>MU128994.1:41612-78659 GCA_014904985.1 Hydnum rufescens UP504 | reverse complement strand
GTGTTGGGGAGTCTTAATTATGCGACCACCCCTCGACTGCATCGCTTCATCCTATTTCTGAATGCAGATCCTGGCCTCATCGCTACGTTCAATTCTTTGGCTTATAGTCATTTCCAACTTTCCACTGGCGATAACAACCTTTATACATCGTAAGATTTAATGTTACTTGAATTACCTGTATAATCATGTTAAGAGTATATAGTACATTCCTTGATTGCCTATGTTACTTAGTTAGGCCGCAAAGTTAGATAATTCAAAAATGAATTGGAAAGATTATTAACATTGTCAACGATCTAAAATTGACAAAGAACGTCCTTTATATCCTCCAGCTTGGCTTCTGCCTCTTCCTTCCAGCGCATTGCCACTCTAATTTCCTCCTCCTTTTCCATGAGTTGAGCCATCAAAAGCGATATTTTGGCACGCATTTCTTCACAAGACATTGACACTAAGGAAGAGGAATGGGATTGGCCCGGACGGACTGGACTGGTGGATACAGGTTGACTGTCATGATAGTGTGAAGTGTGAGCAGGAGTGGTGGAATCGCGAGTCATATTATCATCTGTAGACATTGTGCCGGTGGTGGCAGTGAAATCATGGCAGGCTCACGAGACCACGCTAAGTCATAATAACAATATGTCAAAGAAACATAAATATGTGAGAACTAGAGTCAGGCACTCACCAAAAAAAATTGCATTTGTCCTTATCGGTCCTTGAACACCTATAAAATCCCTTGCCAAAATTCTGAGCAGTCCTAGTGACAAAGTATCCCGCTGGTTAAGAAATAGATCAATTAGTCCGATCCTCTATGAGAACAAGATTCGTCATCCATACCCTCGATATCAACATCTGTGCAATGGCAGAGGAGTTTCCCATTCACAACACACCTGAACTGACTGCCTGACATGCTGTGAGTGCAAGTCATGCACGAATTTGGATCCGTGAGCCCCTTTTGCAAAGTCGGAACCTCGGAAGCAGACTGCTTGGTGAGGTTGGCTATAAGAGGATGAAGCAAATTAGTGATTCAATTCAGGTCAGAATGCACTGGAAGGATATACTTAGAATAATTCTCCATGATGACGGCCATAGAACTCGGACTCAGGTAAGCTTTAGGAATAATGGCCTTCCCGAAGCGGTATGTAACCGTAACGTGATTTGAATTTGAGCATAGCAAGGCCGCAATCATTGTGGCTAGCTGCAGAGGGACAGGGCCAAAAGCAGTGGTATACCATCTGTGAGGGTGGACCGTTGGAAGGTGATCATGGCAGCTTTGCACCCGGGAGAAGGGAGCGCGAGCAACATGTTTGATTGATGGTGGCTTCAACAAAGGGAGAATAGTGCAGCTTATTCTGAATGCAAAGATATTCAGTCGGATTGAGCACTTGGGACCATTGTCAGTTGATTTGCCCTCAAGATTGAACATCCGAGTCTTGTCTCAATATAAAAGTGGTGAAATGACTAAAAACATCTCCCAATTTTATATGGGAAACACATTTCCCAACGTTTCTCGTGCAGCCAAAGTAACCCTAAAAGTGTTTCCCCATTTTTATATTTGAGAAATGCATTTCCTAGAAATGTTTCTTGTGTAGCCAAGTGGCCCTCCTGGAAGCAGAATTTCTGTCTAACTAACTTCTTTGAGTGTCACACTGCAGCTTCGCCTGCAGTCGCCACTCAACAGAACCCAGTCTAATCCGGCTACCGCGCATCCTCTTCAAAGGTTCTTGAGTGTCACACCGCAGCTTTGTCTGCAGTCGCCACTCATCAGAACCAGCATACAGTCCCCTGGGAACGTACCTCTCGACGGCTCCGTCCTATCGTCTTTGTTTGTTTTTCCAGTCTAATCTGGTCACCTCGCGCCATCCTCAAAGGTTCTTGAGTGTCACACTGCAGCTATTGTCTGCAGTCACCCATTCAGAACCCAGCATACAGTCCCCTGGGAACGTACCATCTACCTCCTTGGTGGTGGAATATCTCAGGGCTCGTGGGCATGAATTTGCCATGGGAGACTCATTTCGGCGACGCTTTGCAAATGCACTTGCATACTATCAAGTGCTTGTTCGCTTGGTGAGAGCGGAAATCACCCAGATAATTGCAGGTGATAAGACATGTTTGAACAATGAGTTGGATGAGAAGACCCTGGTGAATGACCGTAAATATCCCAACGTTCAGAGTCAACTGAAGCTTGTCCTCACCCCGATGCTGCTCCCACCAGTCCTGCTCCTGCCACCCCTGCATCTGTGACACAATCAGGTCCACCCAATTGGAGTTGTGAATCCAAAGCCTCGACTATGCCAAGGATATCCTCTTTGGCTTTGGCAACGGCCTCCGCATCATTGGCAGTGAGGCAGCCTCGTTTGTGCGGTTTGGGTTTGGGTACACCAGAGGCATATGCAAGGACATCCGCCACCAGGAATAACCCCTGTGCCCTGGGCTTGCAATTCAGAGGCAGTAGGGGTAAGGAACATGGTCACAGGCACACACAAAGGCAAATCTGTATGGCTGACAGGCCGCCGCTTCGATACCCATAGGTCATCCCCCCCCACCACATCAGGGACAAAATCCAATGATATATGGTCGTGGGGAGGTATCTGTAACAATACATCAGATACATGTCTAGATGAGCTTAGGTTCTTTAACATACCATGTCCCATGCTTCTTGGACCTCCATAGCATCCAGAATTCGTTGAATGAAAAGCCCAACCCACACCATCACCAATGTGTCTGACTCTTGAGCACGATTTCTGATGAAGCTCTCGACAATCCAAAAGAATTCAGTGCGAAAGGGCCCGTGCATCACCCACACATCAGTGCCACCCTCCAAATAATGAGAGACAGACAGAATGGATGTGTTCATCCACCTCGTGCGAATGACATGCCCTCATTTATGGAGAAGTGAGGAGTTATGAGGATGGGACATTCCTCAGTACCGGGGGGAGCTAATGTGATGATGGAATCAAGATAGGCAATGTACAGTTCACGATGCTTAATGATCTTGAGTTGTCGCTGCCTCTGATTCCACTTGCTCGTACGGGCCATCTGCATCAACATCTTTGTGATGGACTGGCACAGAATTGCCAAGGGAAAGTGCCTTTGTGGCTGCATCAGAGGGATCATGAGGGGGATGCGTGGAATCGTCCAAGGAAACAGCTTGGGCAGAACTGCCTGAGGGAAATCGGCTTCCAGGGCCGCATCATGGAGAGACGAAGGCTTTGGCTTCGGTGACAGCTGCCAAGGGAAATCGACTTCTGTGGCTGCATTGTGGAGATCATTGGGAGGGGCATGCACAGAATGATCCAAAGGGACGGCTTGAGAAACAGCTGTCAAGGCTTTGGCTCAGCAAGGGCGATGTTGCTCAGGATCCTGCAAATTGAGTTAGAAGATAGGCAGAATAGATATGACAAGTAACATAAGTGTACATCAGAAAAAGGTGGCAGGGCCACTCCATGAAGGCACTGAGATGGCTGTCAGTTCACAATTTCATTCTCAAAAAAATTCCCAGAATCAGTTTAAAAAGCAAAGGTGAAGAAGCCTTGACTTCAGAGACATGCCCAGTCTACTAGGGTAGCCCAGGACATCTCGTCTGTTCTGTGTCAGCCAAACGATGAAATGGACCTTGATGGGTTTAGAAATGGATGGTACTTCAACTACCAGTCACTTCCCACAAGCCATTGTTGTATTAGCAAAGAAAGGAGCTCAGAAAAGCCTTCAGAGACATGCCTGGTTTTGTAAAAAAAACCCAGGATAGCTTGTTCAGCCAGGAGATGGTGTTCACAAGGGTTCCACTCAACACCACAAGTTGCCGAAATAATTAACTTAAATTACAAGTCAAGGGGAAAGTAGTAGTATGGTACATCATGATCAAGTTCCATACATAGTGTCCAAGAAGTTCTCCCCAAAGACAAAGATTCTTCGGCATGTTGTACACCTTTTTTGATCAAAGTGGAAGATGCCCAAGCTTGATCAGGACTGCCAGGTGCAGTAACGCTGGCAGTGAATGTATGAAGTAATCATCTGAGAAAATGGATAACACTGCAGTATGGTCCTGTGGTTAGAGGGAGGACTATGCGCACAGGGGATCCCTTTCCAAACTGCTGCAATGCAAGACCGAAGTGGATCAATTCAAGGGATGTGCCAGCAGGGGCCTGCCATTGAGATTCAATGATGTTGAGTGCAGCAGGAGTTGAGAAGCACACCATGTGCATATTCCGTGTCATACAGAGGGACCAGTTGGGCTCCCAGTGAACATCCATTTGAGCTGTAGATGGAGTATCACGCAACAGAGCTGGATATTGTGAGAGCTCAACAAAGTGGTTGAACAGTCTCCGTTTTTTAGCTAGGTTTTTCTCGCGCTTCGAAAGAGAGCTTGAATCAACCCCTGGAGAGTTGTAAGGCAGTGGGGCGCGATGGAGAAGGAAAGCCATTTCAGAGCAAGCCTGGCCGCATGCAAGAACCAAAGAATAATACTCCAAGTCAATGTGAGCATAGTACTTGTCGATTGATTTGGAGCATGTGATCCATGCAGATCTGATGCCAGGGAAGCCACCTTGGAGTGTCCCCTCTTCATAACCTTGGACTGCCACATGTGCTTGCGCCTGCACCTTGAATAATAAATGGATGGAGCATGCTTTGCTCCCCACTTCAACTGCCAAGTGCACACCTAGCACCCCGAATGGATGGTAGGCAGCAAGACACTCTGCCACCAGAGATTCTTTTGTACCAATGGGGCCCACACCCACAAAATACCAGGTTGAGGTGGGAATGGGGTCTTGTGGAAATGTGGCACTGATGAGATGCAGGTCAGAGTCCAGGGTAACTGAATGAGGAATGATTTCAGTGGCTGCAGCGGAGGCACTAGACCAGGGATGAGTGGCAGAACCAGGGGTATCATGAGGTGCAGCACTGGCCAAAGCAGTAGTGGCCTTGTCGAGATCCACCTTGATGACAGTGGAGGGGGGGTCAGTCAACGATTATTGGAGACTCTGTCAAACCCAGCAGGGGTGATGGGGATATGTTATGTGGGATAGTGGCCTTGTCAAGATCCACATCAATCACAGTGGAGGGGAGATCAATCCTTATTGGAGCCTCCCTCTAACCCAACAGGTGTGACAGGGATGCATCATGTGGGATAGTGACTGCATCGAGATCCACCTCAATCACAGTAGAGGGGGGATTGATCCTTATCAGAGACTCCCTCGAACCCAATGGGCATGACAGGGAAGCATCATGTGAGAGATCACAAATTGTGGGAGTCGGCGAACTAGGCAGAGGGGGCTGAGGTTGGGGCACCTGGATCTGGGTGAGAGACACAGGGGGGGGTCAATAGCCAGGAGGAGCTGACAGGGAAACAGGACAAGGTGGCAGGGTGCATTGGAATACGTCAGCAAAATATAAGAATGCATCAGCTTCAGCAAGGTGCGATACACAAGCCTTCTGCAACGATTGGGGGACTGTCGTACACCACGAAGGTGGAGTCAAGACTTGGTCATCACCCACTCTCATGAAGCTGAGGACTGAGTGTCTCCCACCCCATGCCTTAGGGAGCCGGAGAAGGTTTGTGAGATAAACATGGACCTCGTTCCACTCCATCTGACCAGAGAACCCGGGTTCCATTTGTGAGACAATTGGAGGTGAACTGCATGCTCAGGAGTGAGATGAGTGGTGATCTCCTCATCACCTCTGTACTCCTCCCACCTCTTTGTCGCCAAATCCCCACCAAAACCTACAATATTGTGCTCAATTAAAAGCTGTGATTTAGGGATTCCCAACAGTACTATTGGCGAGCCAATCCATGCCGAATTTCACCTTCAGGAGCTCCCAAAGCACTTTGGGGCTGATATTTCATTCCTACCCTCACTTCATCATGTAATCTACATGCCTCTCCTCATATACAGGCTTGGAAGAAAGGCCTTTATCATGGCATTCCAATGCCAGTACATTCAGGACGATCTGATAACAACTCAAGGCACAGGAGCATTTCTAGTGTTGGGGCTTTAAGGCATTCATCTGCCTTGTCATTCACACACTGTTTGATGGAAGCAGTGTACTATGGGGGGCTACTGGGCTTGATAGGAATCCCTCAGTTTGGGATCTCTTCCAATATTATTTTCAGGGGGATTGGATGGGTTTCACAACTTCAGGCCTCAAGTGTCCTTGCCCTTGCTTCTCCTCAACTTGTGGTTTCTGCCCTCCCCCTCACCTAGGGAAGCCTTGTAGATATTAGCTAGTTGATTTGTCCAAGTCCTCATTTGGGAAAATTTCAGTCAGGTCTTGCCTGAAGAGTTGAGGAAGAGACTTCAATAGAGCATACTAAAATGCCTGAAACTGCCTGAAACTGCCTGAAAAATGCCTGAAAAATGCCTGAAATAGCCCAGAATGGCTGTGAGCTATTGAATTGAAATGAATGATTTCTGACCGAATTCAGCTGAAGGCCCTAGGAGACCTATTAGGTACCATTCTCTGCCCCAAAAGTGGTACCTATCTTAGGTCCCCTATATGACTGACCAGCCTGGCCAAAAACCACCCTCCAAGGAGCTGTTGTCAACACAGGCTGGTCAGTCACATGGGGGACCTAATTTAGGTACCACTTTCAGGGCAGAAAATGGTACCTAATAGGTCCCCCAGACCTTACAGCCGAAATCAGGCTATTCCAATTCAGTTTTTGGGCCATCTATCAGCCAATCCATGGCTGTGCCAGATTATATATTTATTTATTATTATTTGTTTGCTATTTATTATTATTATTATTATTATTATTATTACTATTATTATATACATATTATACTATATACATATTATCACCCCCCCCCAGGGTCTGCCACCACAGGGGGCAATGGTTTATTGTGGGTCATGTGCCTGCATATACCCACCGTACCTGCCGCAGCAAGTGTGGTTGGGGCCAGTTCCTTTTGGGCACTCCCTTGAGGGGTCAGTCTTCATTTGTGGGGTTCATTTGTAATTATCGTTTGCCATCTCACATTCAGCTGGTTCTGCTTGGGGGCTCATGGGGATTCTGGAATAAAAAAATAAAAGAAAACATATGTTATAGTACCCCACACCCACTGCAGTGGTGTGGGGTACTGAGGCCATGGGCTCTGGCTTGTACATATGGCGGTTCGTACAGCAGTTCGTATGGGGGCTCACATGGGTGCCCTGTCATTTGGGTGTCGATAAGGGGGTTACGGGGGGTTTGCATTGGTATTCGTTCACAGGGGATGTTGAAACCTACAGAATAAAACTTGTAAATTCGTTAAGAATTAAACACCATGCAAAAAGAGCAGCTTTTGCTGCTCTTTTTGCATGGCTGTAGCTACTGGGCTGGGGACTTACCTTATATAGGATCACACACCTGCTGTGGCAGGTGTGTGGTTCCTGGGACCTTGTTTGGTGTGGTGCTCAACACTGGCCATAAGATTTCTCCACGAAGTTCATGTAAAAATTCATGCTATGGCCATGAGCTTTGTGGGATAGCATTATCCACAAAGACCCACAAGTGCTGCTATGAGTCTATTTGTCAGCCGAGGAATGGGGGAGCAACTGGAGCAGGATCAAATAGCAATTATGAGTGGAGGCAGATGGATATATATGGGTAGGGGGTATTGGGTTGGTCCTGGGGGATCCTAAATGGGTCAGTGGGCTATCTGGGGTTATTGGGCCTATCAGGGTCCTCACTGCACATTCAAATACCGTGGGTATTTGGGCGGGGATATTGGGTTAGGCCCCAGCAGGCAGGGGGGGGACCCTGAATGGCTCCACTATCCAGCATTGACATCACCCATTCAAATGGCAGGATTTTCCTAATTTGGAATCTGGATTCACCTGGCGCTAGGCCATTTACTTTGGGCACTTCAACCACTGCTCCCCTTGGCCATTGCCATAAATCCTATTCTATTGACTGCTATATGAGGGGAAGCCTAGATGGTTAATTCTATAAGGGCAATAGTAAAGGAATATGAGGGCAATGAGATTTCTGTGGTTGCATGCAGGCTTCTCAGGCTCATCAAGGCCTCAGAACTACACGAGCAATGAGCAAGATAAATTGGCTTGCAGGGGTTAGGAGAGCATAAACATGGAATCAGAGGCTGATAGGGGCAATGGAATTTCTGGGGCTGCATTCAGGCTCAGCACCATGAGCAACATGGTTTTTTTGGTTGAATTGGCCACGAATGTGAGTGGTAGGATGTAGGGGAATATGAGGTCAATAGGGTGATGAGATCTTGTCAAGGGCAGTGTGTAGGTGAAGAATATGAGGTTGATAAGGGAACTGGGTTTCTGTGGCTGTGTGCGGGTACGGCAAGGACTTGGGTTCAGCAGGAACTTGGTTATGTGAGGGGGAGAGCTGTCAGTAGGTAAGGAATATGAGGCTGATGAGGGAGCTGTGGCTGCATGGTGCGGGCTGCTATGGTTTCTAAGTTAAATAGATCATGAGCATTAAGAGAATACTACAAGAATAATGAGAGTGTATCTTACAGATATGATATCATAGCCAAGCCCTGTGATCATGGTCACTGACTAGACCTCGAGAATGGCCCCTTGCGATAAGAGTTGTCGACTAGGCTTTGAGAGTGGGGCCTCGCAATCAGAATTGCTGGCTAGGCTTTGAGAATGGGCCTCGCGACCACGGTTGCTGACTAGGCTTTGAGAACGGGGCCTCACAATCAGAGTTGCTGGCTAGGCTTCGAGAACGGGGCCTTGTGACCATGGTTGCTGACTAGGCTTCGAGAAGGGGGCCTCACAATCAGAGTTGCTGGCTAGGCTCCGAGAATGGGGCCTCGCGATCAGAGTTGCTGACTGGGCTTCGAGAATGGGCCTCGTGACCACGGTTGCTGACTAGGCTTTGAGAATGGGGCCTCACGACCACGGTTGCTGACTAGGCTTTGAGAATGGGGCCTCGTGACCACAGTTGCTGACTAGGCTTCAAGAATGGGGCCTCGCAATCAAAGTTGCTGGCTAGGCTTCGAGAACGGGGCCTCGTGATTTGGTTGCTGACTAGGCTTCAAGAACAGGGTATTGGGAGCCTCGCAATCAGGTTGCTGACTTGACTTTGAGAATGGGGCCTTGAGTCACTGACTCGGATTCGAGAACAGGGCCTCACAATGATAGTTGCTGACTAGGCTCCGAGAACAAGGCCTCATGATGATAGTTGCTGACTAGGCTTTGAGAACAGGGTGTCACAATCACAGTTGCACTTCAAGAGAGAACGGCATTGAACGTTCCTCACATGACATGTCAGACTCAACACCACATATTAGCACCTGAGAAAGAGAGTAAGTCTGAAACTATATACACATAGAAACTATCTACAGCACATAGGATTACTTGTCAGGGTCTAGCCCATCATCACTCAGCAATTTATCCTCATCATTCTCAATCACACCTGATGAGAGCGATTTGTTCTTGCACTTTTCTTCCAGCTCACGCAAGACCTGGTCCTGAGGACTCGATAAGACGTTGTTCCAGAGTGACTGGAAGTGTTTTTGATGGGATTGCTGTAGAGATGCCTGATGGAGAGCATACGCCTTGTTCCCCTCCAGTTGAGGTAGGGACAGGCTGGTTTGTGAGTGACTCAGGTCTATCCACCACGAGTGATGATCATTTGATTCATATTGCCACCATACCGGTACTGGGACTAATCCTGTGGTGTCGGTTAAACATTCAAGCATGTCATAGAAGTGGTGGATAGATATTTTTGATGAGAGAGAGAGAAGTTGATATTGATGTAGGACCTCAAACATAGCACATGACTTTGGCTGCAAAACCATGGACAGGAACCAACACTGGCAAAGGAGTTGAACACAATGGTGAGGTGCATTGGAACAGCCACAGAATGTGACATGAATGCTATGGACTCCATTCATATGGATGACAATGAACAAAGATGAGGCATAAACTGGGACAGGACATTTCTGATACGCCAGATGACCTAATTGGACAGTGAGGCCAAGGCCCTCAGTGAGGTGTGCTCAAACATCTGGCCAGTCCACACCTGAGATCATCCATGTGAGATAAGGAAAAAACAAGACAGACATGCAGAACTTACTCAGATGTTGTGAAGAGGGAGATTTTCATGAATGGCAAGAGTGCACTTGCAACACAAAAGCGCCTCTCCCAAACAGTCATTGCATTGATAAACCCTGCTCACACCTGGTTCCCAGCATAGGGGACACCCGGTAATGACAAGAGCCTTGCCTCTCCCCTCTAGGAAAAGGAGAGAATCAAGATACTCTTGATGACACAGCACCCAGTCCATAAGTGGTCAGTCCTGTGGGGTGGAAATTCAGTTGAGAATTACACCAGGATACAGGAGATACACACAGAACCAGGGTATTTCTTTTGATGGGGGCTGGCTTCTCCATGTGGTGCTCATAACTGATGTTTACAGGTGCTCTGTCATCAGGCTCAGGAAAACCTGGTAAATCCTCCCAGGAGGCAATGTTGGCTGCCCATAAATGAATGTCTTTCTGGGTCTCTATTGCAACATATGCCTTACTGAGTACATCCCTCTTGCTAAGAAGACTGTACCCAGGGCAGCCCCAACCATGCGTTGGCCTCATGTGGAAATGAATGTGAGTGACCATCACTAGTGATTCAAGCACAGCACTGCCGTTAACAGAGGACACTGATGATCATATATTATTTGCAAATACACATATTATTGAGTTGACTTTTGAGTTGTAGTCATTGTAGTCAAACCAGGAAATTTGGCTTGGCTATAACCAAAATCAAAGAGGAGTCACCTGAACTTAAATATCTGACATCATGTTGGACTGGAAACCATTACAATTAGGGCTACCCAAAATTGTGTACTGAATATGCATAGATAGGTACTTGACCAAGTCTACAGGAATTGGCATCATTATTAAGGATTCAGAATTAAGAATTTATTCGGTGGGTACAATGTGGAGGAATCACAGCATTCAAGTGTCTATACATAATTAATAACATCCATTCATTAATTCATTCCAGTGAACCTCGATTGGCCATAATGCAGACCTTTGGGCCTTCAGCAACACCAAGAAAATCCACATGAAATTGAATGCTGGCATTTGCATTGTATAGAGAGTATTAGTACAGAATTAGAGGATTGCCCATTTGGAGGGAGTGTGTGATCAACTAGTTTCATGACTAGGCTCGAGAATGAGGTATTTGATACAGTTTGGAGAGGTCTTTGCTGTGGTATCATAGTCATAGTCAGATCACCCAGCTGTGTCTATGATATCATTATCAGTGGAGTCACCTGAATACATGAGGATTTCGGTATTCACCAAATTCTTGCATGGCTCGAGACTCATGGCCTGACAAAACCAGTCGTGGCGACTTCTTCTGGAGCTTTGAGGCTCGTTTTAGGGCATCAAAAAACCAAACTGCTCTCCTTCAACATATCTATGGCAAGTATTTCAAGAAGTATCCATGGAATTGTCTGCGTGATGCTGAACCAATCCCTGGCCATGCGTACCCCGAGGCTATTAATGAAGAAGAGAAAGAGTGTTCCATAAAAAAGACCAAGGAGGTAAGTCCAGGGCTGTGGAAATTAATCTCATCATGGGTTAACTTCTATTGTAGGCCATTCTCATTTGGTTCAGGTGGAATTCAAGCAAACATGGCATCAACCAGAAGAGGGGTGAGAAGCGGAACGACCCTGGTGGAGCCCCTTCTGAGTCTGCCTCAAAGTCATCCAAGGATCCTGCCCCCTCTTCTTATCCGCCAGACATTCGTCACACATTCAGGTCTATTTGAGTTTATACTACAACTCGAAAATCACACTGCTCCTTGAAAAACAAGCTGCTCTTGACAGAGCCAGTTTTGCAGCTGCTGGCAAGAAATGGTCCAAGCTCAGGCTGGTCAGACAGTCTTAGGGGCCTTAAAAGGTACATCATTTTGATATCTGTATAGTGCCTGATAGGCTTGTATTATGTTTGATATCAAAAAGTGATCAAAAGAGTATTTGATAGCAAAAGAGTCAGGTTTGAGCTCAATTTGAGATCAATTTGAGATCAACTTTGGAACTTGTAGAATTCTGCAATGCTTTACTGTAGTGCAGACGAGACATTTTATTATGCAAAGCATTTACATGGTTAAAGGAAATATTATTCTGAATCCAAATCTAGTTCTACAATTGCTTGGTCCACTGCAGCTATCAAACCAGCTTCCTCCAGCTCAAAGAACTCCTCCAGCTCACCACCCTCCAAGTCATCATCTGAACTTGCATCAAAATCATCAAGATTCCTTCTACTTTGAGAATTATGGTCCGGGCATGGAGGGGTTGTAGTGGCAACTAAAGATTCTTGTTCCAATTGCACTTGGACATTAGACCGAACACCATAATGTTGATGTAGCACCAAAGGCATTCAAACCGAGTCCCAACTTGGAGCACCAGGAGCAATGGGCACTTGGACTATGTCCTTTTTCCAAGCTGTCATCCAGTCATACAGTTGGTGTGCCTGCAGAAGCCAAAATATGAGACATCTTCATCCTTGGATCCCATGAAGAGGTCCATTGCAGCTGAATACTCTTCATGGAACCACATCCAAAGGTTGGCATGCTCACCCTTGCACCTCTCAAGCTCCTGCTGGCAGCTGGCCACCTCCTGTGAGATCCGGATACCTTCTTTGACTGAGGGATCTGCCAACCAAGGGGGCACAACTCCATCTGGGAAATCCGCAATATCACCTCAAGAATCTTCCCATATATCTTGATCCACATCCAGCTTGTACAGGCCATCCATTGTGAGCATCAGCGGAATGTATGCATCTCTCCGAATACCTCCCCTTCCCCTAAGCGCAACCAGTTCCTTTAGCCTTGCATTGTATTTCTTTACAGTGGCCTCAATCCTGCTGGATTGGTTTTTCACAGCTTTCTTGACATGGGCCTTTGTCTTCTGGTCCAAGATGCGACTCGAGTTCATGCAGTCCAATGTGGCAAGCTCGAACTTCCTAGCCCTCAGCTTCTTCAGAAGTTGCTCACGAAGTGCACAGAGGTTCAGCTGAATATTAGGGGGTTTCGCGCCATGAGAATTTCTTGGGAATTGAGGCTAGAATTGATTGAGAATCAAAGTGAGAATCAAGAGATTCTCATCCAAATTCCCAGTTGATTCCACCTTCCACTTGAAACCCCCCTTGTAAAATACACGAGAAATCATAGAAGTGACCACAGGGGAATCAACCCAAACCCATCACGTGGAACCTCTGCCACTTGTCCTCTATGCCCACCTTGTCAGCCTGGGAGGCATTGATCGCGGATGTCTTAAGCCATATGGAGCATGTCTGCCACCGGTTCCATCGACACCTCTTCAAGTTCCCTGCTGATGAGTCCGGACCTGACTCAGCATCCTTGTCTGCAGTGTTGTCTTCATCTGCTTAGGCATCATCACTGTCCTCTTCATCATTTTCATTATCCTCCACCTCTGCTGCTGAATCTGCTGAAGAGCACCTTTGCTTCTATCTCCAGTCTATGGGTCGGATATGACAATTTCTCTGTGCCATTTGGAACACCTGGGTACTGTTTGTGAACAATACTGTGCCTAAATTCGGGCAACTTGAACTAGTCTTAAACTTCTACAAGGCCAGCCATACATGTTGCTTTCAGCAAAACCTTCACATTGCCCCAACACCTTTGATGCCCTTCTCCTTATGATTGAGGATCACGATGCCTTCCAAACTACGAATGACATCCAGCCCCAACAGCAGCAAATCCCAGTTGCCTCCCAGCTCGCCATAACTCTATATCGACTTGGCCATTTTGGCAATGTGGCCTCAGTGGAATCTACTGCCCAGTGGGCTGGATGTTCCGCAGGCACCATCGTTGCTTGTATGTGATGTGTATTTGATGCTATCACACCACTTCACACTGCAATATGGAAGCCGACTGCTGTGGAGAAGGAACTGGCACACAATTGGGTAGAGGTGCAGTCTTGTTCAGCATGGCAGGGTGGTTACTGCATGGTTGATGGAACCTTGGTACCACTGTCGGATAAACCAGGATTACATGGCGAGGCCTACTTTGATCGTCAGTCAAACTACTCACTTGGCCTACAGGTACATTGCTTTCTACACACTGTGGACTCATGACTCATGCTTCCAGGTTGTGAATATGCCCAACCTCCACATCATCGACTATGTCCTAGGCCCAACAGGGAGTATGCATGACTCCTCTGCCTTTGAACTTTCTGACATGGCCAAGAACCCTGCTGCCTGGTTCTCAGATCATGAGTGGGTATGGGGTGACTCTGCATATGCCCTCCGACCATGGTGTATTGTACCATATAAGAAGCCTCACTCGCTCTTCCAAAATAATGAGATATTTAACTACCATCTGTCAAAGGTGTGCCATGAGAAATCATCTCCATACAGATGCCTTACACCTGCCTATAATAGATTCGGATTAAATCTGAACACACGATAGGTATGCTCAAAGGGTGCTTCTCATCACTTTGTGGCCTCCATCAACAGATCTCTACTGTATGTGACCATCTTCTGGCTCTGAAATGGGTAGAGACATGCCTTGTGTTGCATAATGTAATACTTGATATTGAAAATGGCTGTTAGGATGATGATGAGTTCACCATGCACATGCTATGTGAAGGTATGAGCACAAATGGGATGATAGCCATGACCTTGATATTGCGGATGCTGCTGAGGGTAGTGCACTTCAAGGTCGGGTTTCACCTGGGGAGAGACAACAACATCAACTGAAGGCAAAATTATTTCATGCCCTACATGTTGAATAGATAATCCATAGTACAAAAATTATTACTGCATAGGGCCAGATGTACCTGATGACCACTGCTGGGAGCCCGACTCAAAGGGAAGTGGAGGGTGGAATGCACTACCAACTTGAGTAGAATGTCCTAAGATAGCTTGGAGGCGAGCAGCCTCATATTCATGATCCTCACGCCACCTATTATCCTCGCGAACCTGCAACTCATGCTGGAATTCAAGCTGGCAGATATCCCTGTGCTCTTGTACCTTCAACTCCTCCATCCGCAGCCTCTCCTTTGCCTCTAACTTTACTAGCTTCATGCTCACTTCCAATTCTTGCTTCATCTTGAACAGCTCTTGATCACTTGCCTGGGACTTTTCAAAGCACTCCAGAGGCATGAGGGTACAGCGGGATGTGGAGGACTTCTTGGACTTATTCAGAGAGGCAGGATTCGGGTTATGGAATGAACAGCCGAGCTGGTGCTTTCACATGTGAATACCGGGGAAGGGGATGACGCAGAATGGGAATAAGCCGTGGCAGTGTCATGCTGTTGGATCTGAGTTAAAGACCACATTGGAGACACAGGGTGATCCTACATCAAAATCAGTGTGTGCGACATAAATCCACATACAAGACTTACAAGTTCTTCATTCTCGGGCTCAACCTCATGCTCTTTTCCATCGATTATCAAGCCCCCCGAATCAACCTTGAGCCCTGCGTCCTGATTGCCTGCCAGCAATCCTTGAAATGCATCAGAGCACTCCTCAGCTGTTGCAGTTGAACTATTTGTGACACCAATCAGGTTATAGTTTGGCAGGTCCATCCAGAAACTGTGGAAGTCATCCACCAAGGAAAGGTCTTCTTTATTTCAACTCAAAGGGAAGGATCTCAGAAATATACAGAGCTGACATGGTGCCAAATATGTACCTATTGCATTATGCAAGGAGTACTGTCTTGAACATCTGAGGGTTTTATGCCATGCCCATAGAGTTGAGTGTAGATTTGAGGTCCTTATACTCATTGCAAAGGCTGGGATCCTCCTTAGTAGTAGTACTAGTAGGAGTAGGCATGGAAACGTACGTTTTGAGCTGAGAGCCTACTGACTTTGCAAACTCCTTCAGTTTCATGGCATACTTCTCCTTTGCTCAGGATCCTCCTCAAAGATATATGCTGCAAGTTCCTGATGGAGCACCCCTTTCACCACCCCATTTTTCTGGACAGGGGGGGTCTTCTAGCTTAGCAGCTGCCACAGAGTCTGAGAAGAGAGCAAGGAAAAATTGAGGCTCCTCAGTGAGCTTCTGGACCATTAACCATGTCCACAAAGGCTTTGACTTCCACGGTAAGCTGACAGCACGAGCCTTTGTTGCAGGGGTTGATTGAGTACTCTTTGCGTGCTTGGGCCTTGGCTTGGGGGCATCTTCACTGTTGGAGCTAGCACTGTCTTCCTCTACCGGAATGGTGCTGGCTTTGCGCTTGCTGGCATTGCCTGCCATAGTAGGGTTAAGGGCAGAGTCACTCAGATAGGAAAGGTGAAGGAACTGTATAGTTATTTCATAATCAATTGGGACATCAGCAGATTCCAGGTGGGATTCCAAGAGTGAGAATCCAGTTTCATGTCAATTCCAGCCCAGGAGCGCGAATTACATTCCCTGGAATCTGAAGCTAGAATCTGGATTCCAGCTTGATTCCAAAATCAATTCTCACTGTGATTCCAGCTCAATTCCCAAGAAATTCTCGCGGTGTGAAACCCCCTATTGACCCATTTATCCTTCTTGAGCCTATTTAACTCAGATGCAGACACATGGTCAGTTAGCCGCAGCTCATTGGTCTTCTTGTTGATCATGGTCTCCAATTGCCGGATGGCCTCCTTCAGCAGCCTGACTTTTTCCTGCCACTCCGCCTGCACTTCATTGCTTGCAGTCATGTCATATTGGACCAAATCATTCCCCTCAGCAATAAAATCCTTGAGATTCCCTCACTGAGCCTCAAGGGTTGCCGTCAGAGATATGATCCATTCCACAGCTCAGGCACCTTTCATCTGAGACTGGCGTGAAACAGGTTGGCTGTGATATTCTTGTTGGGCTTTGAACTGCTCCATTAAGTAACTGGGAGAGCGGTCACCAAGCTTCATCTCTGCCTCTTCTAGGCGGTGCTGCAACCGATCAATTCAACCTTGGAGCCACTTTCCCATTCCCATGCGCTTCCCTGTCATCAATGTGCTCCACCTGGAGGTCAAGAATGAAGAGACGCCGGTGATAGCCTGTCACCCGCAACCCAGGGATAAGCCTGTGAAGCTCACTCCAAAACCGCTCACACCCTTCGCCATCTGAGAGTCCCCAGAGCTCTGATTTGCGAGGATGATACCAGAGCTGGCATGCCCATTGATGACCATACACATGGAAAATCGAAACCCCCACTCCAAGCGAGGCAGCCATTCCAGCATGAATCTCCACTTTTTCAGAGTCTGGTCCATCTGACAGCCAATGTCATACAGGGCCCCAATTCTCCAGTGACTCGGTACGTGCTTCAGGATGGTCTCCAACAGCGCAAAGACATAGAACTGCTTCTCTCCTGCAGTCCACATGCTTGCAACAGCAAGTGGTATGTCATGACGGCACAGTAGAGCTATTACCCCAGTATCTTCAAAATACTGGGTTGACGCCTTGATGCGATCTTCATCTGCAGCAATAAATGACTGCCGACATGCATCATAGGTCGAGTTCGGTGCATGGAGGCCTGGTTCCACCAGTATCATCCTCCTGGGTGATCTGCGTAATAATCGGTGCCCTTGTTGGCTGTGCGTTTCGGTCCCATGCATGCTGGCCTTGCAGGACGAGTCTCCAGGATTTTCCTTTCCCAGGACTCCAAATAGTCCCTCGACAACATGATTGTCTTGGGTGAAGTGACTGGGGGATCGCATGCCCCTGTCTCTCCCTCATGACCATGTCGTCGGTCTTCATTGCAGATCCGCTTAAGTTGGAAATTTGCATCAATGCAAACTATGAGCTGGACTCTACAAGTTTCATTGCAGTCAGAATGACTATTATCCCGGCTTGTCACAGATAATAGCCTACTCACAGCATATTACATGTGTCTGTATGATTTCCTCCAAAACAAAGTGGGCATCATGACCTCAAGTATTCACTGGGGCGGGTATGGTCGGCAGGAATGAAATTTGAGCAGACATCAGGAGGCAGATCGGCAGACACACAGTAAGTGAGAATGGTGGCAGGAGCATTAACTGAAGCATTTGTAGGAGTTGAGTTTGCAAACAGCTTCAGATCACTCTGAACATTGACATATCCCTGCTCATGTACCGGCGTTCTCTCGTCCAACTCTGAGATCAACCCTCTCTTATCATCCTGCACAATTTGAGTAATCTCTGCCCTGACCAACCAAACAAGCACCTGATAGTGCGACAAGTGCATTCACAAAGTGTCGCCGAAATGAATCTCCTGTTGCAAACTCATAGCCACGAGCTTTGAGGTACTCGACCAGAGTTGCGGCCCATGCTCTTTCATTGGGTGCCATATGAAGAAATAGGGAGGCCACAAATTCAAGCATGTCGAGACTGACTGCCAATGTGGGGAAAAGAGGTGCACATGGGAAGAAACTGCACTTGACAAGCTGGATGGCAGCCAGACGGCATGGACAGACCATCAGCACAACCTCTTCCAGTCGCTCCATGGAAACGCAGAGAACCCGAAGGGGTCGAGGTGCCCCACATCTACATACTGCAGGACTATGGGGCTCTTCTGCTGAGAGGTCTGAGAAGCGCCCCCGAGTGACCTTCATGTAGGGACGGATAAGGCTGGGTAACACCTCTCTGTTCCATCTATCTGCTTGAGCAAGTTTATGAAGTGCATGCTGAGATTGTTTGTCCTTCATTACTTGTATTTTACTCTGGCTCATTTCAGCTGCATATTGCACATCCACATGATCCCAGCTGAAGTACTCGGAATGTGTAAGGGGAGGATCAGGAGGGAATCGAGGCGAGACTGATGTTTCAGAGGGAGGGCAAAGGCGAATCGGCAATGTCTTGGGCAGATGCAGGTATAGAAGGGGCCATCATGTGCCTAGGCCTTTTGGATGGAGGGGGCTCATGCTCACTACCTTGATTTGGAGGTAGTTTTTGTTTTTGGTGTGTTCGTTTCTCCCTCCTCTTCTTGGCAGCCACGACTGCAGCCAACATTATGTGAAAGCAGAGCAACAAACTCTGGAAATGGTATTGATGAGGCTGTACAATAGGAACGAAATGATAGGCGAGGTGGTGTGTGGGTGAGAAAAAACTTGACAATGGATGGATGGCCAATTCATCGCAAGAGACTGCACTGCATGACTGGCAAGAATAATGGTGACTGCAGGTGAAACTGCAGTGTGACACTACCCGATGCTTTGAGATGGTGACAGGGTAGCGAGAAAAAACTCGAAAAAAGAGCTGGTTCACGCAAGAGATGGCACGGATAATGGCGACTGCAGATGAAACTGCAGTGTGACACTACCCAATGCTTTGAGGGAGGGTGGCAGGATGATGTACAGGCGAGGTAACGCTTGAAAAAGAGCTAGTTTGCACAAGAGATGGCATGGATAGTGGCGACTGCAGACAGAACTGCGGTGTGACACTACCCAATGCTTTGAGAGAGGGTGACAAGATGGTGTATGGGTGAGATAACAGTTGAAAAAAAGAGCTGGTTCACTCAAGAGATGGCACAGATAGTGGCGACTGCAGACAGAACTGTGGTGTGACACTACCCGATGCTTTGAGAGAGGGTGATGAGATGGTGTATGGGTGAGATAACAGTTGAAAAAAAGAGCTGGTTTGCTCAAGAGATGGCACAGATAGTGGCAACTGCAGACAAAACCGCGGTGTGACACTACCCAATGCTTTGAGAGAGGGTGACGAGATAGATAAAAAAAGAGCTGGTTCGTGCAAGAGGTGGCACGGATAGTGGCAACTGCAGACAAAACCACAGTGTGACACTACCTGATGCTTTGAGGGAGGGTGATGAGATGATGTATGGGCGAGATAACAGTTGAAAAAAAGAGCTGGTTCGCTCGAGAGATGGCATGGATAGTGGCAACTGCAGACAAAACCGCGGTGTGACACTACCCAATGTGTTGAGAGAGGGTGATGAGATGATGTATGGGTGAGATAAAAAAGAGCTGGTTCAAGCAAGAAGTGGCAAGGATAGTAGCGACTGCAGACAAAACCGCGGTGACACTACCCAGTGCCTTGAGAGAGGGCAATGAGGTGATGTGTGAGCGAGATAATGCTCAGAAAAAAGAGCTGGTTTGTGTAATAAATAGCATGGATAGTGGTGACTGCAGTTGAAACTGCAGTGTGACACTACCCGGTGCCTTGAGGAGGGTGATGAGGTGACGTGCAAGTGAGATAATGCTTGAACAAACAGAGGATCCATGCAAGAGATGGCACAGATAGTGGCAACTGCAAAACTGTGGTGTGACACTACCCGGTGCCTTGAGAGAGGGTGACGAGGTGACGGGTGAGTGAGATAATGTTCAAAAACAACAGAGGATCTGTGCAAGAACATGGTGTCAGAGGGATAAAACCCTACTACATAGATTCTGCATCAGGACCCAACTACCTCCTCAAACGAATCCAATTTATTCAATTCCAATCCTTCAATTACCTGCCGTTCCTTTGATTGCCATATGACGTGGATTTCAATTTCCAAGACCCATTTTATATCTCTTTTCCTCTACCTTGTACACAAGACATTTATTTGTCCATCTCTGAGTCTTCAACAGACTACCTCAAATTGTAGTTACTTCAAGCCCAGCCAACTGTGGCTCAGGCAATTCAACTTGCCCTGTTTTGTTTGGTACTCAATCCATTATGCATTGCTCATTGCCTCGGCAGGGATATACGAGTCCCAATTATATAATCAAGATTGCCTAATCCTTTGGATCCAACTCGCGGATTAGTCACATGTTAAATAGGGGCTATTCCCATACTCTCAAGGAGTGTTTTGCGAATATCTCCCTTGTTTTTGATCGGATCGACTCGGAAAGATGGCGCCCAGAAAGCTACGATCAATACCTATCCAACGGTACCACATATGCGTTTATCGGATGGGAACTGCATCCTCCAGGTTGATTTTACCTCATGCTCCACACTATCCTTCAGTATTTCACGAATATCTCCACCAGTTTTGATCCGATTTGTTAGAAACAACCACCCCTGGAAAGATGCTAAAAATCAGCATCGAATGGTACCAAGGGAAAAATGAGTGGATTAGAACTCGATTGTCTGTAATTTAGTCTCCCCATGTCTCATTTCACTTTTACCTCTGCTTTTCTGATTACTATAGGCAATTATGGTTCCGGCACCCTATGTCTGATGGAGGGTATGTCTAGGGCGACCAGTTCTACCTATCCTCAAGGGATTCTGTTCAGTAGGAGAGGAGGAATATCTTGGTTAAGCCATATTCCTCTATTCTGACTTGTTAATTGAATATCTCCTTCAGTTTTGAAGCTTTTGCCTTGATCTCTTTTTCATTATTTTCGCCTTAACCCCACCTTTCTTCCAGTTACCATGGCATTATTCCAAGATGTATATTAAGTGCAGGGGATGCAAATTTTGATTGATTTCCCCCTCATCCTCAGTCTCTAAAGTCTTGAAGGACAGCTGTTGGTATCAGGGTGACTTCCAGAATACATCTAGTGTTGTTCACATTTCGGATAGGCCCTCAATAGGAGAGCCATCAGTGTGATTTCTGAATCAAATCCTCTGTTCATTCATTGTTAGAGCAAGCCTGCCCTAGCAAGACAATTTCTCAACCTCAAGGCCTTTCATTCAATTGGACCTTAACCTACGGATTGATTCCATGGCCCTCTCCTTTCATCCTCGATTCAACAATCTTGGACTGTGGCATAGTCTCTTAGGAGATTCCTGCTTACAACGGATAGTGGTGACTGCAGTCAAAACTGCAGTGTGACACTACCCAGTGCCTTGAGTGAGATAACGCTGGAAAAAAAACAGGGGATCTGCACAAGAGAAGGCATGGATAGTGGCGACTCAGTTGAAACTGCAGTGTGACACTACCCAGTGCCTTGAGAGAGAGCAGCAATGTCACATTGACATTACTATTAATAATATTGCACATCATGACAAATCCATATGCTACATTTTTGCGCTGGAATGAGTGGAACAATAGCACCAGGACATCACACAGGTGGGGAAGTGGCGAAGGTGGGAAAAGAAAGGCCATTAAAAGAAAGGGGGTACGGTAGAAAGGGGTGGAAAGAAGGGGCCACAGATTTGAAAAGGGCCGTAGCTGAAGGAATAAAATACTGTCGGGGTAGATGATGTGTGCAGACGCCATCAATCGTGCCCTTCATGCTTCCATCACTGCCCCCATTGGACCAAACCAGAACCATGGGGTCCTGGTGTTTCTTCTGAAACTTCAGAAACCTCAATTGTGTTGCTGCAGAAGCTAAATCAGTCGAGCTAGATTCAGCACTCGAAGCCACATTGGTGGCAGGTGATTTCCCCTCGCTCCATACACACTTCGCAGTAGAGTCCTTTTCCACGGACTCAGTCGCCTTCCACTTCGAGTTCGACATCTCAATTGGGCGAACACAGGGTGGCTCCTTTCCTGTCATCCACAAGCTCCACTTGGGGAATGCCACCAGATTACTTGCCAAAGATGAAGGCCTTTGATACACCCCAGAATGCAGCCGTCCTATGTCTTGATGAAGGCACTCTCGGTCCTCAGGGTCTCTGGCGATGGCCACCAATGACTTGGTAGAGTTGCCCCTCCTCGTCATCATCAAAAACTGCTTGATTTGATTGTCCTTGAGGTGTTCAAACCCCCACAATCGACAGCCCAGGGAAACTACTTTGACCCCTTCAAGGCCCCATTTTAATGTATGAAACCCCCCCCTTGAAGGGTATCTGGATATCAGGTTATCACCTACTACAGAGGCCATATCACCTACTATACATGTATTATTTCCTGCTATGCAGTGATTTAACACCAACTATCATTGGCCAGGAACCTACTAGCATAGTCTGAACACCTACTATGCTTGCTGTGACACCTGCTATGCTCCACAGAATACCTACTATATACCTTGTAACACTTGCTCTGCCTCATAGAACACCTGCTATGCTCCACACAATACTGTCTATACAACTTGAAATACCTACTACATCCCATAGAATACTGACTATGCACCTTAGAACATGTACTACACCCCATAGGATACCCACTATAAAATTGGGAATACCTGCTAGACCACAGAGAATACCTACTATGAAATTCAGAACACCTACTGGACCCCCTAGAATATCTACTATGAAATCCCGAACACCTGCTAGAACCCCTAGAATACCTACTATAAAATCCAGAATACCTGCTAGATCCCATAACATACCTACCATAAAATCCAGAATACCTGCTAGACCCCCTAGAATACCTACTCTCAAATCTAGAATATCTGCTAGACCCCCTAGAATACCTACTCTCAAATCCAGAATACCTGCTAGACCCCCTAGAGTACCTACTCTAAAATCCAGAATATCTGCTAGACCCCCTAGAATACCTACTCTAAAATCCAGAATACCTGCTAGACCCCCTAGAGTACCTACTCTAAAATCCAGAATACCTGCTAGACCCCCTAGAGTACCTACTATGAAATCCAGAATACCTGCTAGACCCCCTAGAATACCTACTCTACAATCTGGAATACCTGCTAGACCCCCTAGAGTACCTACTCTACAATCTGGAATACCTGCTAGACCCCCTAGAGTACCTACTCTACAATCTGGAATACCTGCTAGACCCCCTAGAGTACCTACTATGAAATCTGGAATACCTACTAGACCCTCTAGAGTACCTACTATGAAATCTGGAATACCTGCTAGACCCCCTAGAGTACCTACTATGAAATCTGGAATACCTACTAGACCCTCTAGAGTACCTACTATGAAATCTGGAATACCTGCTAGACCCCCTAGAGTACCTACTATGAAATCTGGAATACCTGCTAGACCCCCTAGAGTACCTACTATGAAATCTGGAATACCTGCCAGACCCCCTAGAGTACCTACTAGTAAATCTGGAATACCTGCTAAATGAATTGCTGCATCCAATGCTTCCCAGATTTTAATCCTTTAGAATTCCATCAAGATCAATTATTGCTGGCCAAAATGATCCAAAATATATAATTCAGATTTGAGGAAGGTATGTTTCCTTAGAAGAGAAGACCATTCACAGTCCTCTGAAAAATCAAAGAAAAACACTATAATCCTGCCACAAATAGAAGGTCCAAGCTAACACTGGGTTCATGGAAAGCAATGCATCCTATAAGGCATGGCGGAACACATTGTATAACACATCTTATTGGGCATATTGACATGCATGGGGTGAAAGAATTCAAAGTAATTGAGATCAGAGTATATGAAGATATGAAGGCAGATTCAAGTGAAGGGAGTCAGAAAGGGAAAGTCAGACAAGTGAAAGATGGGAACATCCTATTCCTCTTCATCTTCATCTTCTTCTTCACTCTCTCCTGTTTCAGGAGGATTAGAGGCAGCAGTTGAGGTTTGTGCTTTGGTGTATGCTGTCAGGCCAAAATGAGAGTGAGATAGCCATAGAGGTGTAGATAGAGATCCATCAGATTTTCTTTGCAGAGAGGGCAAGACCTGAGAAATAAATAACTCACTTCTTTTTAGATATGTGGTGGGCGACTCTGCACCTTAACCAAAATTAGAACAGCCCACAGAATAGTCTACAGAACAAAGTTCCTTACCACTGCGCTTCTCTTTGCCTTTCCCTTTGGCCATTGCAGCCTTTTCTTTTTGAAACGCCTTGGTCTGACCAACAGTGAAAAGAGCTTTACCAGAGACTGTGATGACCAGGCCCTCATCATCATAATCCTTCAACCACCCCTCCTTTGAAATTCGACCTTTACATATTCTCATTTAGTAAAGTGGAACTGTGGAGGATATAACAGATTCTTACCACGATTGAGAGTAGAAACTTGGATTCTTGTGTTTTCCACTACTCTCACCTTGCCATGGACCTTTTCCAACAGGCCAACAACACAGGCTTGGAGTAAAGACCACCTCTGTGCAGTACCCAGGGACTCCATTTTTTCTAAGGGAACATTGTCTGGAAAGTTGGTGATAACAAACACTTCCTTGTCCCAGCCTGTGTACAGTCGGTTTCCAATCCTTGAGAGGACAGCCTTCTCATTGTCCATCCCAAGGGCATTGTCTAGAGTCCCAAAATTAATCAATCCATAGGGTGAAATCCTGACCATGGTAGACGTTCACTCACTAATCACCTCACACCAAGCCTTCGAGGCAGCAGTTCTCAGGGCCACCTGCACAGCATGGTTACTGCCCTGGCTACCATTAATTCTTTTTTTCACCCATTCCCACTCCACCACAGGATCCTCACTGGGAGGTTCTGCACGCTCCACATAGGTGGCACTACAAATGAGACGTATCAGCAGATGGGAGTGGACAGTATTTCTCTTGGGTACTTACAAGAGTTCTGAGAAGATCTTTCATTTCAGGTTGGCGTCATTCCAGATCAGCCATTGTAAGCAGGATGGTTAATAACCAATCCAACTACTGTCCGCGATGTTGAGCCGGGGACGAAAGAGGGGATCACAGATCTAATCCAGATGTTCAGGTCCGAGTGGGGGAAGGTCTTTTGAACAGGGGAAATTGCAGTGAGCCAACAAAGCCCAAGCAATTAAGTGAGAATGTGTTTTTCAGTCAAATTACCACACCCTAAGAATCCCTTCTTGAGACCTTAGTCAAAGTGTAGTTAGAATTCGCTTTTTGTAGTGAGAAATCACCCAGGAACCAGCAGCTGTTCAAGGAGCTTCAAACTGGAGGGAGGGGGAGAACTAATGAATTTGTGTGCTAGCTGCACCTAATATACAATCCAGACTTCGACTCAATAGAAAGTGAAAAAGTCGGACTTAAGGGATACACAGAGAAAAAGAAATGAAGTTTAAATCTTCAAAACTGATGGAGATATTCCAATTTCAAGATAAAAGGAGAGATTGACACATTACATGCTATTCCTCCTTCAAACCTGGACAAGTTCCCTTAAGGAAAAGTGGAATAGGTTGCCCTGAGGGTCTTCTCCATCGGACATAAGAGGGCCGGAAGTAATTCGCTATTTTGAATGGTGGAGCAAGGGGAGTCATGGGGAGGGAGTTGTCTTGTGAAAAATGGAGTTCACGTCCGCTTGTTTTGCCCTTGGTACCGTTCGATGCACATTTTTAACAGCTTTCAGGGCGTGGTACTCGTGAACAAATCCGATAAGAATTGGCTTCGAAAATCAAGAAATACTCCTTCAGAGTATGAATCATGGCAAGATATTGTTACAGGGACCGCATTTTTGATCCATTCGTTTCGTGTTTGGTACCATTCAATAGGTACGATTCGTATCTTCCTGGGCGCGGTCGTTTTGAGTCGATCCGATCAAAAATGATGGAGAAATTTGAAAAATACTCCTTCAGAGTAGTGCAGCCCCTATCTGGATCATGTGACGGATCCGCGAGTCCAGAATCGGAACTAGGCCCGGTCCGCATCATTACATAATCACAATTTATCGCCCTTAAGGCAATAGGATGGCTTGGAAGAGCAGGCAAGTCATCCAGTTTTGAAGAAAGATGGTAAGTTGAATTGCCTTGTCCAAAGAAAATGGACTTGAAGTAGGGCATAAACTGCCCCTTTTTGATGAGGACTGTTGAAGTCCAACGGATAGTCAATAAATTGACTGGTGGACATGGTAAAGGAATGAGGCAATATTATGGGTTGGAAAGGGGTAGGAATCCAATTGATTTCTTGAATAAACAAATGGCGATAAAATTAAATGAACGTGGTGACATATAATTGATTCGTTCATAGGGAAAATGGCCTCGGATGAGGATTTCTATGGTGTAGGGATTTATCCCTCCAACACCATTCAAGGATTCGGCTGGTTTTGGAACTACTGGAGAACATGCTGCCAGCCGCCACCCCATCAGAATCCAGAGCATCCTGGCACAGAGCAAAACCAAAAACTTCCACAGACCAGAGATTGCCGAGGACACGGGCCTGTGGAAACAATTAGAGGGTATTCTGATCCTGTAGACAATGGAAACGAACCCTCTCTGACAAGTCTTTGGTTTCCTGTTTGATGATTCAGGCACGGGTGCCCACCACAATTTTGGAACTTGCAGCATCAACTTGTAGAGACTCTGCAGCCTCTTTAATTTTCACATGCCATTTGGACAGTCCAGCCTCGCTGCCACAATCTTTTGCCTTCTTTGTCTCCTCCTTGTAGCTATCACGAATGGCCTCCAAATCTGGAGGAAAATTACAATGAGTTATAACAGTCTCAGTTTTGCCCTGCATTACATACCTTTGATATCCGGGTTTTGGGCCCAAAAAACTGTTTGGAAACAATTCCAAATGTTGTCACAGTGACTCTCCTTGGAGAACATGTCGCCCAGCACCCTGAAAACAGCAGAGGCAGTCACATTGAGGTCCTTCGCCTTGGTCTTTGCAACGTCCTCCACCAGCATCCAAAAAAGAGTACGAACAGCTTTTTCTTGGTCCTTGGTCAGGTATTCGGAGGGGGGATCATGGGTCTCTGACACATCCTCGGCTGCATCCTCCTGGGGTTCAGGATTATCCTGTTGGTCTTCATCGTCCTCTGTGCTATCCCCCTCAGAACTTTCAGCCCCCTGCACTGCAGTATTCTTTGTATTCTTGGGGACAAGGAAGTTGCGGGGTTGATTCCCAGTGGGGGAGGGCGAGTGTGGAAGGACGGCACGTTCTTTTGTTATATGGCATTGGACATCCTTGTTCTGGGAGGTCTTGAGACTCCGCATGAGATGAGTGGGCTAGGGAATTCCAAAGCAGTCGCCTCAGGGTTCGATCCCAAAACGCCCTCAGCAGATGTCTCTCTACCCTCATCATCGACCCTAGGGCAAGACTCACAACCACTGGCTGAGAGCCCTCATGAGAGCCCTCCTGAATCTCCTGATCGCTGAGACCAAGGCCTTCACCCAACAATCCAGGGGAAGACGTATGCCCGCCTCTTCCTCCAGTTCTCTATCCAGAAGAGAGGCCTCCACATCATGAACGTCATCAGATGGACCAGGGGTGATGGCAGTATAGCTGCCCCTAGGGAGGGTAGGGCTAGGATGGTCTGTAGGCCTGGAATCCTTGGCTGTGCCAGCCATAGAAGGCCTATCCCACTGCTCTTCATTGCCCTCTCCTTCAGCCTTATCCTCCGTAGTAGCGACTTCTTGGGTGGAGGCAGGGTTGCAGCATTTGGCATAGGTAATGACATTGGACTTGGACTTAGAGGGCTTTTGGACAGCGTGGGTCTTCTGACACTTTGTAGGGGCGTGGTCATCGGTGTCGGAATTCTGTCTGTCCCTCTTTGAAACCTTCAAAACTGCAGTGGTGGTGATTGGAGAGAGTGGTGATGTGTCAACCAGTCCTTTGGCCCCCTTGCAGCAGCGGTCAAAGACGTCCTGTTCCTCCTCATCCCCTTCAAACTGCCTGGGCAGGCGCACAGGAGGGACCTTGCAGGCTTTCTTTTGAGCGGATGAAACCGGGCCACCGGATGCTGGCTCACTGGCCTTAGTGTTGGCACGAGTGGCCTGGGCTGGGACTGCTGTAGTCTGGAAAAATGTGGCAGAATCAGACACCGATTCTTGATCAAGCGGAGGCTATACTCACTGTAGAACCAGAGGTCCCTCTCTCTTCCACAGGGATTTCCTGCCTAGGCATGCGTGGGGGCTGGACAGGCAAAATTATTGGTTTTGTTAGCAACAATGATACTATAAGGCATGTGTTCTGCAATGCTCACATCCTGCTTCCGCCTTTTGGCGGCAGTGGGCTTATTGGATATGTTGGCGTCCACTATTTTTTCCTTTGCCCCTGATGGGAGAGTTTTGGAATGGGGTGGCATAACAAATGGCCAGGAATGGGGCGATCAGAAGTAGAGTGTGTGGGGATTTGAGGGCCTTGAGTGCTTAGAGTGAGTGGGCTTTCCAAACAGAGAAGTCAAATCCTGCTAGAGGCTCTGCTCATACTCTGGTCTGGAAAGTGGGAAAGAGAGGGGAGGGAGTGGTAGAAAATCTGGACACAAGATCATTCAGTCCCAACAGAGAGATGGAAAATACGTTTGGGGCGATGCCCTTGATACTTGCTAATTTTTGGAGCAGTGGCTGGGGAATGGGGTGGAACAAAGCCTCCACGTAGGTGGGGATCAGATGAAGGGACTGGTGAAATTTTTTCCCTTTCCTTTTTCCGCTAGCCCTGGGACCGCCGGCCCGAATGTTCACTCAACACCGCTAAAGCGGGTACCAGCCACAATCTGCATTAAACATGGAAGAGTATGTACAGCGGTAACGAGTCTAAAGAAAATGATAACTAGACAATTTCGAGATCAATATCCATTGGTTCTCAGTAACCACTTTCTCTTACCTTAAGGTTCTCCCACCACTTCATTAGAAGGACCAGAAGGGCGACTAGTGGGAAGAGTGGCCAAAGAGGGCTGCATTGTTGACTTGCCCACTGCCATGAGGAGTTGGGACATTAGTTGGGCAGGGATACTGTTACTTAACCATTTTACCTTTACATTTCGCCTTGCTGGTCTTCAAGTTCTTCACCCTTTCCTCTGATTGGGCCTGATCGGCCTCCAAGGTTGACAAAGATGGGATGAATGAAGGTGTTGGGGAAGATGGATCCCAGTTGATAAAAAACTGCTTGGTATCCAGCTTATATCCTATGGCCTCAGTCAATTGCAATACATTTAACTTCTCCTGCTGAGCTTGAGGTATAACATCGCACTGCATAGAATTTGATTGTGCTGCAAACTCAACTCGGGATGCAATGAAGTGCAGAAGCTTCACATATGGCCCTGACCTGGCGGGATAGATGGGTCGCAAAAATGAGGCATTGAAGTCTGCCAGAAGGGAGAGGAGGATCTCGAGGCATTGGAGAGATAGCGCCTCTTCCGGACTAAAATCAGTGGGACAGGGGCCTGACACAAGGATGCTAGGAATTCCTTTGAGAACCATGCTCGCGAATAAGCACATTTGGGAGGGTCTGGGCCATGAGAACGAATGATGGCGGGGGGCTTGTCGGTCTCAAGAAGGTCCACCATGATGAGGGTTTGATGGCACCTCTCCCTTTCACGAGCAAATTCATAACCAGGCTCTGAAGGCGGTAGACAACGGGAGGGAGGCGACAGTGTGAGCAGGGCCCCGTGAACACTGAGAGGATGAGAGTACTTCCACAGATGCTGAATGTATCCCGGTTCCTTGAACATACGATAGGGCAGCCAGGAATTCAAACGGACTGCTGGGTCCATAGGAACAACCTTGGAAAACTGGGCATCCTCCTTCAGGAAATGATATACATCATCTCTGCTAGTACGGGACTTGAAAATGAATCCCAAGGAAAAACCACTTTTTCCAAGCCGGGTCTGTTTCCAGCCCTCGGCACCCCTGGACTGGACAACATCCACCATGCTGAGGAGTGCAATCTCTGTCATGAATGGCTCAACCACCAGACTGTACCACAGATCGGGGGATGCTTCGGGAGTCCTCTCATTATCCGTGCTCAAGAGGCCACCTGAAACGTCGAGCATTTCCACCTCTATGCCTAGTGAGGATGGCACCATCTTCCCCTGCTCATGGTAAGAAGAGGGAACAAAAACCAGGGCCTGCTGAGCAGGAAGATGATTTCCCATTGGCAAAGGCATCCGTGCATGGTACCATCGTCTTTTACCACCGGACGGCGGATGAAGGCCCTCTTCGTATCGTTTCCCAGTCCAAATGAAATCTCCTACGAGGTCCCTCATTCCCAGGGAGAAATGAGCAAAGGATAGGCGATCATGATGCTCTGGATCAAGTGTTCGACGTGCCTGTAATATAGTGTATTACGTAATTAAGTTAGGACTCAAAAGTCATGTATATATGGCAGTTGCTGGGATTAATCAAGTTAACCTTTGCCCAGATCTTCATCACCTAGTGAGAAACCGTGATACTCTGCCTCTGCCTCTGCTTCTATCTGGATATCCAGTTGGCCCCTAGTAGCCATCAATACTAGCCCTTTCCCTGGCTTTGGGACTGTGCCTTTGGACCCTAGCAGGGAAAGCAGTAAGCAGGATAGTCCTTCCTCTTACTGACCCCACCTCCTCTCCTTAGGTAGTGACTGTGCCACTTGGCCAGTCACTACTTTACTACCTTTCATCATGACTCCCACTCCCTCGCAACCTTTTCTCCTGTGTCCAGGGCAAAGCCAGTGCTTAGCCCTGTTTGCAGCTCCCCCACCTGAAGCCAGTGCTAAGGGTGGTGTGATTACCCTTCTCCTATTCTCCCTATTCCTACTCCCTCCCCGTCAACTCCACTTTGTCCAAGTACGACAACAGGTGCCCTCCTGAACTGGGAGGCACTTTGTTACACTGGTTCCCTCTAGCCAACAAAGTGGTTGAACCAACACTCTCCCCTCCATCCACTTCCTCTGCTGTCTACTCTATCAGGAAGTGGAGGCCTAGCCAGCCCAGGAGCTCTCCCCTCTCCTTCTCTGCACCATCCCAGGAGACTGTCATCTACCATCCCACAACCCACGAGTGTACCTTCATCCCTTCCCACCTCTGCTCTCCACACCAGTTCCAGGAGATCCTCAGGCATCTAGATCAGCCTAGGGATGAGTACTCTCCCTTCTCCTCAGGGCCTCCCCTCATGACATATCAGTTCCTTGTCACCTGGGCCAGCCCATCATACCCAGGGAGTGCCCCTCCTCTTACTTCTTATCTGATGAGGACCTAGGTGGATGGTATATGGATAGGAGGTTGATGGTTGCTGTACAGCTGGCTTTAGAGAAGCTCCAGGCTGTCATTAGGGATACTATGGCCCTTGTAGGAACAGATGGCCCAGAATTCCAAATAGATTGTGGTTTGGAACTATCTGAGAAGCTATGGAGGGCTAAGGATCTAAGGGAACTAAGGACAGCTGACAAGCTGCTCAAGCTTCGAGTTCAGTTGGCCTTTGCTCACCTTGAGAAGCTGGAGAGGCTGCATAAGGGTCTCAGTTGGGCTTCTCCCCTGGTCCCCAAGAGCTCTTTCTTCCTCCCCTTGGAGCCCTGTGGAAGTCTACAGGTGGCCTGGAAAGCCCCAGCTCAGGAACCTTTGCCTAGGAGCAGACTATGCCCCTCAGACTGGTGCAAGGTGGGAAGCAGCTAGGGACTACTCCTAGTGGAGGAATTCCTGAGCCACCTGGACCAGCAGGAAGGTTCCCTGGACCCCCAATTCCCCTGGCATGTCTCCCCCTCCCTATTCTGCAGCCCCTATGCACAAGGATTCCCCCTCCCATCATCAATATCATCCAGGAATCCACACAGCTGCAGGATCTTGGAGGACAGCCATCCCCTTCTCTTCCTCACCCCCAGTCATTTGGGAGCCTACATATTCTGCCTCGTCATCATTCTCCCCAGAATACCCCTAACAGAGGCTCCCCCATGACCCCAAGCACAAGTGGATTGGATGAGTATTGCAGGCCTAGTGGTCATGCTCTCCTCATCCCTTTCCAATATGGCCTTTCCCATTCCCCTTCCTGGAAATGGCCTCTAATTGCCCCAGGAGTGCATCCAGAATGTGCCCCTGCACCTCATGATCACCAGGAGGGCCTTGCTGGACAATCTGGCAAGAATTACCAGCCCGGCAGGTGCATGACCCTGGGGGGCTCTGAAATCCATTCCCCCTTCTCCAGTTTATGCACTGATTCCCTGCATATCCCCCTGCCTCTATACTTGATTGAAAGCCCCCAATTGTGGCCTTCCAATAGCCTGACTTTCAAGATAATTGGCTGGATATTGTTGGAGGACTCATCATCTCACTGGACTTCCCTGCACCCCCTCCTCTTCCCCTTGTACATTGGCACAAACTCCTCCCTTCACATTCATGTACATTCAATGGAAATATACAGTCTATCCCTTTCCCACAAGCCCAAGTACCCTGGTCAAACCCTTGGGGAGCTCATATCCAGGTCTGGATCATGTGATTCCAGAAGCAAATGTGGCAATTTCCGCATGTTCCATGAACATGCTCGTACAAGGTCTGGATCATGTGATTCCGGAAGCAAATGTGGCAATTTCCGCATGTTCCATGAACATGCTTGTACAAGGTCTGGATCATGTGATTCCGGTATAGAAGAAGGATTGGGAGCTCCGATGACTGTCAAATCAAACTCTGGTTCAGCCAGTGTGTAGATGGGAGACTGTATTTCTGTGTTTATTCAATGGGCTGGTTCGCTCTGATGGTTGATCACTCTCTAACAAGTTGTGTATGGTATTCAGTGATGGTAAGGTGATGGTATGGACTAGCTATAGTCAATGATGTATCGTGGGATGCTTGTGAAAGGCTTATACGTGTTGTATTGAGCTGTTTACTGCTATTTGTGTGTACCTATTTGTGTCCTCCTAGTCAAAATGTGGATTCCAAAGAGGGTTCTGGACTAGTTTAAGCTTGATTCAGTGTGTCAATGTATTTCTTTCTTCTTCTGACTTGACTTTATTATTACTCACCTTTCCTTGGATGTCCAGCAACTCTAACCTTAGGTTCTGCAACTATCCTTGGCTCAGTATTTCACGTAGAGGGCTTCCAGTGACTTAGTCTTAACAACCTTATATATGACTTAGCTCCAGATGGCTTTAGATCAGTACTCTCTTAAGATGCAAGCAGATTTGTAGACAGTAGTATATTCCAGTAGTGAGAAGATGATGGGGGGATACAGGAAAATCTACCAGCTTTTATACCTTTCTGAAGGTGGCTGTGTTTAAAGAATATGACTCACTCCTAGGTGAGTCATATGTGAGAACAATAGGGTTGTCAAGGAGGGTGAGTCATTCATAAAGTGGTTGCAAGATAGGTGAGTCATTCATGAACAGAACAAAAGGGTTGCTAAGAAGGTGTTATCTTTCATAAAGTGGTTGCAAGGAGGGTGAGTCATTCATAAACAGAACAAAAGGGTAGTCAAGGGAGTGTTATCTTTCTTATCTGTGAGGTTCTAGAAGTTATTTGTGGCAATGGGAGATGAAATCAAAGGATATTTCCGAGTTCTTGGAGATTAATTTGTTTGTAGTCCAGTGGTTAAGATGTTTTTGTTGCTGGTTGATAATGGGGACAAGTGCATGGGATGGGATTTGATGCAGAAACAACAGTTTACATCCGTAATAGACGTTCTTGGTATCATTCGATGAGGATTTTTAACAGCTTTCTGGGCGCGGTGGTTTCGAGCAGATCCGGTGTAAACTGACAGAGAAATTCGTGTTTTACTGATGGGTGTTGATTCTGATAGTAATATTGTTCTGTAGAGTTCAGTTTTGATCTGTTCTTCGCGTGCTCAGTACCGTTGGATGCGGATTTTTTATATCTTTCCAGGCGCGGTTGTTTCGAGAGGATTGGATGCGAACTGACGGAGAAATTCGTTTTTTACTGAAAATCCCGGATTTTGACAGTAATATTGGTCTGGAGAGTGCATTTCTGGTCCGTTTGACTTGTGCTTGGTACCATTCGAAAGGTATGAATTGTGGCTTTCCAAGAGTTATATGGGCGTACCTCTCCGATCAAAACTGACGGAGTTATAGAACAAATTCGATTTCTGTGCATAGCCGTAATTGATTTCGTAATAGGTCACATGATCATTCCAATGGCTGGGATCAATGGATATTTGCATTTTCTGATACTGGATGTTTTTATCTTCCAGTGATCACAGCCGGAAGCAAATGCGGCAATTTCCGCATGTTCCATGAACATGCTCGTACAGGTCTGGATCATAGCAATGGCATCATTCCATGTGTATCTGGATCATGTGATTCCGGAAGCAAATGCGGCAATTTCCGCATGTTCCCATGAACATGCTCGTACAAGGTCTGGATCACATGATTCCAGAAGCAAATGCGCAATTTCCGCATGTCCATAACATGCTATACAAGTCTGATCATTATTCCGGAAGCAAATGCGGCAATTCCGCATGTTCCATGACATGCTCATACAAGTCTGGATCACATGATTCCGGAAGCAAATGCGGCAATTTCCGCATGTTCCATGAACATGCTTGTACAAGGTCTGGATCACATGATTCCGGAAGCAAATGTGGCAATTTCCGCATGTTCCATGAACATGCTGTACAAGGTCTGGATCACATGATTCCGGAAGCAAATGCGGCAATTCCGCATGCTCCATGAACATGCTTGCACAGTCTGATACATAATTCTGAAGCAAAATGTGGAAATTTCCACATGTTCCATGGACATGCTCACAGAGTCTGGATGACATAATTCTGGAATCAAGTTTGCACACCACTACTCAGGAGTCCTATCCTGGCAAACCTTTAAGGCCACTCCCACTCTTCACTCAATTCTCCCTGAGTTTCCTATCCATTCCCATGTGAATATATCCCACAGAAAGCTATGCTTTCCACCTCTGTATTTGGCCTAATTCCAGCTCAAGGGGATAAATATTGAGAACTTGGCAGTGGTGTCTCCAAATGGGTCTCCTTTGGGCACTAGTCCTCCCATATCTCCTTCAATTCATGGCCAATTTGGGTGATCTCAGATATTGTGGATACATGAAATTTGGGTCTTCCATCATCAATTCATTTTGGAGATTTTGGTCCAGCCACTGTGGAGTAAAGAGCACTCTTCTCCTCACCAAAGCACATTGGAAGCCCCCTGCCAATTTTCCTGTATCTGCCTCAATTTCTAATGGATTTGGATGATTTAAATTCCCATGGAAGTGTCAGATCAAAGGCCTCCATAATTCGTCTTAATATTAGAATTTGGAGCTTCTATTGTGGAATAGTGGGACATTCCTCCCTCACTTTAGGCTCAATTGGACTCCCCCACCAGTTCTGCCATATCTTCTTCAATTCTGGCCCAATGTACATGATTTCAATTTTCATGGGTACATCTGCTTTATCTCCACATATGTCCATATAGGCGAAGGCTTTGGTGCGGCCATTGGAACAATGTTGAACATTCTCTCCACCACTTCTCCTCCCTTTGCCTCAAATCCTATTCCCCTTCCATCTCTACCAAACTTTAATGGATTTTTCTCATTCCAAAAGTGAAAGATGGTCATTCCCTTTCCCAAAAGAACTTTTTTTTCTTCTTTTCTTCCCCCATTGGCCATCCCAATTCTTGGACTGTCAAGCTAGTGCTTCAGTCCATGAATTTCAAAATCCCTCCTCTAGATCTCCTTCCCCAGGTCTACCCCTATACCACATCACTCCCAAATGGTCTTATCCGATTCCTCAACACCCCTACTTCATTAGGCTCCTCCCAATCATATTCCACCACCAAGCCCCAGAAATATGCCCCTATCCAGCATTATGGATACTCTGGGAAAGATTTCTTTTGGTGTGGAAGGAAATCAACACCAAAAAAAAATGGGGGCAGTAAGGGGTACCTAGTAGTATGAGGGGCCAAGGGAAAGGAAGGAATTGTCCTATGGGCCTCCAGGATGGGAATACAACTACAGGCCCTGGCTGTAAGGCAGACTTAGGCAGGATGGGACCTCCTGCAATAGGCGAGCTTCCCAGGAATGGAAGCTATCTCCCAGGTGAGGGCCTCTTCAGGGAATGTGGCCCCAGCCTCAGGGACCTCTCCTGTGGCCATGGCCATGGCCACAGCACTAGCCCTTGACAGAGCCTCCCCTCAGCTGTGGCTGCCACCTCTGTATCACTATGGCCCTTGCAGCCCATCACTATGTCAGGCACAGCTGGTTCTAGGGCCACAGCCACCTCCACCAGATACAGTGGCAGGCCAGCTCCCTTGATGCCACAGCTAGTCCCAGGCTATGGACTGCAACCTAATCCTCCTTATGCAGTCCAGCCTGTATGGCATCTTGGCCCTCCTCCCTGGCCTTTCCCTGTGGCCCAACCTATCCCTATCACCTGGCCAGGATGTGGTGCCTATCTATGTGGCCCCTAGCATAGCCTTGCTCCTTGTGGCCTTGCCTTTGCCATGGCCTGGCCTCTCACTATGGCCTTGCATCCTGCTATGGCCTTGCCTCCTGCTACAGCCTTGCCCCTTGCCATGGCCCTGTCCCTTGCCATGGCCTTCCTCTGTGGCTTCACCCTTTCCTGTGGCCTTGCCTTTCCCCATGGCCTTGCCCCTCCCTGTGGCTTTACCCTTCCCTGCAGCTTAGTCCCCTATGCCTAGCCTGCCCTGATGCTCTTCCAGGGCCTGGCCTCTGCTTGCTCAGCCTTCCTTCTACATATAGGCTATGGGACTTTTACAGCTAGTGGCTGAATCGGCAATCCTTAGTCCACCAAACGAACTTTGCCCGCACCCTCCCA
>MU128994.1:6912-32190 GCA_014904985.1 Hydnum rufescens UP504 | reverse complement strand
TGTTAGGATTACAGACCGGAACACAGCCACACACTGTACAATGGGAGGAGTCTAAGGTAAGGGCCGGTTCACTTCATGGCCAATGACCTTGGGCAGAGCATGGATGTGAGGCTTCATATAGATTCCTCATTTATCTTACATTAAATATAGAAATAAATACAGGAAATCCTAACTGTGGGATTGAAGTCCACCAAAAAAAAATTGAGGCCTGTCAGTTGGACTAGTCCTGTACATTCTAACTGGTATATCTTCTCATGGAGGGGTCCTTGAACTTGACTGATAATACATTTGCCATGCATCACAGAAGTAATTTAGTTTCACATAAATTCACCCAGTTCTCACATTTGGGGATGTTGGGTGATCTCCAATCTTGCTTGAGATGTCACATGTTATACAGGTCCAAGCAAAAAAAATCTGTTATGAAAAATTGGGCTGATTAATTATAGCAGCACCTGAATCTATCTAACTGACTTCAATTAGGGGGTTCAGGCTATGAGAATTAGCCTGGAACTGCTGGATGAGCTTGGAATCTGCATTGAGTACACAGATTTAAAACAGGCTGCACCCAGCCCTTCCCCAGGAAGGCCATCAACAGTCTGCAGTGTAAGTAAACAGGGGGTCTAGTGAAAAGCCAAGGAAAGGGGAAGTTTAAATCAGAGCCTGTGTGGTTTACAAGAACCCACCCAGAGGCCTAGTAAGTCTTGAGAAGGTTGGGCAAACTTCAGCCTCCAAAGAAATAGCACACCAAAATTATTTATTGCTAAGCCCCGATGGTTTCTCATAAGGAAAAGAGGGCTTTTGGCCTCATGGAGTGGCCTAGGAGCCCGGCTTGGCGATTCTCGCTTACAGGGTCACCACGTAATTACGTTCGCAGCCTCGCCCGTAGCTCCTAGGCCATGGTTTTGACAGGGCTTGACCAGTGAGTTCCATGCAGGCTGTTTTCTTGAGGGGTCCTGAATGACGAGGGTCCAGCCCAGCATTTTTCGCTTACAGGGTCACCATGAAATCATGTCCAATGCCGGGCCCATAACTCTCCTCGCAGGAGAAGGTGCGAAGTTCGTATCGGCTATTGCCGCACTCATGATTTGTTTCCGCAACCCCCCACTTCACCAGGAGACCAAATCCCAAGTTCTTGGGAATCGGTGGGCCTGTGAAGTTTCTTGAAGCCCACTGGTGAGCTTGTTCCTCTTTTACATTCTCCCACCTCGCCGGGTGACCGAATCGCAGTTTGCTTGCGAATCGGTGGGTCCTGTGAGGCTGTTGCGGGCACCTATTTGAATGCTACTGACCTTTGCCTCTGGAATGTTGGTGGCACAGGTTCGCCTTCCCCCCTTTCAAAAGTAAGTTTATTTCCTCCTTTGAGAATGCTGTTGACTTCACGGTGACCAGATCGCAGTTTGCTTGTGATCTGGTGGCCATGAATCAACTGACGATTGCTTTACTATTTTACTGACCTTGCACTGGAATGTTGGTGGCATAGCTTGCTTCACCCCTTTCAAAAGTAAGTCGTTTCCTCCTTTGAGAATGCTGTCAGCTTCACTGGGTGACCAGATCACAGTTTGCTTGCGATCTGGTGGGCCTGTGAAGTTGACCGACAATCACCTTACTATTATCGGACTGGGGCGGCATTGGAAGGATAAAAAGTCATCCTTATGCCTGCTGATGATACTCTGATTCCCAAACTTACCCAGGGGACTTCTGAAGAAGTGCAACTCCTTTGCCCCAGTCTCAATTTTACATACAGGCTGACGTTTCATTTAGGATTCAGAGTGCAAACATACAGACAGCAGACTTGGTTGGTTCAGGATGCCGTTGCTCTACTCTACACAGCCACCGGTGGAAGCCTCCAATTCCAATCGTCCGAACGTCAGTCCCCTGCAGGATGTACGCACTCCCACCTCTTTCATAGGACAAGTTTTGGGGCAATCTCCATTAGATCGGGTCAGATGCTACCTCACAGCTGCCGTTGGGACTGGATGTTCCAGAAGACGATCGCAGCTTATGTTCAGAAGCTGATGCTGTTGGGTGACGGCCCTTTACTCATGGAAGAGACTGCTTGTTTCCCTTTATTGGACTCATTAAGGTCAGTCTATGCAGTCCCATGCATCAGGAATCCGCCTGTTGATGCCCTCTCTGTTTATCAATGCCCCTCAGTGATTCATGGTTTGCTCAGCACAGTGAAAGCGATGAGCATTTATTGCCAACCTTCGGTGGGGAATCCTGGGACTTCGATCTCGCCGCCAGTTGTAGTGTTCTGCCTGCATCCCCTGACCGTGCAAAGCAGAGAAAGCTGCTGGTCTCAGGAGGCTGCTAAACAGTATCGGCAGAGGCCTGAGAATTTCGGAAAGGAATAAAGCACGATCGCGGAGATGCCAAGGACACGAGTCAAAGAGAGCGCTGTTGTAGTGTCTGCCACCTCAGGGATGCAGGATCTACAGCCATCGCAGTTGGGTCTCACGGGTCTACCAAGGTGACTAAAAGCATGGAGGACGTGCTTTCGCAGTCCCAACTCTCTGCCACTCTGGAGCAACTACGACCGGTGGAATACAAGTAAGTCTACCGGCATTCAAGGGAATCACTTTGAGCCTGACGTATTTGCCCCTAGTCCCTTTCTTCAGCTTCCCAACGTTTATAAGTGGACAAGCATAGCCTGTTTGTTCGCTGTTCGATCTTTCATTAGCCCAGCTATGGACGCGGAGTGGATGGAACGTTTTGTATGAATAATCAACTGTTTTATTTCGCAAACAAAAGTCAAGGAGCGACCTCATGCCCAGTGGTCGTTACTGGAGCTGCAATATTGGGTTTAACCACGCCAGTGGGAACAATAGTGCTGTGAGTTAATAATCTCTTGAGGATCCGACCCCGTGGTCCAGTGTCTAACAGCCCATGCGGTGGGCCTCAGATGCCCTTCATGATGAAGTTCCATGAAAGTCACCAAGAACCCAGTCGAAAGAATTACTAAATACCAAGGAATGGCAACTTATCAGAGTAGGTACATAGACCTCTGTGGCACTGCCCTAGGTCTGACTGTATTGTTTCAGGTCCCTCCTCACCAACATGATGGATACGTACTTCCCAGCCATTGCAAAGAAATACTGCTGCTGCAATGAGTATTGGCGAGGCCATATGAATGGAGCGATCAAGGCGATCTCATCGCTGTTCTTCCTTGTCTCCATCAATGCCTCTCTATCAGAATGTGTAAAGACATGGCCGCACCGCGACAGAAAGAATGTCACTATAGGGATTTGTGCCGTATTTATCTTTGGTAAGCCAACGGGAGGGCCGTAGGAGTGTGTGTAGTGTGCTGAATTCAATGTTTTCAGGTTTTTTTGATGACACAGAACAGGCATGGCTGGTGAATCTGGAGGCCAACATTGTGGTCCAACTTCCCACTGGGGTATTCTTCCTTTTCCCCTCCACTTTGGTTACCCATTGGAATTTGGACAAAAAGGAGTTTTATTCTGGCCAATATCCTCTGCAATTCATCACAACTCCCAAAGGACAGCATCCCAATGGTCTAAACGAACAGCCTTTGCACAAAATCAACAGTGGAAGGGGAAGCCTCATCTTCTTCACCCCGGGTCAGATGTTCGTCCCCTTATACTCTGGCAGATTGGACTCAGTGGGCGAAGCCCTGCAGGCGAGAAGAACTGGCGCCCCATGGTTGGACGTTCATCAAGACATGGAAACATGTTTCCCCTGCTTGGATAGGGGCAAGCCATCGGACTTGTGAATCATGAAGAGTCCGCTCTGGGATAGAAGGACGGCATGGTCAGGTTAGGCGGTGGGCCTGCTGACTGGGAGGGGGGTTTTAGTTTATTTTGATGCCTTCCCCTTCATGTCCTTTGGGTATACCACAAGGTTAGCCCTGAGTATCTGGGCGTGATATATCTAAGCCTTTATTTTGAAACCATGCCTTCTTGTCTTTCCTGCCTACTGTAAGATTGCCAGTTTCCCAATCGGTCAATGGAAATCTCCAGCGATGGGAAATTTCCGTTCAAGCCACCTCCATCACTGCCTCATCATCAAATCTCACTGCTCTCCACAATTGATTGCCAGATCCGCACAGTCTTCTTTAACAGAGACTGTTCTTCTGCTGTCATATCGTACGATCTGCCTATTCCCAGACTCCTTAACCCATGGCATCCTCCACCAAATGAAAATTTGATGCTCACCAGGATTTCAGCATTGAGGAGAATGGGGTAACCCACCACTACCACTTCATCCCCTCCCCAACCAAGAAACGTCACCGAAGATATCCCATTGGCACTGCATACAAGGGTTGTGTCATCCAGCCCATAGTCTATGAGGGCACCAGCAACACTCCCGCCACCCCTGTCAAAGCTCGAAGCCAGGCAGTTATCCAGCCATCTCCCGGTCATCAACAGACCATCTCAAATTCTTCGCCTGGGGGGGCCTTTGGGGCCGCCAATGAGGGATGGGAGGACATTCAAGAGGACAGTTGTACCCCTGGCTTGCCATGGCTGGACAGTTGTATGCCTCTACTGGGAAGTACCGCAACGGCTTCCCACCCCCGATGGGAGAAATGGAAAGAAATTTCTGCAGACCGCTGGAAGCACCTGATTCCCACCCTTGTCAGACCGTTCATGCGCTGGTGCCAGGAGACGTCATATGGGCGGCACAAGGGGTCTCAGCACACCATACCCCTAAATTGCAAATGTGGGAAGAGTGCTCGCCATGTGGAGGTGACAGCAGTGTACACGACCGTGAGTTCAGGGAATATGACACTTCCTTCCTAGCATTGAGGGATTTTTACTACCAGGACTGGAACACCACTCCTTGATGTATTGCGAATGTTGCCCTCTGGCCTTAACTTTAGTGGCCATGGGGCTATTTCCAGCCTCACCGATTCGCCCTTCCATTGCCTTCTCCCTTAGCCATCTCCTCTTTGCCAGTAAACTCTTCATCTATATATCCCCCAACATCACTGCCTGGTGCAGCACAATCAGTTCCAACCTCGTTGAAAAGGGATTCACCCCTTCTGCTACCATGAGTAAATTAATTACCCCTGGGGCTCTGATTTGAAGAGACTGAACAAGGACTCTAGGACAGTTTCCGCAAATCGTTCTCTACTGCATTGCAGCAGTTTCAACTAGTGCAACAGCATGCGAATGAATTAACACGGAATGTCGTCCGTGCCTCCCACAGTGGTCCAGGGGGAGGGAACCTCTCTTCTGTAACGTATACCCCGGAACTGGTGAATGCCCTGTCTCAAGACCCCATAGCCACTGGTTACTTCTTGAATGTGGAAGACCATTGGCCGCTTAGGGAGGATAGCGCCCCTAGTGCCCATCTCCATTCGTGTTGTCCATTGTGCTTTCCCATGGCAGAGGATTGTCTGGGGCTTCTACGAGAAGGCAATCACCTGTGGGCCTTTTCTACTCTCGCTGGGATTGAAGGACACTCGGCCTAACTGTTCTGCACCCCTTGTGTAGGTTCCACTCTGTGCTATGTCTAGACGCATGCTTTGAACAGCAGCAATGTAAAGGGGTGGGATTACAAGACATTCAACTGGATCTACCACAGACATGTTTCCTACCGACTGCTGAAGTGGAGAAGGCAAGACTTTATGTGGAGTCTCTCTGCCCTACTCAGGGCAAGTGGGGTAGAAAGAAGCTTGCCTCTGAATTGAATGAATTTGATGAAGAAGACTGGGTGGAACCAGGTTTACACCTCCCAAACTCAGTGGTCAATGGGTGTGAGACCTCCTTCAAGGCGGCGACCGAGAACCATGAAAAGGCCTCGACCACAACCTTTGCCTCTACTGGCCTAATGGCTGCAATCTGTCGTCATGATAGCGTGCTACGGCTAGTCAACATGACCACTGCAGGAGAGAAACAGTACTATGCAATAGCTCTTTTGAGTTCTCTTTTCGATGAGCTGCCTTCTTGGTGGAGGTTGGGGGTCCTCTACAACATTGCTTGTGTTTTGCATAGAAGCATGAACAAGGTAAATTTCCTGGTTTTGTTACCCCAAGAGGAGATATCCTGATTGTTCTGTGTTTGTGTTGGCAGTGGAAGATACTGCCATTGCTTCTGCCCAGGATTGATTGGGGTGCCTCAGTGTTTCATGCCTTTGGGCACCAGTGGCCTTGTCAATGTGTGTACCACCCCCAAAAACAAAAAGGGTTTGGGTTCTCTGATGGTGAGGGGTGTGAAAGGTGCTGGGGAGCATTAAAAAAGCTGGCCCCAGTGTTACGAGTGTCAGGGGTATGCCTTTTTATCTCAAAGTTGCTTTCTGAGACTTACTGCCCAATTTCTAGCACCACCGATGGCTGTTTGTTCTGAGTACTCAAGTGATACATTGGGATGAGATAACAGCTCAATCACAAGCTGTGTGGTTAATGAAGCATTACATCCGTGCTGTTGTTCAATTGGAGGCTGCAAAGAAATGAATTGGGGAGAGTGGTGTGTCCATTATAACCCTTCGAGCCAGTTGGAAAGATCAGTTGGAGACCCAGTCTAAACCTCTACCCCGTCAGTTGATGTTCTCTTCAGTGCAAAGTCTTGGAATGCTGACTCCCTCATAGCTGTTGCCAAAAATTTGGCAGGGGAGTTTGTGAACAAGATTGTCACCATGCTTGCAACCCATGCCAATGAAGAGGCTAGCCATAGGAAGTTACTCAAAGAGATATCACTGCTGGGAGAAGATGAAATAAGTGCTGATGCAAAGTTTGACCTCACTTTGCAAGCACAAAACAGGCAGGATTTCTTGAACAGGCTGGCTACAAGAATTAGGAGGGCTTGTCAGCAGTTGGCACAGAAGGACCGGCCCACATACAGTGCCTTGGAGAAGGCCCGTAAAGACAAATTCCTGGGATTGTGGCTTCAAGCTCGGGCAGTAAAGCACCGATTATGAAGTCGCATTCGAGAGCGCCGCTTTGAATCAGAGCGATTGGAGAGGTCTTATTTCCGGTCAACTCTAGGTAGGATTGTCATGATTGGGTAAAGGCCTTCTAAAGCTGACCTAGTGGTTCATTCATAAGATCATAAAGCACATGCACAGACAGCAGAGGCATTGAAGCGCCGAATGCCTGGGATAAGAGCCTTGGCCAAGAGATATAACACCTTGTGTGCTCAGCTATCTGACATGAAAGCCTGGTCTGCAATTCACAAGAATGCTGTGATTCCAAAACCTGTGGACATCAATGGGCTGTTTGACATTGGAGTGGATGATGCTATCTGGGAAGATGCAGGCCTTGATGGTGATGCTGAAGAAGCCCCCCCTGCATGGTTAGCAGATGAAGGGATCAGGGAGGGAATCAAGGCAATGTTGATGTATGACTGGGGAAAGGAGGAGATCCGGAGGCTGAGCATTGAAATGCATGCTCTTGTGGCATCCGTTGCACAGCAATGCCTGGCTATAGAGAAGGCTGTGGCCACATGCACAGGTGGGAGGCCTGTGGTCCTTGCAAGTGAGAGGCACTGAGTGCTGATGACCAGGTAGATGATGTACTTTTGTTTGAACTACAGCACAAAGAAACAGCCCTGCAGTCCAGTGCAACCCAGGCTTGGAAAGCCTTGGGCTCTCTTCCTGTGGATCCTGCCTTGCAATGGCCATCTTTCATGGTTACACAGCCTCCAGAAACTGATCCTCCTCGGATGGATGATGAGGATACCATTCCTGCTGTGGAAGCAGAGGAAGATGGATGGCCAACAGGTGGGGACATAAATGTGGTTGGAGAGGAGGAAGAACTGGATGATGTGGTGATTCAGGAATTGGAAGGGGTTGAAGGTGACAACTCACAAGATGATGATCTGGAGGATTGGATTAATTCCATTTAACCTATGCACATGGATGAAAAGAGATACTGGATAAATCATGATGTAGCAGATAATGCTGAGGTGGTAGCAGGTAACCCTCATGCTGTGGCAGGTAATTCCCATGTGATAACAGGTGGTGATCCCATGCTGTAGCAGGTAATCCAAATGTGGCAGTATAACCTGATGTGTAGCAGGTAATCTGGATGTGGTAGCAGTAATCTGGATGGGTAGCGTAATCGGATGGTAGCAGGTATAATCTGGATGTGGTAGCAGGTAATCTGGATGTGGTAGTAGGTAATCCTGATGTGGTAGCAGGTAATCTGGATGTGGTAGCAGGTAATCTGGATGTGGTAGTAGGTAATCCTGATGTGGTAGCAGGTAATCCTGATGTGGTAGCAGGTAATTCCCATGAGGTAGTAGGTAATCCTGATGTGGTAGCAGTAATGCCCATGAGGTAGTAGTATCCTGAGTGGTAGCAGGTAATTCCCATGAGGTAGTTAGGTAATCCTGATGTGGTAGCAGGTAATTCCCATGAGGTAGTAGGTAATCCTGATGTGGTAGCAGGTAATTCCCATGAGGTAGTAGGTAATCCTGATGTGGTAGCAGGTAATCTGAATGTGGTAGTTGGTAATCCTGATGTGGTAGCAGGTAATCTGAATGTGGTAGTTGGTAATCCTGATGCTGTAGCAGGTAATCCTGATGCTGTAGCAGGTATTTCCCATGAGGTAATAGGTAATCCCCATGATGGAGCAGGTAATTCTCATGTGGTAGTACATAATTCACATGGGGTAGTAGGTAATCCCCATATGATAGCAGGTAATTCCAACAGGGTAGTAGGTAATCCCCAGATGATAGCAGGTAATTCCAACAGGGTAGCAGGTAATCCCCATATGATCACAGGTAATTTGTACAGGGTAGTAGGTAATACCCATATGATCGCAGGTAATTTGTACAGGGTAGTAGGTAATACCCATATGATAGCAGGTAATCTCAATATAGTAGTAGGTAATCCCCATATGATAGTAGGTAATACCCATATGATAGCAGGTAATCTCAATATAGTAGTAGGTAATCCTTATACAATAGCAGGTAATCTCAATATAGTAGTAGGTAATCCCCATACTATAGCAGGTAATCTCAATGTGGTAGTAGGTAATCCCCATGCTGTAGCAGGTAATCCCAATGTGGTAGCAGGTAATCCAAATGTGGTAGTAGGTAATGCTGATGCTAGAGCAGGTAATTCCCATGTGGTAATGGGTAGTCTCCATACCATAGCAGGTAATTTCAATGCAGTAGTAGGTATTCCCAGTGCTGTGGCAGGTAATCCCAGTGTGGTAGTAGGTACTTCCCATGCTGTAGTTGATAATCACAATGTTGTAGTAGGTAATTCCCATGTAGTAACAGGTATTCTCCATGTGGTAGTAGATAATAAAAATGTTGTAGCAGGTATTCCTCATGCTGTAGCAGGTAACCCTGATGTGGGAGTGGGTAAGGCTGAAGCTGCAGTAGGTAATACTGATGCAGCACAGGTAATGTGAATGTGGTAGCAGGTAATACTGATGCAGTAGCCAGTAGTCCTAAAGCTGTAGCAGGTACTGCTGATGCAGTAGTAGGTGATCCTGATGCTGTAGCAGGTAATGCAGATGTGGTGGCAGGTAATCCCAATGTTTTAGCAGCTAATGCAGATGTGGTAGTAGGTAATCCCAATGTTATAGTAGGTAGTTCCAATTGTGTAGCAGGTAATCACAATGTGGTAGCAGATAATCCTCATGCTGTAATAGGTAAACCTAATATTGGAGTAGCTAATGTCAACACTGTAGCAGGTGATACTGCCAGTAATAGGTGATCCATATGCTGTAGTAGGTGATCTTGACTCTGTAGCAGGTAATCCCATGCTGTAGCAGGTAATTTTTGTGGTGTAGTAGGTGATCCAGATCTTGTAGTAGGTACTCCATCAGCTTCAGTAGGTGATCCTGGGCCTGTAGTTGGAGATCCATGATGTGTTGCAGGTGATCAGGATCCTATAGTAGGTGATCAAAGTTGGATAGTAAGTGATCTGGATGGGGTAGTAGGTAATCCAGATTCTGTAGCAGGTAATTCTAGGCCTGGAGCAAGTAGTCTGAAGGCTGTAATAGGTGAATTGGCATCAGGCATAGGTGATCTATATCCCATAGTAGGTGAATCTGAATCTGTAGTAGGTGATCCCCACTCTGTAGTAGGTAACCAATGTCCTGTAGTAGGTAATTGGTCTCCTGTAGTAGGTGTCCAGGATCTCAGAAGTAGGTGTTCAGGATCATGGTAGTAGGTAATATGGATCTGGCAGTAGGTAATAACCTGATATCCTCACCCCCTTCAAGGGGGGGGTTTCATACATTAAAATGGGGCCTTGAAGGGTCAATGTAGTTGCCCTCTTATGATGGACTGCTCCATAGCTTGGTCAAGAAGATACACCTTGACACCCTCCCTATGTCCCTTCAAGAATGGAAGGACAAGGCCACTCACATTGATAAGTTGTGGCATCACTTTAATGAACAGCACTCCTTCTCTCCAGCCAACCCCCACCAGGACAATTGTTCAGGAACAATTCAACCCTTCTGCCCTCCCACCACTACTTCTCAAACTCCTCCAACCTCCTTCCAACCTGCTGCTGCTGTGCCCTCTTCCTCCACTTATGAACCTATGGACATAGACTCCAATTGTCATCAGAATAATCCTCACCAAGTTGCTGGTCTGTGCTAGAATTGTAACAAACATGGCCACATTGCCAGAGACTGTCCTGAGCCCCCATGCTCTCATTCAGTTTGAGGTGCTCTGTCATCTGAGCAGATGGAGGAAGTGGTAGAGAAAGTCCATGCTACTCTGCCACCCAAACCTGCTGAGGATGGAAATGAGGGTGTGGCAAAGGATTTTTAAAGACATCAACAGTGAAGGACATGCCCTGTTCAACAAACTGATTCTCTCTTCTTTCAACTTGTACAGTAGGACCCACAATGGATATGTTGGATCACATTGACATTGATGGCCTACATGAAAGAGAAGACATGTCATTATCCACAAGCCCACCACTCTATATCTATTCCACACACCTTCACTGAGCTACTGAGCTAAAGGTCCATCTACAGACCCTAGACAGTGGCCAGCCTATGGCAGTTGATGCCCTGCTTGATTCTGGAGCAACAGGGATGTTCATTGATCAGGAGTTTGTCGAGGCCAAAAATCTTACCACTCAGCAACTTCCATGGCTGATTCTGCTTTACAACATTGATGGCACCCTTAATGACACTGGCTCAGTTCAAGAAGAAGTTGACCTCCTAATGCACTTTGGTGACCATTCAGAGAAAAGTACATTTGCTGTGACTAGCTTGGGATGGGTTCCCCTCATCATAGGGCACACCTGGCTTGTTCATCATAGCCCTGAGATCAACTGGTTGATGGGTAAGGTAGCCATGACAAGGTGTCCTGATGGATGTGGGTTGTGACATGTCCATGTTGTCTTAGCAAAGGAACACTCTGAACAAAGCCTCAACCTCTCTGCACCTACACCCCCACCTGATCCTCTTCTGTCATGCAGTCACCAAGGAGACCCCATCCTATCTTTGCCCAGTCTGTCCCTCCAGGCAAAAGCAGGAGATGGGCATCTCCAGGGCATTAGCCAGCAGTTGAGGTCTGAGGGGGATCACAAGGGTGATATAAATTTGCCACACCATCACTCTTTCCCATTGTCTTCACCTGACCAGGCTACACTCTTGTCTCCCTCTTTAATGGAAAAGCCAAGTCCAGCTGTTCTATCAAAGAAAATGGGTGAGAGCCCACCTGGTGATAATCAGGAAGATGTGTGGAGGGAAGATTGTATCTTTGTAGTCTTCCTCCACCCTGAAGAGCATATCTCTGCAACTGAATCTATATCCACCCACCTTGCCATTGAGCAGCATAAGAAGACCTTTAAGAAGTGCCCCTTTGAAGAAATGGTGCCCAAACAGTACCATGACTTCCACAATGTCTTTGCTAAGAAATCCTTTGATCACCTTCCCCCATGTTGTCCCTGGGACCATGCTATTGAGCTAAAAGAGGACATTGAGCATACTGGGGTGAAATTATACCCATTATCCCCCAATGAACAGCAAGAGATGGATGCCTTTTTGAAAGAGCACCTAGAGACTGGATGAATCTGCCCACCCAAGTCACCCATAGCTGCCCCTGCCTTCTTTGTTAAGAAGAAGGATGGAGGCCTATGCTTTGTCCAGGATTATTGGAAGCTCAATGCTGCTACAGTGAAAAGCACTTATCCTCTCCCCCTTGTGACAGACATCTTAAATCAAGTCACTTGGGCCAAGTTCTTCACCAAGTTGGATGTGCAATGGGGCTACAACAATATTTGGATGTGCAAAGGAGACAAATGGAAGGCAGCATTCTGCACCAACCAAGGACTCTTCAAACCACTCATCATGTTCTTTGGGCTGACTAATAGTCCTGCCACTTTTCAAACCATGATGAATCACCTCTTCAAAGATCTTGTCACAGAAGGCATGGTAGCTGTGTACATGGATGATATTCTGGTTTTTACTGAAACACTCACACAACACTACAAGGTAGTCCAAAAGGTCCTCCAAATCCTGTGAGAGAATCATCTGTTCCTCAAGGCTGAGAAGTGCACCTTTGGAGCTGCAACTGTGGAATATCTTGGACTCATCCTATCCCCTGGACAAGTTGTAATGGATCCAGTTAAGGTTGCTGGAGTTTGGGAATGGCCATCTCCTACAACAGTCAAAGAGGTTCAATCATTCCTTGGCTTTGTTAACTTTTACTGACACTTCATTGAAAGTTTCTCACATATTGCCCATCCCCTTCACCAACTCCCTTGGAAAGATGCACCATGGAAGTGGGCAAAGAATCAGCAAAGGGCTTTTGATCAGCTAAAGACAGCCATCACCTCAATGCCCATTCTTGTGCATCCTGACACTGATCAGCCCTACTGCCTGGAAGCAGACAGGGGCTGTCCTCTCCCAGCTAAGGGATGATGACAAGTGGCACCCAGTGGGATTTATTTCTAAAAGCCTCAATGATGTGGAATGCAATTATGAGATTCATGACAAAGAGCTATTGGCAATTATCCATGGCTTACAAGAATTTCAACACCTCCTTGAGGGAGCAGCACATCCAGTAGAAATCTTGACTGATCACCACAATCTTGTCTATTTCATGATGGCCCAATCTCTCAATCAGCAACAGGCATGCTGGTCCTTGTTCTTATCCCATTTTGATTTCCACATCACCCACTGCCCTGGAAAGAGTTCTACTAAACCTGATGCCTTATCTTGCCAAGCTGATCATCATCATGGGGAGGGAGATAACCAGAATCAGACCCTCCTTCCACCCAAGCTCTTCCAGATTAAGGCAACAGAAAGCTTGCCCATACAGGGTCTTGGGGCTGATTTCCAGCAGAGGATCCATGACTCAAAGCATCTAGATGAGTCAGTGGCCAAGGCACTAAAGGATCTGGATGGATCTGAGGAGGATGGTTGGGTTGTATCTGGTGGGCTTCTCCTCCTCCAGGGAAAAGTCTATGTCCTATGCAATCCCAAGTTGCATCATGATATTGTCAAGGCTCATCATGACACTCCTGTTGCTGGGCACCCTGGTTAATGGAAGACAGTTGAGCTAGTCACTCACAATTACTGGTGGCCAGGAATCACACAATACATTGCCGATTATGTATGGGGGTGCAACAGATGCAATCACACTAAGACATTCCCCACCATGCCACTAGGAAAACTCCAACCTAACCAGGTTCCAGACCATCAATGGCAAATTGTCACCACAGACTTCATCACTGGCCTCACACTCAGCCAGGGATATAATGCAATTTGGGTAGTGGTTGACTGCCTATCAAAACAAATGCATGCAATCCCAACTACAGATGAGATTGTCTCTGTAGGACTTTCTCAACTCTATTGTGACCACATTTGGAAGCATCATGGCTTGCCTGAAGAGATTATCAGTGATTGGGGACCCCAGTTTGCATCCTCCTTTATGAAGGAACTCAATTGTCTCCTTGGCATTCACACTTCCCTGTCCATGGCATACCATCCTCAAACTGATGGTCAGACAGAGCAAGTCAATCAGGAAATTGAACAATATCTACACCTCTTTGTCAATGGGAGGCAGGATGATTGGTATGACTGGATGGCATTAACAGAGTTGACCTACAATAATTGCATTCACTCTGCCACCTGACACTCTCCTTTTGAACTCAATACAGGCCAACACCCATGCCTGGGCACAGAGCCTACTCAGGAAACCTGCCTGGAAGCTGTTGATTAGTTTGTGAAGTGCATGAAGCAAGCCAAGTCTGCTCTTTGCCAAGCAGCATATGACATGGCATGCTTCTATGATGCTCATTGACAAACTGCACCCAGTTATGCAAAAGGAGATAAAGTTTGGCTTGATGCAGAAAACATCACAACAACACACCCTACCAAGAAGTTTGATGACAAGTGGTTTGGTCCCTTTCTGATTGACAAAGTTATCTCACCATTGGCCTATCAGCTAAAACTCACCTGGAACTTCCAACAAGTCCACCCAGTTTTCCATGTCAGCAAACTCCACCCATTTGTACCTGATCATATTCCTGAGTGATGCCAGCCCCCAGTACCCAAACCAGTCATTACAGCAAAGGGCAACACAGAATATGAGGTCAAGACAATCTTGGACAGTTGTCTCTATTGGACAAAACTGCAATACCTCATTAAATGGAAAGGCTATGGCCCTGAGGAAAACAGTTGGGAACCAGAATCAAACCTTGGCAACTCTAAATGGCTGCTTGATGACTTCCACCACCTCCATCCAAACTCCCCACATCATATTGCAACTGCTATCTGGGATACCCTACCTTTCACCCACTTCAAAAATTTTACTGAGGTCCCCCAGCATACTTTATTTGATTGGACTCAAGGGAAACTTGTCATGACACCAAGTCCTAAAAGGGGGGTAATGTCAGGATCAAATTGACATTTGCTTCCACCTGAGGACTTACCTGTTGTAAGCAGGATGGTTAAGAACCAATCCAACTACTGTCCATATCATTGAGGAGCAGACAAATGAAGGGAGCCATGGGGACAATTCAAATGTTCAGGTCTGGGGAAATGAAGGTCTTTTTGGATAATAAAAAATCCCAATGAACAGTGATTGCTCAAGGGAATAGATCAGTGCCACAAAATTAGATGTCAAGGCCACACCCTGAAGTTGTCCTCTTGACTATTCAGTCTTAATGTGGCTGTACACAGTCTTGACAAGTGGGAAATCTTCTCCAGACAGCAGCAATACTTCAGTGCCTCAGACTGTGATAGGGGGAAAAACTAACTATTTACATGCTTCCTCCCCTTTATATACATTCCAGACCAGAATTCAAAATTCTAGAAGAAAAGTAGAGATAAGGGAAGCATAATGAAAAAGAAATGAAGCTAAAAGCTTCAAAACTGGTGGAGATATTCAAGAATCAAGTGAAACAGAGACAAAAAAACACTTTACAAGGCATTCCTCCCTTCAAAATGGATAGATTCCCTTAAGGAAAGGTGTAATAGGTCACCCTGAGTGTCCTTTGCATCAGAATTAAGAGGGCTGGAACCAATTTGTCATTTGTGTTGGTGGGGCAAGGGGGGAGTCATGAGGAAGGGGTTGTCTTGTGAAAAATAGAGTTCATGTCCACTCATTTTGCCCTTGGTACCATTCGATGCACATTCTCTATAGCTTTCAGGGCGTGGTAGTTTCAAACAAATCAGATAAGAACTGGCTTCAAAATCGAGAAATACTCCTTCAGAGTATGGAACATGGAAAGATAATGGTACAGGGACCGCATTTTTGATCCATTCATTTCATGTTTGGTGCTGTTCGATAGGTACAATTTGTATCTTTCTGGGCATGGTTGTTTTGAGTTGATCCAATCAAAACTGATGGAGAAATTCAAAAAATACTCCTTTAGAGTGACATAATCCCTTTCTGGATCATGTGACAGGTCTGTGGGTCCAGAATGAAGGCCAGGCACAGTCTGCATCATTATATAATCACAATTCTTCCCCCTTAAGGCAAAGGAATGACATGGAATGATGGGTTTCAGACATGTAGAATTTGGATTGTTTCTCCAATGAATGAAGGGTGTGGGAATTGAGCCATGGATTGACATAAGAATTGATTCATTTATTTGAAGAATTGTCCTCAAATGGGGTTTGTAGATGGTAGGTATTTATCCCTCCAACACCATCAGAGTATCATTCTTTGTTGACTCTATCATATGGCACCTACTTCTTCAAATGCTCTTGTCTCCTCTCTCCCTGGTTCACTAAGGGGGTTATTGTCATCCTTGCCATTATTGGCATTTCTCTTATTATTATTGCCCTCATTCTATTGGGCCTCAACCAGTGGGCTATGGGCTGGGTAGTCAACCAGTGGCAGCATTGGCATCCTTATCAGCACCTGTCATTCACTCACTCCCCACATGAGTCCATGGAATTGCCAATCCAGACTCCCCCTCCTCCTACTCTGCCCCCAATCCCTGAATCCACACCATCTGTCCCAATCCCTACTCCATCAGCATCATTATGGTCCTTTGACACTTTGGACACCTTTGGAGGACCCAGGCATACACTGCCTTGGAAGTATATATGCTAAGGGGGATGCATATGGAAGTTGGGGCATAGCCATGTGGAGGTGTGCCAGCCTGGGCAGTCATTTTCAAGACCTAAGAAAGGGCCAAAAATGTGGCACAATATGGGCCTAGTTAGGGTTACAGAGTGAGGGGCCCCAAAACAATATAAAATTTATATTGTGTACATTGATTTGGGGCCCATATTTTAGGTATATTTCAGGAATTGGGGCCCAAACACACTTAGGCCAATTTGCCTGTTGGGGCCCATTGAAGTGGAACTTAGTGATGGAGACATTTTCAAATATGTGAGGGTACTGGGAAGACAAGGCTGTATGAGAAGGCTCAGATATGCCTAACATTGTTGACCCCTTGAGTGTCTCATGGGCCTTGAGGGGTCATTATATCACAGTTTTTGATATTCAATACATGTATGCACATTGCTAGGAAACTGAAACATTTATTGATGTGGGACTAGAACTATATGCATATATGAACAGGTAGATGGAGGGTGAAAGAGGTGAGGTGAGAATCTGTGAAAACAGGCATGGTCTTCCTTCCGTAGGTAGGTGCAGGGAAAGGGGGGAGAAGATGGGTGGTAGTGAAGTGAAAAATCATCCAATGGACACACAAATGGGTAAAAGGGAACAAGGGGATTAATATGCATTGAACAAGCCCAAAAATGCCACAAATGGCCAGGATTTACTCACACAAGGTGGTGTTGAGTGGGGGGAGGAGGAGAGCACTGGTCATAATGGAGCCAAAAGTGCTCCAAATAACTTGTGAGTGGATGTGTTGGAAAGAGGAAGTCTAGATGAAGAGAACAAGCCCAAAAACAGAATGAGCAGTCAAGATTTCCCCCCAGCAGGTCCAGGGGAAGGGGGGAAGAGAAGATGGGTGGTAGTGAAGTGAAAAATTGTCAGATGGACACACAAATGGATTAGAAAGAAAGAGGGGATTGATACACATTGAATAAGCCCAAAAATGCCACAAATGGTGAGGATTTACCCATACAAGATGGTGTTGAGTGGGGCAGGAGGAGACCACTGGTCATAATAGAGCCAAAAGTGCTCCAAATGACTCATAAGTGGATGTGTTGGAAAGAGGACATCTAGACAAAGAGAGCCCAAAAACAGATTGAGCAAACAAGATTTCCCCTCAGCAGGTCCAGGGGAAGGGGGGAGGAGAAGATGGATGGTAGTAAAGTGAAACATTGTCAGATAGACACACAAATAGGTTAGAAAGAAAGAGGGGATTGATATGCATTGAACAAGCCCAAAAATGCCACAAATGGCCAGGATTTACCCATACAAGGTGGTGTTGAGTGGGGGAGGAGGAGAGCACTGGTCATAATGGAGCCAAAAGAGCTCCAAATGACTCATGAGTGGATGTGTTGGAAAGAGGGAGTCTAGATGAAGAGAACAAGCCCAAAAACATATTGAGTGGTGTGGAAGGAATAACTGTCTAGTATCTGAAAATGTGAGTTTGGAAGTGCTCTGACCTTAGACCTTGATCAATGATCTGTTGGAGTGTTTAGGACAACCTTATCTTGCTACTGCCCAAAGATATCAAGGAAACTCAGTTGAAATAACTGCATTCAACAAACAAAATAAAAAGTTTTCTACATGTCAAAAAAAAAAAAATGCTTATGTAACCAAGATTTGTAATCAAAAACCCAGACTCAAAAGTATGACAAAGCAATTTGTATGACTAAGCAAAAGATATGACTCAGCCTGATTTAGTCATCCAAACATCCCACAACTGCACCATTCCAAACATCACACAGACTTTGAGGCAGAAAAGTACACAGATATCCAAAAATGCATATAAGGAATCAAGTTTTGTAGTTTTAGGTAGCTTTTAGATAAGACTCCCCCTTGAAATAAAGTAGTTACAGACAAGAAATTCAAGTGGCCAAGTAACTGAAAGGTGTACTCAGAGCAACAACAAGAAGTTGTAGATAGTTGTAGGACCCTCAGTGTAGGTGTTGCTAGATGTCTAAGCCCTGAAAATCAGAAATAGCTTCTAAGTTTCAATTCAACAATCATGATACAAGCTGCCAGAGTCTGAGAATGAGGCACAAGTATCAGACTCACAGTTAGATAAGCAAGTGGTTTGAGTCACACTTCTCTGCTTCAACTTCTGAGACTCAAACTGCTCAAGCAAGAATCCTATCATCTTAAGCATGGTTTCTCCTGGCATTCTTAACCCTGTTACAAGCCCATTGACTGCTGCAGTGTCTGGTGAAGGAGGAGGTCTTGATGTAGCTGGGGCTGGTATCTCAGAGCCAACTGTTCAACCTCAGAACAATGCAAATGTTGGCAGCCGGAATGAGGCACGTGAGATGTTCACTCGGCTTGTCACAGCTAGGAACATCCACCTCAATCAAGTGATGTCCGAGATGGAGGTCACCAATGCCGTTAATGATTCGCTTGCCGATTGGGATCTTGCCAAAGGGTTAACTCATGCACCCGACAATCAGCCATCCTCTCCACCCTCCATAACTCTTCCTGGCAAGTCCAGTACTGCTAAACAGAGCACCACTGAGGTTGGGAGCACTGTCCTAACTTCAAGTGAGGCAGTGATCCAACCAGGCTGGAGTTTCGATGCCTTGCTGGCTAGTGGGGAGTATGCTGCCCCAGACCTTGTCCGGCATGTTCATAACTTGCAGTATGCACCTCTCCCCATGTTTGCTGTCAAGGAGATGCGTGAACACTGCCTGTCGAACATTGCCTACCCCATGAAAATTGAGGTTGATGTCATAACCTCAAAGAAGAAGACTGTTATCAACACTGATGACTTTGCCATGATGGAACAATCTATCACCTGTGATGAATTCATTGAATGCTACAAAGGTTTCACTCATGTTCATCAGGAAGTCTTTCCAGCAGAGGTGCGCAGTGACTTTTGTCAATACCAGTGACGCCTTTTCCTTCACAAATTCTTCGACTGCCCTGGTTTGTTCAGTGTCATCTCATGCTTTGATGCCTCCATGCGTTTGACCTGGATACAACCACATGGCCACTTTGCAATGGATAGTGATGACACCTTTCGAGTCCTGGAGCGATTTGATCGGGAGGTCTGTGAGGAACGTGAGGCCGACACACATAGGTGGCTGGATTCCATGGATCGCCCATCTGGTAGTCATAGGGAGGATGCATATGGGGGTTCTCAGAGGCACAGTGCCTCCCCTGGCCCACAGTTTCATACAGGCAATGAGCATGCTCCCTCCTCTGCTCGTTGCGTCCTCTGTGCAAAGGCAGGACATTTGGCACCAACATGCACTGTCCGTTCCTCCAAGTGCACCTTCAAGAATGGGGCCCTCACTTCCAAAGCCGACAATCGCCGTGTCTGTTTCTTATTCGACACTGCCAAAGGATGCATTAAAGGTCATGAGCACAACCATGTCTGCTCTGTCTGCCTTGCCTCCACACACTCGGCTCAGAAGTGCTCTGTTGCACTCTGAGTCCCCTATAACTCCTCTGTGTGCAGATGCCTTTGCTTCTGCCCTTGACCATGCTCACTTATCCCTTCATTATCCCACTCCGTTCATAACATTATTCATGGTTTCCCAATTGGGTTGGATATGCCTCCCATTTCTGTCACATTCCTTCCCCCCAATCACTACAAAACCTCCGAAGAAGATCAGATTATACAGGCCAAACTGGACAAGGAAGTGGCACTTGGGCGCATGTCTGGCCCTTTCACTGTTCAGCAGGCTGAACAATTCTATGGGGGTTCTTTCCGGACTGCTCCTCTGCCATTGTCCCAAAACCAGGTGATGGTCCAGATCGCTGGCAGATGGTCCAAAATCTCTCCTTCCGGGATCAGTTTGGCATGTCTGTCAACGACTTTATTGATTCTGATGATTTCCCCACCACTTGGGGGACAGCTCAGATTATGGCTGACTGGGTGAGTGTCCTGTCTTTTATCCTTTGGTGTTTGCCTTTGGCACACCCAACATGTCCTTTTTGGAATGTTGTCCTTTAAGGCATTGTCTTTGGCATGCCCGGCATTGTCTTTGGCACGTTGGCCTTGGGGTGTTAGCCTCTGGCTCACCTCGCATTCCTTGAATGCATTGTCTTTTGGGCATGCCTGACATGGCCTCTGTCGTCCTGTCCTTGGTTTTGGGCCTTTCCAACTTGCCTTCCTTGGTGCTTACTCTGCCTGCTCAATAGGTGGCTTCTTGCCCTCCTGGGGCCCAAGCTGCTCAGCTTGATTTTGCTGCTGCCTATCGTCAGATGGCTGTTTTGCGTGCACACCAGCCTTTTCTTGCTGTTATGACCTCTCTGGGGATTTTCCTTGATCACTGCAATCCCTTTGGCCTCTCCTCTGCTGCAGGGACCCTTGGTGTTGCCACAGATGCCACTCTCGATATCGTTCGGGCCAACCTTCCAGTCCCTTTCTTCATCAAGTGGGTGGATGACCTCTTACCAACCCGCATACCAGTATCCGAATCCCCCCCTGGGGTCTACCAATACTCATACGAGCTCATCGACATCATCATGATTGTAAAGTCCCTCGGTTGGCTAGTCAATGATATCAAGACCAAAGATTTTGCTTCAACTGTTGTCTATGTAGGGTTTCAATGGGACCTTGCAAACAAGCATGTCTCACTACCTGAAAAGAAGCGGTTGAAGCATCTCAAGAAGCTGTTGGATGTTTTGTCCATTATTGATACTACTCATCGCTTGCGGCTTGAACCATTGGTCAATCTCCAGGGTTCCCTTGCACATATCTGTTTCGTCTATCGTGATGGTCGCTCCAGAATGCCATCTCTTCACCATTTCATTGCATCTTTCAGCACCAATGTTTTCATCTCTCGCTTCCCCCCCCCATGCCTCATCACTGATTTGACTTGGTGGCGGATGGCCTTGGAGTCCCCCAACTTTTTGCGCCCTATTGGATTCCGACCGATTGTCAATCTTGACATCTATGTTGATGCCTCCACCTCTTGGGGTATCAGTCTGGTTGTTGGGTTCCTTTGGCGTGCCTGGCAGCTCCTCCCAGGCTGGCAGGCTGAGGGTCGCAAAATTGGATGGGCAGAGAGCATTGCCTTGGAATTTGCTGTCATGGAGGCAGCAGCACGCAGCTTACATGATGTTCGTGTTCTTGTTCACAGCGACAATAAAGGTTCCATTGGTCAATACATCCATGGCCGGAGCCGCAATCCCTTCATCAATGAATCCATCATACGCACTTCCTCAATCACAAGGGATGCAAACTTTGATATCCTCCTTGAATATGTCGAATCATCAGAGAATCGCGCTGATGCAGCCTCGCGTGGGGTGCTGCCGGACGATGCCTCTCGTCTGCCTTGCATCTTCCGGATCCCGGAAGCTTTAATGTGCTTCTTACATGATGTTTAATAGTGAACATGACATGCCAGTCACATCTGGCAGCTCTGCATCTCAAGACAGTCCCCCTCGCTCCTCGACCATGACCGTTGCGGAACTGTATCCACGCCTTGATTTGCGGCCCAAAGGTCGAAAACCCCATGCTTCTGCCCCCCCTCTCCTTCCTCATCCTCATCGTCCTAATGTCCAGGGACGTGATCGCTTAGCATTCTGGACATCTCCTGCTGCCCGTTCCCATCGTGAGAAACTTCACATGTCAGCCACTGTGGCTGATCGACTTGCTCTTGATTCCCTTCTTGAAAACTCCCTTTCCAAAGGGACTCTCTCCACCTACGGCTCTGGCCTTGCACACTGGCAGTCCTGGTGTGATAGCAGACACATCCCTGAGGATGATCGTCTGCCTGCTTCTTCCACCAACTTAGCCCTCTTCCTTGCCTCACTTTCTCACACCAGCCAGCCCAAGATTGCCAATGCCATGAGTGCCCTCCATCATTGGCATGACCTCAATGGTCAGCCCTGGCATGGAAATGATCCCTTCATTCTTAAAATACAGCGTGCTGCTTCAGCCTTTGTTCCACCCCCAGTATTGCGGCCCACAAGGCCCCCCGTGTTACCTCAGCACCTTATGGCCTTGCGTAACATGCTCAATTTCAATGATACCTTCGACTCCGCTGTGTTTTCATTAGCCACATGTGCCTTCTGGGGTGTCTGCCACCTTGGCGAGCTCACTGTTCCAGGTGTTGCAGCATTCAACCCCAAGCAGCATGTTACCGGGCTTCCACAGCCATCTTCTCCTCCTATGGTGATCCGCCCATTCGATCTGCAAAGTTCCACCTGCCATGGACCAAAACTGAAAAGTTTCATGGTGCCAATATCTCCCTCACTGCCATAGCTGGCCCCCTATGTCCTGTTGTTGCCTTGGAACATCACCTCTTATCCAATGCTGGTTTACCCAACTCAGCTCAATTCTTTGCATACCAGACCCCTGTGGGGCATCTCCCCATGGTCAAAGCCACCTTCTTGGCTCGAGTGTGCTGAGATTTTTGTTGCTGTGGGGCTTCCACCTATCAATGGCCACAGTTTTCGCATTGGGGGCTCCACTGAACACCTCCGCCATGGCCTGTCTATTGACCTGTTGAAGATACAGGGCCGTTGGAAGTCTGATGCATTTCAGCGATACCTGTGGAAGATGGATGAGATTTTGTCATTCAATATCAACTGCCAGGATGTTCAACATCATCTCCAGGTTCATGCATTGAGGGCAATGGTTCCTTTCCTTGTAAAATGGACTAAATGGACTAAATGTACTTATATCTGCCTCTCTTCTGCTATTCATTCTGTGTCATGTCTGCTAGATGGGTTTCATAGTCATGGTGCCACACAACTCTGGGTGTGCCCTTGGCCACCTTTGGGTCTCACAGTCATGTGCCCTGCATTTCGTGCTCCAAGGTTCCAGCCCAATAGGTCTGGTTCCCTTCCCCCATCTAGCTGTGACCAGGAACAAGCTATTATCTAACTGCCAGAGTCTGAGAACGAGGCACGAGTATCAGACTCACAGTTAGATAAGTGAGTGGTTTGAGTCACACTTCTCCACTTCAACTTCTGAGACTCAAACCACTCAAGCAAGAATCCTATCATCTTAAGCACCCGCCCTCCTCCCTTTTGCTCCCCCTCCTTGGTCCACAAAACAATGTGCCTTATGTAAGGGTCTCACAGTTGTGTGCCCTGCATTTCGTGCTCCAAGGTTCCAGCCCCTCCCATACCTTTTCATTCCCAATCCCTATAACCTTAGCCAACATCTGGTGGTGTTAGTAATTTCTGCAGAGCTATCAAGCATCTTCTACAGCAGACAAGATTCCCCTCAGCAGGTCCAGGGGAAGGGGGGAGAAGATGGGTGGTAGTGAAGTGAAAAATTGTCAGATGGACACACAAATAGGTTAGAAAGAAAGAGGGGATTGATATGCATTGAACAAGCCCAAAAACACCACAAATGGCAAGGATTTACCCATACAAGGTGGTGTTGAGTGGGGGAGTGTCAGGGCCACGCTGTGACAAGAGCACCAAACAAATATAAACACAGATAATTCCAGCTAAGTCCAGTGTAAGTCCAGCTAAGTCCGGGAGAATCTGGGCAAGAATGAGATAACGAGGATAGGAGGGGACGGAGAGGCAGTCAGTGGCCCAGAGGGGAGACAAAGCTGGGGTCTCTGGACTTCGCTCTCGGACTACTTATACATGATGACTATACTACAGGGGAGTGATTGCTAAACAGTGGGTGGTTACAAGGGGGACAGGAACAGGAACAGGAACAGGAACAGGAACAGGAACAGGAACAGGAACTCGGCCAGGGGACAAACCAGAAGCAATGGGAAATGAAAGGGAGATGAAACCAAGATAGGGTTGGATCGGAGTCAAACTGGAATCAAGCCAGAAGCAAAGTGGACTTGGGCAAAGGAACTAAGCAGGGAACTGGACTGGAGGTGGGTGGACATGGACCGGTGTGGAAGATAAAAACATCCAGTATCAGAAAATGCGAATATCCATTGATCCCAGCCATTGGAGATGATCGTGCCTATTATTGTAAATTAATAGAGTGTTATGCATGAAAACAGAGTTTCGTCTCTCATTACTCCCAGCAGTTTTGATCAGAGAGGTACGTTCCCGACGCATTTGGGGTGTTTGGTACATTTGGAAAGGTGCGAATCGTGGCCTTCCCGAGAGTTATATGGGCGTACCTCTCTGATCAAAACTGATGGAGTAATTGAAACGAACTCTGTTTTCATGCATAACTGTAATTAATTTCATAATAGGTCACATGATCATTCCAATGGCTGGGATAATGGATATTCGCATTTTCTGATACTGGATGTTTTTATCTTCCACACCGGTCCATGTCCACCCACCTCCAGTCCAGTTTCCCTGCTTAGTTCCTTTGCCCAAGTCACCATTTGCTTCTGGCTTGATTCCAGTTTGACTCCGATCCAACCCTATCTTGGTTTCATCTCCCTTTCATTTCCCATTGCTTCTTGGTTTGTCCCCTGGCCGAGTTCCTGTTCCTGTTCCTGTCCTGTTCCTGTTTCCTTTCCTGTTCCTGTTCCCTTGTAACCACCACTGTTTAGCAATCACTTCCCTGTAGTAAGTCATCATGTATAAGGTAGTCCGAGAGCGAAGTCCAGAGACCCAGCTTGCTTTGGTCTCCCCCTCTGGGCCACTGGACTGCCTCTCCGTCTCCGTCTATCCTCGTTTATCTCATTCTTGCCCAGATTCTCCGGACTTAGCTGGACTTAACACTGGACTTAGCTGGAATTATCTGTGTTTATATTTGTTTGTGGCTCTTGTCACAGCGTGGCCCTGACACTCCACTCAACACCACCTTGTATGGGTAAATCCTGCCATTTGTGGTGTTTTTGGGCTTGTTCAATGCATATCAAATCCCCTCTTTCTTTCTAACCTATTTTGTGTGTCCATCTGAAAATTGTTCTTTCCATTCCACGATCAC
>MU128993.1:0-234490 GCA_014904985.1 Hydnum rufescens UP504 | reverse complement strand
GTTCGAAGATCATTGAAAAGTCAACATACGTACTAGGTCGTGATGGTATATCTTTGCCAGGTTCAGAAACCGTTGATGATTTGATTGGCTAGATCCGGATAGCGAGAGTGTAAACCATGGGCATCCGGCGCCCAAGCGAATATTTTAGGACAAAGGGGAGAGACAGAGTGAACAGCGGTAATCAGAAGCAGATTGGGAGGCGGGACCAACACGAGTGCAGGGGCCAGGGGGACAATTCCATGGGAGACAGAGCGAGAAATTATCGGATCGAGTAACGGGCTGCCTAGAAATGGGCTTGATGACCAGAGGTTTACTGACTGTCGGGGACGATGCGGTAGCACTTTGATGCAACATGGCTGACTCCCCCCATATAAAGCAGCGCGAGGAGGGGTCTGGACTACTCTCATGAAACCGATCGCTGCGAGGCAGTTTGACGAAGTGGGACGACGCATCACTCAAACGACCAAAACGACCATTCAACGGAGCAGTCTGAGAGCTGCTGCGATTAATGTTCGAATGTCCAGCTTCCAAAAGAGCTTTTGATCAGTTTCAGCCCAACGCACGCTCTACAAATCGCTCAGGTTCACCCATGGACAAAAACATACGGAGTGTTTGATTGAGTGGGAAGACGTTCAGTGAACTAGGCATGCCTGAACTTGTGATCAAAATGAATGAGCGGCAAGAAAAGGTCATCCGAGTTCCAGTTGGGATCCTCTGCGAGCCACTTGCACCAACCACGAACCATGTCGGCACAGTATCCAGCCAAAGTGTCAGAAGGATCGAAGAAGCGGAGGGGGTTGGCATACACCTCTTGAGACTCGAGGTTCGAGATGTTGAATTCCACGACCATGGACCTGTCTATAGCAGGGCGCCTAATGGTCTTGTCCTCGGACCTCTTGTTGTCAGAGCATTTAGCAGATTGATCGACTTCTATAGCCGGTACGAAGGTTGAGGCCATTTTTGTGTGTCAGACATGCGAGCGGGAGATACACGCTCCGCTCAAACATCTCGCAGCAAGCCTCCGGAAGAACGTCTTCAGCATAGGAAATGTCGGCAGAGGAAAACACATCGTCTTTAGTGATCAGAGACTTGGTATTTAGAGCCGAGGAAGCAATGCTCGAGGAATCAACGGGGGGTTTCACGGCGGTTGTGCTCGAAGACGAGACATTCCCCACCAGAACGACTCTATCCATCAGCATTAATGAGTATTCCTGCACGCCTTCATGTAAGGAGAAAGTTGTTGACCCATCGGGGGATCACTGAGAGCACTATCTTTCACGTGAACGCAATCATCTCCTTCACTGTAGAGGCACCATGACGAGACTTATCCGCCAAGCTTCACCTTCCAAACGAGCATAAACGAGCATACACCAGAGCAAGCAAATCGACCTTGCCAGCAGCTGCAAGACAGACCCTTATGTGATCCACCAGGGGAGATGGATCCGCAGCGCCACTAGAAGCAGGGGAATTCAGGTCATGAAGTCAATGGAAGACTTTATAGTAGAGCGAAGAAATAACTCGAAAAGTAAAGCCAGTGTTTAATGCTATCGAAAGAAACGCTCTAGGCGCCTGAGTCAACTTTCGGAAACTGCCGAAATTGGAGATTATCGTCTAGCAGATCCTCATCCATAGCATCGTTGGAATATCGCGCACCGCATTTGTAAATAATGTCTTGTGCTTGAGCAAACTCGTGGTTCAGGCTCACTCACAAGCACTCTCACGTGATTTATAGAATAGTATGGCCGGGCAAAGCCGGTGTTGACTCCGGATCCAACCGTACTCATCAAGCGAATCGAAGCGCCCAGAGGCCAATCCGACTCCAGACTCGATAGCAAGTTCGACTCGCACGTCCATAGCACACTCGCACAGCATGGTGCGTTGTCTCATTTCCAGGAGACTCGGGCGTGCATTTCGAGGCTGGATGCACGACTCGAGGTCTGGATGTACTTCGGGCGACAATGGTAGAGTCTGATTTGATGCACTTGGAACGTTGTATTTTTTTTGGCTTTCCCTCCAGACTACGAAAAGACGAAATGGCGGGCGCAACAAGAAAGGTCGCGGCCACGTCAATTTTGTCCGATGCTCTAACTGCTCGCGCTGCGTCCCCAAAGACAAGGCAATCAAAAGGTTCACTGTAAGGAATATGGTTGAGTCCGCTGCCATCTCTGATATCAGCCAAGCCTCCGTCTACTCTGGTGAGGTTGCCGATCTCCGTGCAATTGGGGGTAAGAAACTGACGAGATCGCTGTTACCCCTCCCCCGAAGAGTACGTCTTACCCAAGTTATACATCAAAATTGCGTATTGCGTATCTTGCGCCATTCACTCGCATGGTGTGTGATCCTTTGCATATCTGCACTGTTTTGAGATGCTGATTCAGGACGCAGTTGTGCGTGTCCGATCCCGTGAGGGTCGCCGTAACCGTGCTCCCCCCCCTCGCGTACGGTGGAAGGATGGGAAGAAGGTTAACCCTGCTGTGACGGCAGCGGAGGACGCCAAGGCAGCCGCAAATGCCTAAGTTCGTTGTATTCGCCCTGTACGAAGATAGCTACCAAGGATTACTTGGGGGAATGGCCTTCCCTGTTGTGGATTAGGGCTTCTGGCCCACCCTGCGGTCCCTGGACAGGCGTAGGCGGCTCATCGATAGGGAAAATACAGTCGTTTGGAATCAATCTGTTCCGATAGTCTGGAGCACACAGCCTCGCTCGCCTTAATAGGCTTATTTTCCGTTGACTCTGGCTGGGGAATCTTTGTCCTTGGGCTCTATGTGGAGTTGGTGAGAGGTGGAAACCATGGTTCCTCTAAGTGCTTTCCATCCCAGGAGGGTCACCATGGTCCATAATCTCTTTGCGAACCCTTTCAAGATCGAACCCTTTACTACAGTAATTACGTAATTATCTCATGAGACGTCGTCCGACCTCAAATCGGCCAGATTCGGAATTTGTCTCAAAACAGCGTTGCGGTTGTTCCCGAACTAGCCCCGCCCGAAAACAAAATCCCACCATACAGGGGAAGGCCCTCACAGTTCCAGCTAGTCTCTCCAGACAATGTATGCAAGCGGTGGTAGCGAGGCCTCCCGTCGTCCAGGCATCCTCGTTCGTGCTCCTTCCAGTGATTGCGTTGCCAAGCGATGCGTCAAGTGGAGTCAATCTGCAGCACAGGTCTTCGAGGTCGAGGAGTGGGACAGGTCGCCGTGTCCTGTGACTCCAAGGTTGACCTATCGGTGAGTCTTGGGTTCCTCTCCTCTTTCGATAGTACTCAATTGGGTACTTGTCGTCAGTCGACCTTGTTGAGCTGAAGCAGCTCGAGCTCGATAAAATGCCGCAATCTCCTTTTCGCAGTCTGGCAGACCTCCCGCTCCCAATCGGTCTTCCAAAAGTCCGTGTCCCTCTCCAACCTATCTTTGACGGGCGCAAGCATCACCCTCCAACCCCCAATTCCACCCCCATCCATACCCCCGATCGTGTGAGTTCTCCTGCTCCCAAAATACAGGAGAGCCCGGCACCAAACACGCTACTCCCAGTCCTCCTGGTCCTGGCCCAATACAACTCCCCGATCCAGCTCTCTCCCTCGCCTCCGCTCTCCTCGCACCATCCCCTCCCACAAGCCCGTCAACCAACAAGGTCATGCGTGGTTTCGTTTTCATGCCTCTTCTTCCCTCTTCCACCCCATGTAATGCTCCCCTGGCCTCGACCTCGAAACCTCCTTCTGATTCAGATGCATCTGAGCTCTGTGCCCCTTCAGACTCCGAGACTTGCGTTTCAGTCCGATAGTGCTGAAGGAACAGACGTTCAATCCGATCTATCAGAAGCTGATTGTCGTAAAGAGATGGATGACCTTGATATCAAGGACTTGCCGAATCACGAGGCACCACCACATCCCAAATCTGTCCCTGTCGATGAACCGCCAGACAAGTCACCATCTTCCCCTTCGTTTGGAAATCCAGGGCAACGTAATCCTCTTCCTCCGCTATCTCCCGTCGCTCTTACCGCGTCGCCGATACCTACACCTCGCAATAGATTCCCAATCACGACAGTCATAACACCGCTTGGCTTCCCATCCCGTGGGTCGGGAGGCTGTAGCCCTGTTATGGGCGGGAGCCATATGATGACTACCCATCCTAATGTCGTTAGCGCACGCCATGGACGGCAAGTGGCATAACACTTATGTAAGAACGAGCGGGCGTAATTGGCATATTGCAGGAGAACAGTCATAGAACGATCTCCAGCCTCCCATCTCGTTTCCTTCCTTTTTCTTGTTTTGCTCACTGTCGTTGCATCTACAACCCCAATTCGAAGTGGTGCCATGCCCTCCGCACTGGTCTTCACACAGGTTTCCGTTTTCGCTCTATTTCTATTTCTTTTCTTTCCTACTTCCTCTCCAACCAATGCATACATCTGCCTGCTACCTAATGATGTATCGTCGCGCTCTCCCTGCATTCCTAATCATCCCGGGATGTACTAGGACGGTTAGCAGGATGTTCTTCCCACTCTTTTAGGCTGAACTAATATAGCCAGACGGTCCCCGCATATGTTTTTCGAAGCACGTGCGGATGGCCGCCAACACCTGCCTCGCTGCTTTTGCTTCTAATTTCCCATGATGTTCCTGGATTTTAACAACCGTCTTCATTTATTCGCTTGTCGGGGTTAGTAACCTCCTTAGATATTCCTCATCTTGCCAGGGGTGGGTGCGTGGGGGACAGAGATGGACTAGAAACCCTTTATGCAGGCCCATTTTATGTGCGGCCTAGTAATAGATTTGTCGAGGGACCATCGTTTGTTTTGTTTGTTTTTTGATCTCATTTTTTCGGCAATTTATACATATATATCCATGTGTATTTGTGCCTTGCTTGGCTTTCCAATGGAGGCCAAATGAAGCCAAAAATTATATATTTTGTGGGGGCAGTAGAGCCGTCTTGGGCTTAGTGTATGGCGACAGCTTTGCGCTATCTTTTGGTCACCCTATCACTCTTTAAGTGCCACGTGATAAAGACGTAGATTATCAAATTCTCCTCCTTAGGATGGCGAGGAATGCACAGATCCAATGACGATCGAGTTCGGCATCTCGTACCCTTGGCAAATAGCTCTCGAGGGACCGGATTTTTTGTTTGATCATGAGATGACTACAACGATGGATATTCCAGCATCGAAGACAGGCAAAGAAAGGGCGATCCACATGGGGATGACGTGGATGCTGGCTTCGGTTCTATCTGTACATGTGTCATTCGACTTCTTACGTAGCCTAGATCTTCTGTGGGTGCTATGGCAACTGCTCAGGCGTCACACAAATTTGGAAATCAGGTCCGTTTTTCGACGACTGATACATTTCGAATGGGTTGTTCTCAGGGGTTGGATATCTGGTTGGGACAAAAGCATTTCTGTCGGTCGTTTTTTCGTCTCTGGCCTCAGTTAAGGGCAGGTGGTATCGAAATAATATCTTGGTCCGCGCTGTTTGAGAGGTAGTGAATAAGGGAGAAGCCGCGCGGGGCTCGTGATGTGACTCTGGGCGGCCTCATGTGCAATGATTTATCACTTTATTGTTTATGTATTTCGCTGCGTGGGTGCACCCTTTGGGAGGCACATCCGAAAGAAGTACGCCGGTAAAGATTTATGCGGGGTGGAGGACATGAGGAATGGGTGCGGAAGATCGATAAGATACTATCGCTATCCTGAGGACTGGGCTACAATTGAGCCGATTGTTCTTCGCCTGTGAATTGCATGCAGGGCCATGCATGGCTGGAGATGGCTTACCCGAGAGCATTGTCGTGCAGATGGAACGGGGGAGTATCTAGGGCCTAGAGGAGGCGGCCCTGTATCACGGTATGGGGGAACGTAATATGACGCAGGATCGTGCTTGGCTTGAGGGTGTTGCCAAAGTCCAAGTGATACTGAAGGGGGGACGGATGCATCGTTTCCAGCATCTCGAGCTCAGTAATCTCACCCCAGGGTACCCTAGGGCATAGCTTGGCTTACTAATGGAATGGGGAGCCGAATAAAGTCACGGTCTTTGCCCTATATCCCATACTCTCTATCGGATTCTTCTGAGAGTGATTCTTCATATATTTCGCCAAATGCGGGTTCTTGAGAGGAGGAAGATGAGACGGGCTGCAGTGTGCTTTGAGGAAGTTTCCCGTGAAGCAATAGGAGAGGCCAAATAAGGGATAGGGTGAAGGAATTAATACTGGAATAGCGACTGTAATTCCCAGCTGCGATTTCTTATCGACCTTAGGTAGTTGGATGTGATTATTCGCATGCGGGCGAGCCGTACGGCGGATTGAAGCACTATTCTTCTTACCGAAGTCGCGAGGTCTGCGGAAGCAATATCGGCAAGTCCCACACCCTCGGTGTTGTGTAGTGTTGCCGCGACTCGACTTGACTCGACTTCGGAGCGACTTCCGGCGACTTGACTTGAGTCGGCTCGAGCCGCACATCGTTGCATTCATTTATTATGGAGTCGTAGGAACGACTCGACTTGACTCGACTTCGGAACGACTTCCGGCGACTCGACTTGCGACTTGGGTCAGCGCGAGTCGCAAGTCGCGGCAACACTAGTGTTGTGATTTTAATCGTTTCCCCTTATGCGCTGGACCAACTAGACCATCCTAGGGTATTCTGTATATGTTCGGAATTTCAGGGACGCCTGCCGCGAGATAAAATCTTTGACCTGGCCCGGCTGGGCGACCGTAGGTGACGCAAATTGGGAATAATTCATACAAATTTTGCTATTGATTGATCATATGTTGAGTACATTATGTCATTGTCAAGCGGAAGGTGTCACTGTTGAAGAACGAAAGATAGAAGTGCACGAGGCCAAGTGAGGAAGAGCATTGGAGCAAACATTTGACAGAGCGTGGGCGCTATCTCGAAAAGCACAAAGGAAAGAAAGGACTAGTAGAATCCACGCCCACGTCTCGTAACGAAGTTGTCGAGATCCTGCCGAGTTGCTACCGCCAGGACGAACTTTCGGGATTGATCCGTGACTGTGCAGAGAAGAGGGGTGAGATGAACCCAGTAATTGGTGGGATCCAAAATCCAGGGACCTCCAGTTGCAAACTCCGCTTGGAACAAAACTTACCCAGTGCGAAGAGATGGCTATCCAGAAACTGCTCGAGGACTTCAAGAGGTGTTAGTGGTGTGATAAGAGTATATCCATTCTTGGGATTCCGCTTAAACTTAGTCGTATGTGTGAGAACAGAATCATCCTGAAAGTCGTATCATATCAATGTACAGATAATCGATCTGAACGAAGGATAACGGACCGCATTCACAGCACCGGCTTCCCACTTGGATTTTAGTTGCGCAACATCGAGATAGCCTAGGGGGCGCCTTTCCCGAGATAGAATACTAATCCAAGGGCCCCAGATATCAAGGTAGGATCAATCAGAAGACACATTTGACGCACGGAATATGGGAAAAGTCTCGATCATACGCGAGCTCGATAGCTTTATCTAGGCGCTGGTCTTGCTGAAGGGAGAATGCGGGTGGCAATTGCAGGTCCTGAAAGCGCCGCATTCAAAGTAAGTTAGAAATTACTGCCACTTGGGATCTCACCTCGACGACGGCACCTCTGTATTTATCGCTCGGGGACCCGGAGCCGGCAGATGGCACTGTGGAGATTGAAGCAAGGGTTGTCGCCATGTTGAGGTTACAGAATGCCGAGAATGGTATACATCCGGAGTTGCTTCCGGCGTTGCCACCCAACGAAGCCAGACACTGGCTAGTTGTAGCTACTTCTGCTATACGCCGACGCCCCTTTAGTAGCTGAATTGTGCGTGGCTTACAAGGACCTTCTATAGAATAAGACCAGGCGTGGTCGGGTATTATATTTCCTTAGTTTTTCCGAAGAGTGCCTATAAATCGGGCTCGAGGGATCCCAGAATATTTAGCGAGAATTCGACATGATTTCCTCTGGGTTCCCAAAACTCGATGTGCAAGATGTGCTGCGGAATTTAGCCGAGAATGAGAAGATTGCGCTGACCACAGGACGTGACCTGGTGCGTCGTTCCATACTGCTGGGGGTCCCACGAGTAAACAGTTATTTACTAGTGGCACACTGCCCCTGTGAGACGACTTGGTGTTCCAAGCATTAGGTATGATACCGCATTGCTGTGACCCGATTCGCGCTCACACAGCACACGCCCAGGACTTCCGATGGTCCGAATGGTGTCCGCGGGACTAGATTCTTTGAGGGTAATACAGGCTCATACAGTTCGGACGTCCGATATAGGCTAACTTCAGGCTATAGGTGTCCCCTCTTCTTGCTTCCCTGCCGCCACCGGTTTGGGTGCCTCGTGGGATGCAGATTTATTGCAGCGAGTCGGTCAGGCTCTCGGATTAGAGGCCAAAGCCAAAGGGGTACATGTCCTTCTCGGACCCACGGTCAACATCCAGCGCTCTCCTCTTGGTGGTCGTGGCTTTGAATCTTACAGCGAGGTGTGGTATGATGGATTTACAAGCCTAGGTCTTCGTTTAGGTTTGTATTTGGCAGGATCCGTTCTTGAGCGGTAGCCTGGCTCGAGCACTGATTAAGGGCGTTCAAAGCGAGGGAGTCGCTGCAACTATAAAACATTTTGTCCGTGGATATCTCTTTGATCTCTTTGACGTTGATGTATCAACTGATTGTTGATGGGCATCCAGGTGGCAAACGACCAAGAGTTTCAGGTAAATAATATCGTTAAAGATTCCGCAGGCCGTCTGATCATATCCTACGTCCATGTTTAGCGCATGAGTATTTCATGTACGTCGTTCTCCAGAAAGCCCGGATATTCATGTTAAGAGCTTGGGTCCTCATCAGCCGAGGTTTCCATGCGTGCCCTTCGCGAGATCTATCTTCGCACATTTGAGCTTGCTATCAGATGTTCTACTCCGCCGTGGGCGGTGATGACTGCGTACGGGAGACTCAATGGACTACACTGCAGCGAGCATCCTTTTCTCCTTGATCATGTCTTGCGAACAGAATGGGACTTCAAGGGTTTGGTCATGAGCGACTGGAGTGGGACGTATTCTTCCGACGCTGCTATTCGTGCTGGCCTCGATCTCGAAATGCCGGTGGGTCCTTCGTCTTGGACTTTGGCTACCTGGTTTTGACTTGTTGCGCGCCCTCAGGGCTCAACAGTAGTTCGTGGCGCTGCGCTACAGCGAGCACTTCGAGCCAAGAAAATTTCCGAACATGATATAGATGCTAGGGTTCAAAAGGTCTGATTTTATTGTTTACTATCCGCTATTCCAAAGCAGCCTTACAACTCGTATTCTTCATATAGGTCCTGGAACTGATCAATCGAGTCCAGGACATCCGGTGTACCTGAAGATGCAGACGAAGGGTACCATGATACCCCCGAGATTCGAGCGCTCCTGCGTGAAACAGCATCGGTTCGTGTGTTCGAGGCGAAACTTTCTGTGTCTGATCGACTGGCATCACAGTCAGCAGTTGTTCTACTGAAGAACGAAGTTAATCTACTGCCCCTTAGCACAAGCATCAAGTCTATAGCCATTATCGGACCCGATGCCAAAACCGCCTTGCTTTCCGGGGGAGGTTCTGCTTTTTTGCGAGGTTCGTGTCGTGCCTTGAGTATTGGGGACCCTGGTGCATTTATGCGGCACTACTATGCAGCCTCATATACTGTTACACCTTTTGATGCTATCAGTGCCGCAGCCAACGAAATCGGCATCAATCATATCAAGTATGCACGTGGAGGAAATGCTCACAAATTTGCACCCTTGTTCGTTAGTGTCAATTCCCCTGCAAGGTCGCTGTATTGATATGTACCAACTCAATTTATGGGATAGGGTCCAGAGCTTGTGGCCTCGAACGGACAACGAGGCGTTGACATCAATTTCTTTAACGAGGATCCTCTCAAGCGTGCGGGCGTCAAGTCTGTATATCACGTAGTATCGTATGGGCCCATTTCCAATGGCCGAGTTTTTTAACTACTGAAGAGCCCTTCCAGGACGACGACAAATTTGTTTTTCCATGATGGGCTTCCTCCCCCCGATATCTTGGCCCTAAGTTGTTGGGCGAAAGTCACTGGAAAGTATCACTCCAGAGGCATCTGGTAATGTGAGCAAGTGTTTTCCACCGTTGTTATACGATTCCATGTTGCATCTCTTTAGTACGAGTTTGGTCTTGCGTCCGCCGGTCGCGCCGATTTATACATCGATGGGAGGTGAGTGATTATAACACCGTTCGTTCGCGACCCTCCCATTTAAGAGCCTTCTTGGGCAGGAGAATCATTGACAATTCGACCAACCCGGCTCCTGGGGAGATTTTTTTCAATACGTAGGTGTGATACAGGCAGTCGCTGGTTACCTCCTGGTCGTAACCCCGCTTGCTATTAGAGGCTCGAAAGAGGTCACCGCGATAATGAAATTGAAAGGCGGACAGACGTACGATCTCCTCGTGAGATACTCTTACATTTCACTTGTGACCCATGTGGAAGCACGTGGGGGTGTTCGGTTCGGCGTGGCTCCTCTCAAGCCCCCCGAAGAGTTCATCGAGGAAGCCGTTTCAGTGGCGAAGGGTGTTGATGCCGTTGTGCTTCTCGTTGGTCTCAACGCAGGTATGCGTCTCCCGGACCCATTATGAATTCACGTCCAGGTTCAGCAGGAACCTTTGGTAGACTTCGAGTCCGAGGGATATGATCGATCAGACATGCGTCTTCCTCCATCTACTGATCTACTCGCGTCTGCTGTTCTCGCAGCGAACCCGAATACTGCGGGTGAGATGTTTGCGTGGGTCAAATATCGCCCCACTCTCATAAATGTCTCTCTTTTAGTGGTAATCCAATCTGGAACGCCGGTTGAAATGCCCTGGGCGAACAGCGCTAACAGTCTTCTGCAGGCTTTCTATGGTGGTAATGAAGTAGGTAATGGAATAGCCGACATCCTGTTTGGCAAGGTGATTTCATTTTCAACCCTAAGAAATTTTATCGCGTTGCCCATCGATTGAATATATTCACGGCCGAAAGGTGAATCCTTCTGCACGGCTCCCTCTCACATTTCCACGCCGTCTAGAGGATAATCCGTCGTATCTGAACTTTGGGGGCGAGAACGGGAAAGTATATTATGGTGCGTTTTAGGGATCCTCCGGTTTCTCGCATGTGCCCTAACACCGATGACAGCCGAGGGGGTGTTTGTGGGTTACAGGTTTGCCTGTCCCTCCGTGTCTGCGTCGAAATCCCCGCTGAAGTTTCCACTCACCCAGACATTTCGAGAAGGCAAAGAAGGCGCCTCTATTTCCGTTTGGTTGGGGGAAAAGGTCAGTGCATACAACGGAGAGCCGTTTCTGTTGACAAAACTTTTGGTCGCAGTTATTCCACATTCAAACATTCCGCTTCCCTGTCCTCCGCGACGATTAAACCCAATGAGGCGGTTCAAGTCATCGTTCACGTTACCAACACTGGTTCGCGCGCTGGGCGTGAAGTAGTTCAAGTCTACGTTCATGACGTGGAATCATCTCTGCTGCGACCGATCAAGGAGCTTAAGGGATTTGCCAAGACCTCTCTTTTGCAACCAGGCGCAACGGAAACGGTCAGGATCATCTTGGATCACATCTCTTTAGGCTTCTTCGATGACAATGTGAACGTCAACAAGTGGGTGGCAGAGAAGGGCAGCTTCAAGGTTTGCGTGGGCTCTACCTCGACAGATATTCATGCGGAGCTGGCCCTTGAACTCACTGAATCGTTCTCGTGGATCTGATGAGCCCTGCCTCAGCTGGTTTGGGGCTGAGTTTCCGTCGTTTATCACACACTGTACAATATAATGTATTGCTAAGGCGCAAGACAGACTTGAGGGTGCCAGGCTAAGACGAACCCTTGCGTCATGTCTTCAGATCCCAAATCATCTTCCAGATAAATCGGTTTTACGAGAACCGGAAGAACACTTCGAGACCAACATTGAGGATTGGCACAGGAGGACATAGGAGTTATCGAGCAGTGAGTTGCAATACAAGCCGAACACAAACACGATCCGGGATCAAACTCTCTTGGCATCAGAGGCAAATGGTGGCGAGTCGATACACACATGACACTGAGATCCTTGTGGGGTATAACCAGATTAATCCTACAGCACCATGAAAGAAAGACCGCTATCCCAGGCGTATAAGCTGAGCGTGACTGAGCCAGCGACACGTTTACGGAGGGAGGAGTTAGTGAGACACCATGACGATATTGGGCCGACCTCGCCACGCAGTTGCGGATACTCCTCAAGTGGTTGAGAGCCGTCAGGCAGATGTGAAATCATACCCTAGGGGGGGGCTAGAAAACCTCAGTGATAATACAACTGATGTTCACAAGGGACTTTAGGCAAATCTGCGCACTGGTACCCATGGGAAGGTGATCCGCACAACACCTTAAACTCCGAAGGGTAAGTTTAGGGACTTCCAGGGCAAAGTGGGACCACAACATTCCATTTTATGTTTGTCCAATCCTCACAGTATTTTGAATAAGAGATGACGAAGTCGTACGAGCCCAAATGGCATTTCCAAAGCTTCAAATTGTTATCGCCAAGGGCCCTGGCACGCGAAATAAGCTTAATAAAACACCACACCCTGCATAGCTGAAGGAGAGGTAACTGGACAACAAAACTACTTGCAGCATTACTGGTGATGTGCGCATCGCGTACTGTCTGATGACCTGATGCCGTCCGGAAAGATCCGATTACGTTCGCCACGCTTTTCGAGCCACTCTTGGAGAACGACGGGTAGGTTACTGTCGCACTGAGCTGAGCGTTGGTGGGTTGTCTGACGGGATACAACCTCGCAGTTACGATCGTGACGTCTACTATATTCTGCACTTTCAACGTAACACACCCCAATGACTACTACGGCTCCAGTTAGTATTCCTGCAGATGCACAAGTCGGTGGCATCTCCTTCACGCAACCTGCAACAACCACCGTATCATACTATAAAATAGCCCCATCTATCCCGATCACGTTCGGCTGGAATTTTACCTCGTTATACGTACAGCCCTCAGCCCTCACGCTCTCTGCCTTCTGTTCGAGTAACCAAAATCGGTATCCAGTTGGCCCAACAGACGGTATTATCCCCGGAACGGCAACTTCTGTCGTGTGGGAGCCGTGGACATACCAGGAGGCGAACGGCCAGCAGACACCTCTTGTGCAAGGAACTTATACGCTCCAGGTCCAGGATGAGCGGGGTTCGACGGCTGCCATCCGAGGTGGCTTTTTCTCGTATAACGCCGAGATGACGTTCGCTTTGTACACACCACAGCCTTATACTCCCCTTTCTGGTGAGTGGTCAAGATGGGTCTGACTTCCCTGACACTGACCTGATCCCAGAATGGGTATGTGGACAATGCAATAATGCAGGGGCGGGACCTCTGCAACCCCATCCTGCCGTATTTGGTCTTGTCGCGACTATTTTGGTTATGTTGATATCAGGGTGGAGTTTACTTCGGAATATCATGGACCGAAGATAGTTCGAGCTAGCTCTTGTCATTTGCAGGCATCCCTTCACACTCGTTCTCGCGCTCCTTTTCCCCCGCTAATATCTACCGAGGGACGCTGCCATTTTCTGTTCCTAGCGAGTCTGATACATTACAACCGTTTCTGCATTGTCTTTGGACATTATTACAGCATGTGTAGACCATTGCAAGTAGCTCTGCCTAGTTGAGGCTGATTATACCACTTGGCTAGAATAGCGCAGACCTGCTTTTACGGCACTCATTTTCGTTAAACGGAAATCACGTGCCATCCTTAATGTCACTCAAATATGGCCTTGCCCTGGCGGATTGAATCTGTTATAAGATCGGCTGCACTTGCTCTTGCCCCATGCTATGTACATGGTTTCCCTTAATCATGGATTTTTGCAAAATTTGCGCTGGATGGCGGAGGGCAGACAGACTGGGTGGACGCCTATCGCCAATGTCCCATCTTCCTTCCTCGGAGCTCTAGCTGCTTTGATCTTGGGATGGTTTCTCCACCTTGCTTCACGTCGGAACACGCCTTTAAGGCTTCCCCCAGGGCCCCCGGGGATCCCAATACTAGGTCATCTACACATCCTGGAGCAAGGGAGCAAACGATTTAAACAGTGCGTGTGGCCACTTTCTCGATCCGGATGGTGGACTACGTCCTGTCTGACGTACACCAAAGGTTCCAGGGTTGGCACGACAAATATGGACCTCTTGTGTCACTGAAGCTAGGGTCCTCCAACTTGTTCCTCCTCGGTGGCGATGGGCACCGTAGTGCGCGAACTATTGGACAAACGAGGAGCCGTATACTCGCAACGACCCAAAAAAAAGATTGCCATGGTTCTGGACGACTATGAGAGCCCAATGTGGGTCTTTGCTTCTCCACTTCTGCATCTTGCGAGCCATGGTCTTCTGGATTTATTGCGCATACATGTAGTTTCGAGAGGGACACTGCCAGGTGGCGCATTAATCGCAAACTCTTCGTACAAAACTTCACCTCCATCCATTCTACGCATACCGAGCAGGAGCACGTACCCGTCATAGAGGCCGAGAGTAATCAGTTGCTTTACGATCTCCTTCACAGCCCTGAATTATTCATGGAGCATTGCATGCGCTTCGCGTCCAGTGTGATGACCTCTCTAGGTATCATGGGCACACTATCTCGGATGATTTCTACTAATCTCCATGCCGACACCTCGCAGTATACGGTATTCGTGGACCCGCCCACGACAGTTATACGGTCACGGGAATCGAGAAAATCATGACCGTCGGGGGTGATTTGAACGCCACAGTGCCCCCGCTAGACGAATTCCCATTACTCATGTATGCAGAGGCTACTCATTTCGTAACATTCCGCTTAATCTAACCAATTTCATTCCTCATTAGGTATCTCCCCGACTTCGTATGGCCATGGAGAAAACAAATTTCCGTGATTGCCAGCTTCGCGCCAGTCTTTATAAAGGTGTGCCACCGTAGAATTCCCCTTCGTCTCTGCGTATCCTCATACTCGGTACCATCCAGACTTAGCAGATAAAGCTCAAATTCGCGTGGACAGCGGGCTGAACCCCGAGGCATTCGCGAAAAGGGTTTATACGGCCAAGAATGAGCTGCAATTGACGGACCGGAGAGTTCATATGATACTCGCAGTGGCCCATGAAATAAGTACTATTTTTATCTTTGCTTTTGTGTGTCCCTTGAACTGATTCGTTTATTATTATTCACGGTGGCTCGGATATCGTGAGATCCTTTTGCCTCTCCCTGAGTTGAAATACTGACTTCACTTACGACACGCAGGTGGCTAATGCAATCATGGCGTGCCTGATGGCGTACGTTTGTTATTCCGTGGAAGCGAACATGCCGATACATCCTAACACATGATTGTGATATGGCCTAGATTGGTGAACTACCCAAGAGTGCTACAGAAAGCCCGGGAAGAAGTGGATTCCGTGTGTGACGAGGACACGGTTCCCAGATGGAGCGATTGGGACAGATTGCCATACGTCCGCATGGGTATGTCGGTAGCCAATCCGTCCCCACCCAAGGTTGTCTTGAGGGCCTCACAGAGATTTATCTTGACAGTGGTCAAGGAGACTCTTCGCTGGAGACCCCCATTCCCGTGGGGTGTGTTGCATGCCCTTGATGAAGGTACGCCATCCCTGCCTTTTTTCTTGAAGAAAAAAATCTTTAGACGATACAAATTGCTCACACCTCTTTAGACGACACATGGAATGGGTATACTATCCCCAAAGGCTCCTCCGGTAAGCTTCCAGTTCCAATGTGAGGTTCTGACTCATCGTCCTCCTACTCAGTTCTCATGAATATCTGGTCAGTTGAATCTTCGTTCGATCGATTTGAAAAGTGACGTTGAGCCTGTACCCCTGCAGGAACATAAATATGAATCCGGACCGCTATCCGAATCCTGATGAGTTCTGGCCTGAGCGCTTCGAGTCGTTCCCGCTATCGTCGTCGGAATATATCAACAGTTCGGACTCACTCCTTCGAGATCACTACACGTTCGGTGCAGGTCGACGATCAGTACGTACTATCTCAACAAAAAGAGGGTCAACCTTCTAATCATTTATTATATTTCATCCCAATAGTGCCCGGGTCTCGTGATAGCCGACATCGACCTCTTCCTCTCTATATCGAAGATCCTCTGGGCGTTCGACTTGTCCACGCCCGATGGTCAGCCGCTCGACACGTCACCAGAAACGGCGTTCACGGGACCCAATCTACGGCGGCCGCTACCGTTCAAGATGACGTTCCGAGTAAGGAACGAGGCAAGAGCCCGGACTATAGAAGCCGAAATGAGGATTGCCGAAGAGAATGTCTTCTCCAGATTTGGGTCATGACGGCGACGGCTTTGAAATGACAAATGATAAATGATTTCAGGAATGAGACTTTTTGGGGAAAGATGTGCGGGTTTGCTCCTTTCTCCTTACTTACGATCGCGATTCCCCCCAAAAGAAGAAAAAAAAAAAATCGACACCTTGCTTGCGCCTTGCACTGTTCTTGTTTTTTTATTGGCATACGTGCTGTATCTTGAATTATGTCCAGCCGTTATCCATTTGTTGTAGCTCCCCACCCCCCACGTCTCTGTGTATCCCTGTCTCCCTTACGATGTTTCCCCTGCCTCCCCTGTTTATTCTCGTTTGGATACATCTTTTTAGGCACCAGTTACGCAAAATCAAAAAAAAAAAAGAGGATACAATGGGCTACAATTAGCCCTGTGATACATCTGGCGAGATTCTGTCGACGCTCTCCATCGCCATGAACAAAGGCCCAAGTCTCGAAGTGACAATCTGTTCGATTTCTTCCAGGGGCACAACCCCCAAAAAAGAAGAAAAAAAGGTCCACAAAGGCGAAGGAAACGAGGGTTAGTAAATCAATGGATAATAGAAACTTCGTGGGGCCGAAGGGAGTAAAAAAAGGAAAGGAAAAGAGGAAACTCAAAGAAAAAAGAAAGCTCATACCTGGATCTTTGGATTCTTGCCATAGTGTGAATGCAGATCGCAGGTGTCGGAGCAAGTTTACTTCGGTGTCTTTTGCATGCGAGTGTCCCTGTACGCCTGTCTAATGCGTTATCAAAATGGATCATAATCGGAATCAGATGCGAGATCATAGGGGGAAGAGAAGAGAGACGAAGGAAAGGATGCGGGGAAAGACCGGGTGTGTGTCTCCCTTTCTTCCAACAAAAAATATTATCTATTTCGTGCTCACTTGATCCTTCTTGTCTGCTAAAAGCAACGCATAATAAAAGTTGAGAGCCTCGGTCAGGCGCCCAGGTTCAGGCGAATCTATGAATGTGCGGAGAAATGAAAGCGTAAGTTCGTCCCTGGATGGTGGAGCTATATTGGTGTTGTTGTTATTATCATCACTATCATTACTATTGCCACCCCGCTCTCCTCGTTCCAGATCTATAAAGGGTCGAAAGAGATCTCGAGGATACGGCCGGAGGATGACAGGTGATACGGTATACAGCATCTCCGGGGAGGCGAGGAAGGATCTCGTATAAGGGGTTTGGGTTTTTCGGGAGGTGAGGGCGGCGAGGACAGTTGAGCGGAGGAGTCCTATGGCTGCGGTACGCATTTGCGGGAAGGCTTCGTCTGTGATAAGTTCGAGCAGGGTGCTGAGACGGATGGCGTCGTCGTGGATGTGCGATTGGACGAGCGTTGAAAGGAGTCGGAAGGCTATGTGGCGCGTGGAGGGTGTAGAGTGCATAGAGGCAATGGGTGTAAGTGCCTAGGATAAGTATGAGTAGTTTATAACCGATTGAAAGAGATGTAGGATATGCATATGAAATGAGGATCGTGGAGGATGGCGATGCTTACATGTACGAGGGCCGAGATTGTGGAGTCTGGAAAATCATTCATCGTAGAGTTCGTTGAGTAGATGGCGTGAGCCAGATATGCCAGGAATAGCCGTTGTTGCAGCAGAGGAAATCAATGCAGGGATGATCGTCCGCATGATGATACCTTCTTCCAGAGGCAGCACCAGGGGGGCGCGAGACAGAGGAGGGTTCAGATGTTGGACATGGACTGAGAGGACAAGGGCGCCAAGTGTGACTATCGGTTCGCTATCCCTATACTTTCTCAGCTCTGAAGAATCCTGGATGCGGGAAAATGTCGTCTAGAAGAACCAGTGTGAAAAAAAATTGGGAGACTTTTAAAATATAGCAAGGAAAAACGCACATAAATTAGCAGCACTAGTTCCCTAGTCGCATCAGAATGGGAAATCGTAGGAGGGGCCGGGGGACGAGGGAGTGTGTATCGAGGCTGGACCTTTTGGAACACCCGTAGGGCGATATCTGGATCTATACGGGACGAGCAGGCGACAAGGGATTTGAGCAGAAATTCTGTCAAGATCTTCTAGGGAAAAAAAGGCATAATACAGCGAATCCACGTCGTCCAAGCCACATCTAATGCGTACCTTGATCGCCTCATGATCCTCTGATGAACAACCGCTACGCGATTGTGTCGCCCACGTGAAGGCTACATCAGCAAATCGGGATGCAGAAGTCATCACATTGAACACGGAAATTTCAGAATATGAAAGGGTGACGATCGCGTCGGAGAGGCGCTCTAAGATTGGGCGCAGTGTTTCGGCTGGAGGTCTCTTCCGAATGACCAAGCGAGGAACAGCTAGAAGAAAATCAAACAGCCACAAATTGAGGGAGAGAGGGAAAAAAGATTCATATTGCGATGGGACCTTACTTGATTGATACAAATCGAGAATAAGCATTAATCGTGTATCTAGGGCATCACCGGGGCCCTCGTCGTTTTGGAACATGGGGTGACCTGGATCCATAAGTTCATCTATAGAAAGAATGACCTCCTTTGCGTTTGCATGAATTCCGATCAGATGGACTAGCTCGCTTGACGAGTCATCGCCTCGGATCGCGGGAACGAGAACGAGGGGCAGAGCAGACAACGCAGCGGATTCCAAAGGGTTCTATGAGAACGGTAAGAAACGTTCCAAAAGACTTGGAGAAATTGGAAATTGTACCAAAGACGATGAGCGGCTGTAGATATCTCTGAGAACTTGTACGACGGTCCCGAGGGTGCCATTCTCGAGGGCAGAGGTGACATGGCCGACTAGGATCTTTTCCTTTCAGCAGATGGATTAGCGTGATCGACTCTTTGGAGCCATTTCCCCTATATTTCTCACTGCATCGCTGTCGCTGTCGCTTTCACAAAGTTGAGTAAATAAAGACATCCTGACCACGTGTGTAGTCACGTGACCCAAATTTGAGGGCACCAACGAGGCATCAGGAAAATAGACTCGCTTTCCCCCTCATCAACGATGAATTACGGGTCGCTGGAGCCATCAGCAAAGCACAAAAACGATCATCTCCTCCGAGAAGATTTTCTCATCTCATAACACACCCAGATGCGACACCAGCAATTGGCTACCCCAAGCAAGATACGGCAAGTGTATTCTCCATCAACCTGAATATGAGAGCATACACCCACCCCTATGATTTATATTTTTAAAAACTGCTGATCATTCGACAGCCATACTGTCGAGAGAAGGAATGAAGCCGCAAGGTAAGTATTAACCTCGGTCGCGAATCAACTTCATGGCCGAGCCGACCCTGGCCACGGTGCACTTGAACAGAAAGGATGGCTCTGATCAGGCGGAGAATACTAGGAAGACCCCAGGCTGTTATGTAAAACTGTGAATCGACATTGCGCGCGACTACGAGACAGACGACCTACGTTATTGATATTGATCAATCCATACACATAATACACATACATGCAATGAAGGGTGACACTACACGAAGCAAGGGATTCTCCCAATGGGAGATCTTAGACAGGCCCTCACCTCACAGCCAATTATCGTCATCAGCACTCATCCATTCATGAATTGCGTAAACATTACCCAGTGATCAATAACCGCAAGGCGCAAACACATATAGAAAAGTACAATGCCACATGGGGGATATGCTTACAATCGTGAAGAAATACACCATCAAGCAACGGCAAAGGCGTTTTCTGTTGTGGGTTAAGGGGTCTATCTGATACAGTACAGCAATCCTGCATGCAAGGCAGCAAGGCCCATTGAGGTGGCAATGCCACTTGCTGGACTCCACATATCCGATGCTGCGAGAGCCGAGGCAATGCATATTACTGCAGAACGAGACATGGAAGCAGAAGGGGAAGAAGAACCACATATTTGTGCAAGAGTCACGATCTAAAGAACCATCGGTGCATCAGCACCCAGCACCAGGAATCACAAGGAGACATTGGACATGCCTTGCCCATGAGAAGCGCGGCTTTGAGTGATTTGACGACGTGACCAGGGATATCCAGTTGCGTGACATGCCAAACTATCCTTTGCATGGCTCTGAAATGACCTCGTGGAATCTAAAGAAACAGAGAGTAAGACATGGGAGGAGGCGAATATCTGGGCTCTCAATTGTACGCACCGGAAGGACTGTCTCTGGTTTATGCGGGGGCGAAGGACGTCGCCTACCTGGGCGAGGACGAGAAGGATGTGGGTCGCTGCGTAAAATGGGACCCCTGCCTGGATTATCGTCGGGGCTGTCGGGTGGAGAACCCGACCCAGAGAAATGCGGGAGACTCGATCCTTCCATAGAAGAGAGGGTGTTGGTGGCGGCGTCAGAAGGAATACGTAGACGATTGGGGTTGATATTCTCGGTGGTGCTGTCAGGTGCACGGACGAGAGAATTGGTCGCAGATGGCGCAACGGTCTCCCTCTTGTTCGTCCGAGGGCTCGAGGTGAATGACGTGTGGGAATAATTAAGCTGCGTAGCAACAAGAGTACAACTGGATATGAGGAACGCAAATTTGAATGCAGCCATGAATCACGTCACCTTTTCGGCTTGAATGACGCTCAAGACCCGTTCACAGGACGGTCGACGCCCTGGAGTTCTGTCCAGAAGCGTTTCCAGAAGATGTAACAGGGACGACGGTAGACCCCTCCTTGCACACGCCGCAAGAATAATAGGGTCTGCGTGGAACCTGTCGACATTCGCACCAACGTGAGACATGGACGAAACCGAACGCAGAATAACAAACCCAGAGTAAGTAAGTACTTCAGCCTCAAGAATATCGAAATTCTCAGAACTGTGGTACGGCGTAGTGAAGTATATCAGTTTGTGAAGTATGATGCCCAGACTCCAGACATCAGATTTTGAGTCCATCTGACGGAACTGCCCGGTGCTGGGATCCGGTATAAGGATCTCTGGAGCAGTGTACTCGAGTCTATAACAAAATAAGTACCGTAGGGGCGAGGGAATCTCTTGCTATGATTTGACATTAACTCACGTTCCGGTAATTCCAGTTCTGGCGTGAGCGTTATGAAGCATGTCTCTTGCCGCCCCGAAATCCGAGAGCATGGCCCTGGGTCTAGTAGTAGTTGAAATATGAGAGCAATCTAATGATAATGGAGAACCCAGTCGTACATCAAGGCATTAGTGTCCCAGGTCAACAAAACATTTTCAGGTTTCAAGTCCAAATGAAGGATAGAGTGGTCATGCTGTACACTGGCCCAATGAGACATTGACCCCATTGAGGCAACCAAAAAAGACAAACCAAAAAGGCGAGTCCGGCTACAATGTCGCCAAAGAGACTGATGATCTCTTCCGGACTCAGTAGGTGTACCGCCTTGAGATTGGAAGTGCGGACCCGCTCAGCTCCGGCACGGGTACGTTCACGGAACGCGGCAATGCGCTCAGCCCTATTCAAATGGCCATATTCAGATTCCGGATTCGCCGGGTTTTGATGCGCACCACCGTGCTCGTTGCCCTGCCGAGATGAGATAAAATCGTCTAGGCTGAGGAACAATACGGGGACGTTGAGAGAGACTCAAGAGGGATGCCAACATGACAGTGAAATACCTGCCACCCTCGGCCCATTGCATGAGTACGAATAAGGTTGGGACCGCAGGCCCAAATGAAGAGAATCGACAGGACTCGAGCCAGGAGTGATGGTATGTAATAATATTTTGATGTCTCAAACTCTCAAGCAATCGCACCTATCCAAGGACAGACTAAGTTCTGGAGCGGGAAACCCAAGAGAATATTTCACCTCTCGCAAGATCTTCACAAGATAATCATGAGAGGAGCCGACGGCGATCTTCTTCACAGCAAAATGCCCGAGGGGGTTGCCGTCGAGGACATGTTGACAGAGAAAGACGCTGCCGTTTGCTCCCATACCAAGCTTGTACTCTTCGCGGAAGAATGCATCGAAGTAACCTTCGGCCATGGTTTCCGCACCCAGAGGAGGACGGGTGTCGCCAAGTGAAGGGGGGGTGAGGGGTCGGGACCTCGATTCGTTGTGCAAGGCAAGGAGATGGAAATAATTTGGGACAGGCGTGTAATTCATGGAAGAGTGCTCCTCGTACTCGTCGAGAGGACGGTGGCAGAATGGACAGACTTGTGGTTGCTCTTCAATATTTTCATGCCAAGGAGGCACATTGGAAGCGATGGTCAGGGCCTTGCTGGTAGAGTTATAAAGCACTACTTGGTTTTGGACATGGTAGACTGGCTGCCAGGGAGAGATGATCAAGGCATGTTGGGAGCTTTCTGGTTCCATATGGGAATCATCTATTGGGGCTGAGCATGGCAAGTTGGAGGGGGCTAGAGGAGGAGTAGAGAGAGTAATAAACGGTGAGCCACTAGTACTGGGACCACCTTCCATAAACACTCAACATGGCATTTTGCTTCCGATCATACTGAGGTCCTTCTCAGATAAGTCAGATTCATCTTATCGCGGCTGACTGTGTGCTTCAGCAATGAGGCCATGTTCAAAATCCCGCCTGCAAGAGATAGCTAAGGAGATCACAGTAAGATCCGGATAACAAGGGACTAGAATTGAGGGAGAACAGTGGAACCGTAATCCATCATGAGCCACTACACATCCCGAAGAGATTCTACAACACCATGGTATGGGATGTAGTCTCGTGAGGTTCGAGGGTCTTGGCCATGGGTTGTGACCGGGAGGCCCTTAGTATCTTTGTATGTCAATGAAGCAAGGAAATCGGATGAAGCTGATATGTCACAGGAGTCCTCGCTCTTTGATTGTAACTCCGCAAGGAGCCCGTGCAAATAGGGCCCGAATGCACTGCCTTGTCTCATGATCATTACACGAGGATAGAATTGCTAGCAGAAATCTCAAGTCTTTTGCTTAATAAGCAGACGACTGGGACTGAAGCCGGCTCGAGCCGAGTCTTCGCAACTAGTACTACTAAGCTCGACCAATCAGACATGACGGACATGGAAGTTGATGACCTACGGACCACTGGCGCGAACGACAAAGACAAAGGAAAGAAGGACGGGAAGAAGCGTTTCGAGGTCAAGAAGGTACTCACTTTCAATCTACCTCTTACCAACCTTCTTACATCTCACTTCTTGTACCCCAGTGGAATGCGGTATCGTTATGGGCGTGGGGTACGCGAGTCCCTACACATGCACTCCCATAAGAGTTCTATAAATCCTTTCGCTTAGACATCGTCGTTGACAACTGCGCCATCTGCCGCAATCATATCATGGACCTCTGTAAGGCCCGCTCTCGTCAGTGCAGTAGATGTATGCTCATCATGTGCTATGCCATGGCAGGCATCGATTGCCAGGCCAATCAAGTATCTGCTACCTCGGAAGAGTGCAATGCGGCCTGGGGGATTTGTAATGTGGGTAGTCGAGCACGCGACATTGCATGTTCTTACTGACACTGGCTCATCCCATTATTCCTTTGATAACTCTGCAAATATTACCTATAGCACGCGTTCCACTTTCATTGCATCTCGCGCTGGCTGAAGACACGAAACGTGTGTCCCCTCGACAACAGGGAATGGGAAATGCAAAAGTGCGCGGCTATCATCCACATACTGTACCTTTCCTGACCCCTTTTTTCGTTGCTGTTCTCAGATATGGACGATAGAGAAGATCATACGCGCGTCATATTTTCTGTACACTACTCTACTCAAATTCATTTTTGCGACCTACGGTCGACGAGCACCTCTCGCTATGAGGGCCTGACTTCGAAGCCTGTCTGGGCCTCCCTGACATCTGCTTAAGCATTGCAGAAAGCATGCATATCCCATACAGTGAAGCGCCCCAATAGGCCGCCAGCGCTAAATGTCGCGACACGCATCTGCAGGCATGGCCCCGCTAGTTTTTGTTAGCATGACGCGAGATAGGTTCGAGCTATGGCATTCCCCTTGGAACACCCTCGCCTAACCTTCTATCCAGAGTATGACCCTGCCTGTTTGCTTCCAGTAACGGTGTTAATGGCATCATCGGACTCCCAGAACCGAAGCTAACCTGCAAAGCCAACGCTAGATTAGCTGGAGTGATGGAGTGTCAACCTATAATTTATCGGGCTCTGAATTTGAGAAAAGCTTCCACCATGGACAAAATTTCTTTCCAGCCACAATCAGTCTCAAGATCCATGGATATCTAAAAGGCAGACAAGATGCTGAAAATGCATACGTCAGAAATTTCTGTACTGAAGTCCAGGCATCATCGTATGCGCTGCGCATGCAATAATGCAGAGACTCCAGGCAGAGTACTGAACTTTTCGACAGCATTTCACGTGATGTTTGTTTTGATTCGCGCGTTTTGTATCCGAGGGCTCTATCGTTTGGAACTGTTCACGACATGGTCGTCCATCTCTCTTTGAGCGTGCTTGACTCAACCTCCGCGCCATCTTCCTCCTCATCGTTCGAAAAAAAATCCCTTAATACCCTGAGCCTTGCTGTCGCCAAAGCAAAACGCGTCGTTGTCGTCACTGGTGCTGGCATCTCGTGTTCCTCCGGCATACCAGTATGTTGACACAACTATATTCAAATAAATGTCTCATGGACCCTCCATTCCTCTAGGATTTTCGATCGAGCGATGGCCTCTACGCTCTGGTCAAGTCACGCTACCCCGATGTCGTCCTCAAAGGACGCGATCTCTTCTCTGCGTCTCTCTTCAGAGATCCTGAATCAACCCGCGTCTTTTATTCTTTTATTGCGGAACTCAAGAGAAGTATTGATGCTGCGAAACCTGCGCCAACCCACCACTTTATTAAGACCCTCGACAGCAAAGGAAAGCTACTGCGATCGTACACTCAAAATATCGATGGATTCGAGGAAAAGCTTCACATAAGCACTACCGGATCAGTTAAAGGGAAGGAGAAGAAGATGAATATCAAGGAAATTAAGAATGTTCAGTTACATGGCGATATTCAGTAAGGTTTCCATGTACAAGCTATTGGAGTAATCTCTTATTGAACCCTCTCCGTTGTAGTCGTGTCCGCTGCACGATCTGTAGTGCTGAATCAGCCTGTTTAGCTGAATATCTGGCACTGTTCAGGGAAGGTGCCCCTCCCAATTGTCCAGAATGCACAGAACGTTGTACGTTCCTTCCCGTATTTCTACGTAAGAAATTTATTCATGAATGTGTTCAGCGAATGCTCGAGTGTCTCGTAAAGCTCGTCCACTTACCATCGGCACGCTTCGGCCAAACATCGTACTATATGACGAGGTACATCCTATGGGCGAGGAAATTGGCATCCTCTCGACTCATGACATCGCCCGTAAACCTGACATGCTCATTATCATGGGTACATCCCTCAAGGTTCATGGAATCAAAAAGCTTGTGAAGGATTTCGCTGGAGCCGTCCACTCACCTTCGGCCACAAATGGGAAATCCTCCCGCGGCCAGAATGCATCTCAATCATCCCCTCCCGTGGTCTCATCTTCCAAGAGACCCTCTACGCATCCCCAATCCGCAAGGAGTGCCAGGATTGTTGTCTTTGTCAATCGCTCCGCGCCACCGGCTGATCTTGCGAGTATCATTGATTACTGGGTGGAAGGCGATACGGATACCTGGGTAGCCAAGTGCGAGGCCGATTGGCGCCGTTCGCGGCCTCAAGACTGGGAGATCCAGCCGACGCTCTTTGATTCCTTGCGCGAGAAAGGTCATGGAGTCCCCCCACTAGCCGAAGAAATAAATACTTTCAAAATCGTAAAGGGTGCAACAAAATCTGCAAAGCCAAAACCACGGTCGAAATGTACGCCCCCATGCTGCATAAGAGCTGTCATTTCAGTCTAACAAAGAGAATATCCGTAGCCACGCAGGGAAAGAGTCAGCCTGTGATATCTGGTGCAGAGAATGCACTACCTGTGGGACTTCCGCTGCCACCATCTGCGCCCCTGTCACCCGAAAGGATTATTTCAGGAATTCCTAAATCAAAACTCAACAATAAAGGAGCAACTTCTTTCATGGGACCACCTCGCTCAACTGCGTCCACATCATCATCTTCCTCCTCGTCACCCAGCGCGATAGGGAGTGTGATTGAACCCTGGCTCGTTCCCATTCCGGTGTCACCAAAGAAGCGACATCCTACCGGCTCACAGCAAACGCTTCCAGGCGACGAAGACGACGAGGATGATGAGTTCCTCGGGAGTGTTAGTGCCATTGTGGTGGACGAGCTATCTGCGCTGCGGCCGCGGAAGAAGCGCGTTGTACGGGCGCAGGATCTGGACGATGAAGATGAAACAACACCGATCGCGACCGGGTTACTATTTGGGGGGCGACGAGGGCTGGACGATATGAGCCTCGATGACATCGACGTCATGTCGCCCATGTCATCGCAGTCATCACAAGCCACCGCTGTTGATGGTCGAGCGTCTCGCAGCAAGACTAAGGCTCGGGTTGCGGCCGCCACGATTGGTCAAAAGGCATCTACACGCGACATCCCACATTTCGTCTCGGCCGCTGGGCACGTCTCGCAACCCTATATGCATTGACTGAGTTATTTCACTCGAGTATCATATTCACTTCTATAACTTTCATACCGTTTGGCTTTGTACGTCAGCTTGAGTTGTTTACCTTATATAATCACGAAACGGAGCGTGCCGAACCACGCCTCATTTCATCCCAAAATTTTGACATATCGCAAAAGTATCCTTACTGATCTCTGTGATGTCTGAGTCGATTGGAACCCTGTACTCATGGTACGGTCATCTCTACTCCACCCGCGTAAGTGAGATCTCCTGGTGATCCGCTCTGTGGGCGATAAGTTGAGCTCATGGTTCTCTGACGTTCCAAGATATTCGCTGCAGCAGCGGTTGCGGGTATCAAGATCGATCTTGCAGATGGATATACGCACAAGGAGACAAACAAGACTCCTGAATTCCTTGCTAAATTTCCAGTGGGGAAAGTTCCCGCATTTCATGGCAAGGACGGATTCCGCCTTGTTGAGTCATCTGCGATCGCAAGATACGGTGCGTATAATGCCTATGGCCATGTCGATGCCCCCGATGGCATGAAGAATAGTACCAGGTTCACTCATGCCTTCACGCGCATTTTGTTTTCAGTTGCCAACCTCGCGCCCAACTCTGGGTTACTCGGAACTAATATTCAGGAGGCTGCACTCGTTGACCAGTGGAGCGCTTTTGCAGACTTGGAGCTCGATGCCCATAGGAGAGCGGTTTTAGGGCTGTTCAGTGGATCGGTTCCATATTTCAAACCAGTATGGCCGCTCGCTGTGATGTGTATAATGGCTTGGTCCTGATTGGGCATCCTTCTCAGATCGATGTTTTGACTCGAGAACGGCTTCTCACTGCTCTTGACGTCCTAGACAAGGTCTTGCTCACGCGAACGTACCTTGTCGGCCATCGCCTTACCCTCGCAGACATCACGGTCGCGACTATTTTACAAAAACTCTTCCAGACCCTCTTGGGCGTTGCCGAACGTGCCAAGATTCCCAACGTCGTGCGCCACTTCGACACTGTCGTCAACCAGACCGCCCTCAAGCCCGTCTTCGGCACCACCCAGTTCGTGGAGAAGGCGCAACAGTACGTCGCCCTGCCAAGCCTGCAAAGGAAAAGCACCTGCAGCCGCCCCTGCCCCCCCAAAGGCGAAGCCCGCCCCAAAGCCCGCGCCGCCCCAGCTGCCCAGGAGGATGAGGAAGACGAGCCCTCCGCACCAGAGGAGCCCAAGGCAAAGAATCCTCTCGACCTCTTGCCGAAGAGCACGCTTAATTTGGAAGACTGGAAACGCGCTTACTCCAACCTCGACACCCGTGGGCCAGGAGGCAGCTTGGAGTGGTTCTATGAGAAGTAAGCACTTGAAATGCTAATTTTAATGGTCATTACTGAGCGCCGCAAAGATATGACCCGGAGGGATTCTCGCTCTGGAAGGTGTCGTATAAGTATCCGGAAGACCTCACCCAGGTCTTCATGTCCTCTAACCTTATTGGTGGTTTCTTCAGTGCGTGCATGTCGAGTGGAATTGGGAGGTTATAGCTGATTACATCACCTCTGTAGACCGCTTGGAGGCGTCCCGTAAATACTTGTTCGGTTCTCTGGGTGTTTTGGGCACAAGCAACAATTCTTTGATCGAGGGTGTTCTCATTGCTCGGGGCACTGACATTAAACCCGTGGTGGAGGTTGCACCTGATTTCGAATCGTACAATTATGAAAAGATCGACCTCGCCAATGCTGCGCAGAAAGCCTACTTTGAGGCTGCGCTGGCGTGGGATCTAGAAGTAGCTGGAAAGAAATGGGCTGACGGCAAGAACGTGAGTCGTCGTATCTCGTTTCCTCTCTTAATCGAGTACTGACTCAACTCGGCGGTTATTTGTTCAGTTCAAGTAATCTACCCCTTCGTTTCGACGATCTTTGCTTTGGATTACATAACTCATCTTCAATATACATCGTTTTTACTGCGCATTTTCCTCTGTGCTGCGAAGCTGGACCTCACCGTCATAGCCCAGCATACAATACAATAAACCTTGACTGCGGACAGTGCCGGGTGTATAATAGCACTTAGAAATCTTGAATCGATTCAGATTGAGTTAACCTCCTACGTTGCCCGCCCATCGTACCCTCTTTTTTATCCACGTTGATTGTACAGCCGGCTGGAAGTACACCTGTTACTCAGAATGCAGGCGATCAAGCTGGCTCGGAAATACCCCCAGGTATCGCAGGATGAGATGATGCAGCTCATCAATCGTTTCAAGTGAGTCGACTCGTCGGGCCAATGGGCGCGCATCCTGATCTTGAATCGGGGTCCTAGTGCCATAGACACAGACACTCCAGGCAGGGTTGATAAAAGTGCCGTCATCGCGAGTCTGCAGCAGACCGGAGTCGCCACATACGATACTGCGCGCGAGACGCTCAAGACTGTCAGCGTCGACGCAAGTGGGAAGGTCGAACTCGAAGATTATGTCGATGTATGCTTCCCATTGTTTCCCCTCAGCGGCTTTGGCGCTTGGGAACCCAGGCTTATTTGGTTTTTGTGTTGCACAGCTTGTCGCGAAGCTCAGGACGCAGAGTGCTGGCAGCGTTCTCCCCACAAAAGGCGGGAAGGTGACTGTCAAAGGTACTACGGAAAGCACGAGTCATACCATCAACCAGGAAGAGAGATCCCAGTTCACTGCGCATATTAATGGGGTGCGTCTATCGTTGTCAAGGGCGTAAGTATATGCAGTCTACGATCTTGCTGATTGATTCAGCATTGAGCACAGGTCCTCGAGGGTGACCCTGATGTAGGTTCCCGGCTGCCGATCCCTACGGATACTATGCAGCTGTTTGACGAATGCCGAGGTACTTCTCCCACCCTTGCGCTATTGAACGGGACCTAATTCCCATTGCATGGTGCGAAAGATGGATTAATCCTCTGTAAACTTATCAACGACTCTGTACCGGACACAATCGATTCCCGGGTGCTCAACATCCCACATCCCAAAGCCTTGAATGCATTCCAGATTACCGAAAATAACAATATCGTCATCACGTCCGCCAAAGCCATTGGGTGCAGCGTCGTCAACATTGGGTCGTCCGACATTGCGGACGGCCGTGAGCACCTAATCCTCGGCCTGATTTGGCAGATCATCCGCAGAGGACTGCTGAGCCGGGTCTCCCTCAAGGAACATCCCGAACTTTATAGACTCCTCGAAGATGGAGAAACGATCGAGGAGCTTCTGCGCCTGGCTCCGGATCAGATTCTCCTGCGGTGGTTCAATTATCATCTGAAAGCAGCTGGCTGGAACCGAAGGTGACTATTGCTCCCGTTTCCTTCTGGCATAGCCACTGATGCTTGCGTTGTTTCTTTCAACAGAGTGAACAACTTTAGCAGGGATGTCAAGGACGGCGAGAACTATACAGTTCTGCTTAACCAGCTGAAGCCAGATCAGTGTTCGCGAGCACCTCTTCAAACAAAAGATATCAACAAACGAGCCGTCCAGGTGAATCTTTTCGGCTTGCAGTTTCGTGTCAGCGCTAACCTCCTGCTTCCTAGGTTCTGGATAATGCTGAGCGGATCGGTTGCCGCAAATACCTTACCCCACCATCCTTGGTATCTGGGAACCCGAGGCTCAACCTCGCTTTCGTGGCCAATCTCTTCAATACCCACCCTTGCCTGGAGCCCCTGGAGCCATCACAGGTTATCGAGACCGAGGGTGTGGAAGACTTTGACGCCGAGGGAGAAAGGGAGGCACGAGTGTTCACCCTATGGCTCAACTCGCTCAATGTTGAGCCTGGCGTCTTCAACTTCTTTGAAGATCTGAAGGTTCGCTATGTACACTATCCATAAAGAAGAGGTTTACTAACATCATATTGTCATCGCGTCACTCAAGGATGGAATAGTCATCCTTCAGGCATTTGACAGGCTCATTCCAGGTTCTGTGGCATGGCGAAGAGTCACCAAGCCAAAACCCGTGCCGTCTTCTCCCAGTGGGACCAATTTTGCACAGTCTGGTGATCCCGACGAAGACGAAGGGCCTATCCCCCATGCCGGGCTCTCGCGTTTCAAAGCCGTAGAGAACACCAATTATGCCATTGACCTCGCCAAGACCAACAAGATGCACATAGTCGGGATTCAAGGAGCCGACATTGTCGATGGAAGGAAGACTCTCGTTCTTGGACTGGTTTGGCAACTCATGCGGTGCGTATATTATTTGCGAGTCCCGTCTATCCCATCGAAAGTTTATTTCTCCCTTGGCGATGCATGCAGACTAAGCATCACACAGACGCTGGCCTCGCTGAATCCCAACGGACGGCCCCCGACTGATCTAGACATGCTGAGGTGGTCAAATGACACTGTGCGGAACTCTGCGTCACCCAACAAGCCTAAACCCGCCCGACCATTCGAAGTTTCAAAGACCCGTCCATTTCTGATGCGATCTTCTTCCTTGACTTGCTCGATGCCCTTCGTCCTGGTATCGTCGACTACGGTCTTGTCCACCGACCTGCCCGTGAATATGAGGACAAGCGTCAGAATGGTGTGTTCCATTTCTTGATCAACGTACTGATGCTGCATCCTTATTGCTGTGATTCATGTGATTTTTACCCACTTCCAGCCAAGCTCGCGATTTCTATTGCGCGCAAAATGAACGCCCTCATTTTCCTTGTCCCAGAGGATATTGTTGATGTCCGACCGCGTCTTGTACGTATCTCATTCCCGCTTGTCCTTTCGTTTTCGTTTCGAGCCCCCTAATGGGAATGCCTTTCTGTTTAGATTCTTACTTTCGTCGGCAGCTTGATGTCATTGAGCAAGCATTGATTTAAAAAATATCCCCCAGAATCGTGAACAGATCTATATCGATTGACCCGCCTACGCCGCCATTCTTCTCTCCATCTACTGTTGTTCGTGATCGTGTCCCACCCACCAAATATTTTACCCTTCCCCCATGTTTTAAGTGTATCTGTACACGAAAGAATGGAACCGTAGGACTTATTAAACCCTTGTGTTAGCTCCATGTGGGTTATCATGTGCTCGCATCACGCTTCATTATGTGGGGGTCCGATAGGCTATAGAAATACATTCATGTACAATCTGCTCCGGAAAAATCTTTTGGAGCCTAAATACCAGTACGGTTAACGAAAGAATATACTTCCTCTCCTCTTCATCAGAGCGGTGGGAGTCACAGCGCGACGCCCCATGGGCAGGCGTCCTCCGAACACAAGACGACGACACTGTCAGGAAGACTGAGGTCGAGGACTGCAAGAGGATTGTGACCGCTGAAATCAGGATGATGAGTGGTTAGATGATTTCAGAAGTGAGATGGAAGAAACGCATCCATATATCAGACTTCACTTACGGTAATGGGGAGGGATGTACAGAGAGCCAGGAAGCGGGGGCGTCCCCAAGGCGTAGTACATTGGAACATATGGCGCAGAGAACGGCCGGTTGACCACTTTCGTCGTGATGGTGGAGGGAGAAGGGAGCATGACAAAAGGGGCAAGGAGAAGCAAGAAGAAGGGACAGAAACTGAGAGGAAGGAAGTACGTTGAACGGGGTCTTGGGTGAAGCAGGGGGAGAGCTCATGTCCATTCCCATGTCTACGTCCATCTCCGACGAGCCGTCAAATGGCACGTTGTTATAGGCATCAGGTGGATAGTCAGGTTCAGAATCAGACAGATCAATATCCGGAGGGGGGGACTCGGATCGATATTTTGATGGGCCCGCGAATTCGCGCACTAGCTCTTCGAAGTTTTCCATGTCTGGGTCCACAGAGGATACCATGGCGTGAGTAAAGGAGATGCGAGCTCGTCTTTGAGAGTCGGAGATCATCAGACGGCGATATAGCTAGGGAAAGACACGAATGAGCAGGACGCAAACGCGTAGATGAGCGCGAAGACGATTGCATACATCATCGTCCATGTCGTCCAGTCCCTCCGTCTCCATGTCCGCGTCCTCGTCGAAGGCGGAATCTGATGGAGAACTCATACCACCGCTGTGTCTCTTCGCGCTCTTGAACTTGGCTCTATCGCGTTCGGACCGCTCGGCACATTTCCGACGAAAGCGTTCTCGCCAAAGAGCTTTCTGTGGCGTGTCATCTGAGGTGGATAACGCGGAAGGGTTAACAGATACGTGGACGCGCTGCTGCGGAGGCCGGGTGTAGCGTGACTGAATTTGAAACTGGGTCTTGAAGGACGCGCGCCTTTGAGAGGGTGGATTGTTATATTTGTAGTTGGGATTCAGTGGTGAAGAGTTTGGGGGGGATGAAGAGGACGAAGCCTGCCGAAGGGGCGTCCTGGGCATGGGTCCGCTGCTTGACGACACGCTCATATGATCCAAGACTTTTTGGGTTCAATGGGTTGTAGGAGGAAAGGTGGCGGATATTACCGTCGGCTCTTGCCGTGCGACCAGTAGCATTTTCGTGATGCCTATCTTCTATGAATTCTACAGGGAGTCATCGTAAGCTCCCGGGAAGCGGTGTTTGAGCTGCCGGTCGTGTTTATATTTTCGCCACTCAGGATCGGAGCGGCGCTTACAGACTCCTTGGACGAACTGATCACGAATGGTAGCATCACTCCGCAATTGGCCATGAAGGTCTTGCTGCAGGTTTGTACCGCCTTATCCATCCCAGGGCTATCTATCTTATTAGCCCTACCACTTCCCGCTATTCTCTCAGTTTGACAAATCGATTGCGGAGACCTTGGCAAAGCAAGTTAAGAACAAAACAACGGTCAAGGTCGGTCAGGAGGCGGTCGGTCACGCTACACATTACTTGCCTAAGATTTCGATATATAGGGTCATCTCCATAACTATCGCCTATGTGAAGATGTGTGGACATTTGACGTGCATAATGCTGCGTTTAAAATGGATGGAAACGAAGTTGTGACGGCACCCAAGGTCCGGATAGTGTCATGTAAGAACACGGAGTCGACGGAGTCCAAGTGATGTCCTGAGTATTGTCATGTTGTGTGAGCGGTTTCCAATACTTGATCGCGCGCTCGGTCCCCTGTGACGTAAAACTTTCTTGTCATGTGTAGATGATAGCTGTAACACGTACACACCGATACTTATTGATGGGTGTCTGAATAGTCTCACTCTGCTTTTGTCTACCCTGTTTGAAGACTCGAGTCAGGATTGAGGGATACCTAGTCTCTTTGGCAAAGAGTGAAGAGCCTCCTACAGCAACTTTTCCGGAATTGGACTATATTGCGGAATATACGCGTTTGGGCTTTGCGCGCGCTGTTGAAACGTGTTTGTTTTCTGTTACAACGATGGGACAAATATCCATCATCAGGTCCCATCTCGCATCATCAATACTACATACCTTGCGTTCAAAATCCGCAAATAGGAGGCGCCTTGCGCCGCCAGCTCTGGGGACGATTCCCCGTACGGCGCCGTGGGAGAGGGAATTCTTGCCTATACTCCTATTCCTCCACCGGAGAAGCCATTCCGCTAGCTTGCCTAATTGATTCGTGCAACCTTGGGACTGGTAGTGGCCAGCAGCTGTTGCCTTCAAGGGACCGCACTGCCGTTGTCGAAACAGATACACACAACTCTTACTCATTGCACTTTTTTAAGCGTCACTCAACTTCGACTGACTCCTATAATATGACGTTAACAACTGGTTCATCGATCTTTTTTTGGTCCGCACGCTATTTCGCAACTCGCCATCCACCCAGCGCTGCTTCACCCTTTTCCGGCGCCCCGGATGTTTTCCAGGGGGGACGCCGAGGTCATCTCCTGCGATGCGAATTTGACGCTTGAGTACCATAAAACTGCTCATGCTCCCCTTGAGGACTCTCATACCCACCTTCGAGTTGCACTCGATCCTTCCTTACATACAACTATCGCTCTTATTAGTGAGTACGGTCCACACCATCAATCAATGGGGGACGTGTGATACTGATTGGGACCTAGGTTTTTAGCAACTGTATAATGCCTGCATATTCTCGACTAGTCTACGTTATTAGGTGTTTCTATCCCGGCAGTGGTCCCATCTGACATTATCGTATATTTTCAGTTGGATATCGCGGTGAATGGGATTGGACAAGGCCGGCTGGAAATCGAGTTGTATCCCACCTCCGACGGCGACATGGCATCCCACTTTTTGGCGATATGCGCGAATTATCTTAACTTCAACTACACTGGAACTAGGTTTTTCTGTGTCATCCCTGGTGGTGAGTCTGTGACCTCCATGCACGACCTCTGAAACTGATCATATTATTTTCCAGAGGCACTCTGGGGGGGGACCCTTGGAACAATGGTACAGGAAACTATGTTGGCTTTCCCGCCGGAGTGCAACCCCGTGAGTGCTGTCTTTTTTTTCTCCAAATCAAGTATTTACTTTGTGGTGTGTTACTTTGCCAGCGAATCCTCCCCTGCGCCTGGCTGGTCCTGGCTATCTAGCCACCACCCCTCACCGTGATGGTTACGGCTCGCAGGTATGCGTAATTACAAATTGTTGTCTGGGATCTTGCGCTCATCACCGCTTTCGAACAGTTTATACTGACACTCGACGAACGTGGTGCAGATCATTTGCGCTATGGCACTGTTTTTGGCAGGGTGAGAAATCCTGAGAGTGCGATTTTTAATGCTCTCCGAAGCGTCGGAGGAGAACGTGGTCCAGGTGCTCGTTCGCTGCCTCAAAGGCGTATTGAAATCATTGGTTGCGGCGTCCTCTGAACGTGATGGAGGACGTCACTTTTCAGGGTCAAGTCTACATTCATTTTGCTCTGGTTTCCCCTTCGTTCTTTCCTTTCGTCCACTCGTCGATCTCCACTCCTTCCATCAATCCTTGCTGTATGTACAATAGTGGCTACTGTGCTGGATAATTCAGTGCCCTGTTGTTACCAAGGAAACCGTCGAAAAATAGTGCTTCCCCGAAAGCGTTGAGTCCGTTGAATGCATTCTATATTCATACTCTAAAATGGCCTCTGCATTGGCCATGGCCGACGACAGTCCCAATACCACAAAAGGCCTCAGAAGGTTAAGTCTCACGCCTGGGGTCTCGCTTGCAACGCAACGACATTCTCAAAATACTACGATTACATTACATGACAGCACTGCACAACCAGCCTCATCTCACGGGAAGCGCATGGCTCCCAAACGGATGTCCGCCATATCCTATTATACCCCATCGAGCCCTAGCACATCCTCCACAATTCGTTCGCCTCCACCCCCAATAATTCCTGAGTGTCGTGAGGAAACATCAAGACCGGCTGATGGTATCCACCGCTCTATATCTTTGACACGTCGCCAATTCCGTGAACGCCCTCAAAGCATTGATGGCAGGAATGGGATCCCAGCCAAAGTCCCTCCAATATTGACGCTGGCTGATAAGTAAGCATACTGCGATTTAGGTAGACTCCATATGCATCTCAATTCCTAACTAATATTTGCCGTGCTGACGCAGGCACGCGGACCTCTTGACATTTATCGCGCAGAAGGAGTCAAAGTGCCTTGAACTTCGAGATCAACTTGGCCAGCATGAAGCAGAATTACAATCACTGAAACGAAAATGGGAACGTATTGTAGCTCGTTCAACATCTTCAACCTCGCTCAGTCACGCGTCAACGTCACTGCCGTCTTCGCCCGAGGATCCTGTCCATCCATTACCAAGCTCGAAGACAGAATGTTCCGGGCCGACAAGATCTGAGGGTGTAGGTGAGGTCGTCGGCGTAATTCGCGATGGCGTACAAGGTCTAGGGCGAATGTTGATGATGGGTAGTCTTTCCACCTCTGTGAACCCGCCGTACCCAACGAAGCCGTCCTCCGAACAATCAAATAATGCGGTTCCGACGAGGGCTTCCTCAGTATTCAATTCACGTACATCATCCCTTTCCTCCAGTATTCTCACCTCACCTTCCAGCCCATCGACGGGCCGTGCATCGCTCTCGTCCTCGACATCCACCTCTTCTGACGCTGAAGAAGACAAGGACAAAACAGACGAGTTGTCTGCCGACACCACTGACGATGCAGGACACACACCAACATCATGGATGAGAAGTGAAGAGCCTCCATCTCCTGATTCGTCCGCGATTTCCCGTGGATATGGTACCAGTTCAGAGGCCCAGGGTGGTTTCATGGGATCTTCCTCTGACCGGCCCCCCATCATCAGCCAAAATGATCATATGCCCACCGCTGCTGGAACAGGGGGGAATGGCCCAGAGAGCCGAGAGGGACGTGGTGTGTCCCGGCGGCTTTCTCAAAAAACGAATTTGCGATCGGGCTCGACTCCTCAATCGGCGGCCTCCTCCTCTTGGGTACCGATAAACTTGAACAAGAAATGGGAAGATTTGCAGAAAATCGAGACGTATGTCGACAATTATTGCATCCTTTTTTTTGGTAGTGCTTCCTTTGGTCTCGCTACAGTAACTAATTTTGTTGAAATGCTGGGATTGCCAGATTTACAAAATCTTCGAAACGGGCATCAGTCCTGTTATCCGATATGACCAGTGTATCAACAAACTTGTTGGGCACGCTCTCCTCCGCTCTATCGCCCTCGTCGACGCCATCCCCCTCCGTGAAGCCCCAGCAACAGCAACGGCGGCAGTCATCATCGCCCTCAAGTCCAATGTCGGCCCCTCCATATCTCCCCCACGTCAACAAGGATTCACCGGGTTGAGTCAAGGGGGAACAGTACGGACGACGTCAACGTCCATCCTCGACGAGGCCGATGAAGAAGTTGCACATGTCGATGCCTCGGGAAAACCGTCGTCGGCGGGAGGCCCGCGATCATTAGGCGCAATTCTCGTGCCCACTCGAGCTCAAAAGCCGCCATCAGGAGCTGGATCTCCTCCCCCGGAAGGAAATAGGGCGGAGAGTGATGTTGATGATGATGACGAGGGGTGGAACTGGTGATGACCTGGCAAGGTAACTTTGGTAGGTGAGTGTGGACAGGAACGAACGCGCGGGCTGGATATCTTGGCGCTATATTGGCAACTGCTCCTTACAAATGTTTTGAAAGACGACGATAGTTTTCACATGTACATTCATGATTGTCTACATGTCCACCTGGTGGAATATCTGCACAGAGCACGGCGACGACAATTAAATGATATCGCTTGCCCCCAGTTGTGAACACAAGGGCGGCTTTTGCGAGCTCTCTCAAATCCAGTCTTTAGGGCTCTTCAATATATCCAATAGTTTTTTCTCCTCTGACCCCTCTTCTTCGCCCATATCGGACCTGTACTCCCAGCGGGCAGTCTCAGGAAGGCTCATGAGGATACTCTCGATGCGGGGGCCAGGAGTCTTTAAACCAAATTTCGTGCCGCGGTCGTAGATGAGATTGAACTCGACGTATCGGCCGCGGCGGAGGAGCTGCCAACGGCGCATGTGGTCAGTATAAGGCACGTCTTTGCGGCGGGCGAGGATGGGAATGTACGAGGGGATGAAGGCGTCGCCGCATGAGCGAATGAAGGCGAATATCTCATCGGCCGAATGGGGACGCTGGGGAGAACCGCCCTGTGATGAGGATCCGGAAGAAGAAGAAGAAGGGGGAGGGGGAAGACGTTTGTGAGGAGGATAGGAAAAGTCATCGAAGAAAATTCCGCCGATGCCGCGGGTTTCTTCCCTGTGGGGAATATGAAAGTACTCGTCGCACCAGCTTTTGAATGCAGGGTAGATAGCAGTCCCGAATGGGTCGCAGGCCGATTTAAGAGCACCGTGGAATGTCTTTGCGTCTTCCTCGAATAGGTAGGAGGGGGTCAGGTCGGAGCCCCCGCCAAACCACCATGCGAGGACCTTTCCAGGGGGCGGGGGGTTTCGCTCTGGGCAGGTTGAGTGTCTTCCTCTCCAGGAGGTGGCAAATCCTCCTCTGTGAGTTCGAAATATCGGTAATTGGCGTGCACGGTGGGAGCGTTGGGATTGCGGGGGTGGAGGACTATGGATATGCCTGCGGCGAAGAAAGGAACATGTGCGCCGCTAGAGAGATCGTAGGGGATACCAGCATGGTCCGCGCGCATCTGCTCGATGGCGCGAGGGGGCAGCTTTCCGTGCACGCTGGATATGTTCACGCCTGCCTTTTCGAGCACGGATCCGGAGGCGACTGTTGCGGAGATTCCGAATCCGCCCTCCTTCCGGGCCCACTGGTCGCGCTTGAAGGGGGATCCTGGTCCAGAGACTCAAGCGAGTGGATGATGCGCTCCTGGAGATCTTTGGCGTAGGCGGTCATGCGATCCCGCATTGGAACGGCAGGAGAAAGAAAATCAACCGACGGCTAGATATCAACCGCCAATCGTCAATCCCATTTGGTTCTCAGCTACTTTTGGAGGGGGGGCATGGGGATAATAGCATGGTCTTTCTTGCCTTGTCATGAATTCCGGACATCTTTGAGAACACCGCGGCCGTTACTGCCAACTTTGGTGGTGGTATTAATATTGCTTCCGTCGCTGATGAGCGTGCGAAATACGAAAATTCATGGGCTGCCCGCTAAGGATACTCATCCATGCTGTTGTTCATTTTTTGGAACTCGGAGGGGGATTCATCGCTTCAACGCGCGCCGGCTGGTGATATTCTCCACGAAAAATTACATAAAAAGCCGCAATAAGGGAGATTGTGTTGGTGACCCCGCCCCCTATTTCCACACCAACTCCATGATTGCGGAAGTCTCTCATCACCTGTGAATACCTTTTCCTCGCTCCGCTCAGAGAGAGAAAGGCTCGCATCATTGTATTGTATTAGGAGGTTTCATCGTGCCCAAGAAGCCACCAAGGCGTTGTTCATGATGACATTCAGAAAGGATATGTGAATTCTTGAGAGAAGTGTTATGAGTAACTTGTGCGCCTCTCGAGCTCCATCATATCATAGTCCCCCCATCCAAGTCTATGAGCCATTTCTCACAAGGCACTTCCGTGGTGTGGAGTTTGGAGAAGCGAACACATTTCTGCATACCGTTGCCAAGAATGTATGGAGGCGGCTGTATATACTCCCTTCTGTTATAGAGGACAAAGTGAATTGGAGGGCGCTCAATTGTAAATTTGTAATGACTGTACATATTTGCAACAAGGTGACTGGCCTAGGGTTAGGGTTAGCTCCTATGGGTGAAAACAAATTGGCCCGGCGCAGCCAGAAGGCCACGCTGGGCAGGCAAAGATTGAGACCCTGCATACACCATAGGCGCATACAAACACCGAGGCCAGAATGAAGCTTGTGTGTCGCTGTGCAATGATCCGTCCCCGATACTGAGGTCCTCAGGACATGACGGACAACCTCGGGTCAAGGTAAGTATGAGTTGCAACCTTCGCTCTCGTCTCCTTTTGTACCCATCCGAGAAATGTCTGTGCGCGGAATATTCCCGCAGTTGTGTTCCGTTTTTCCGACGCAATCAAAACACTGAGGGATGTTTTGGTACCTATCCTCCCCTGTAAACGGGTAAATTCCTTGATAGGTTGAGACGTCCCACGCCGTTACTGATGTCTACGGGGATGCGGTTCGATACAGAGCGAAAGTGCTGAAAGTGGGTATCGGGAACCCCGTGACTAAGACGACTGGTTTGCTTCCCTCGCGCATTTCGAGTTCCATATCCCCTGCAGTAGAACCGCGCACAGTTTGCGTGTCTCCTCTGGATACGGCGCATCATCCATCGGTCCCCATTAATCTCCAAAGCGATGACCACATTTTCACACGAGGCTTCGAAGATATCACAGGACTAACACGCCTTTTTCTGTCTCTTCCTCGTGTCATGTGCACAAGGCCGGTCCAGTGTCGTGTCTCGAAGGTACTCCCGTACCTATATTGGCCGAGGTCATGTCGTGGTTGGAGAGTGTTAGGCACGAGTTTTTTCTTCCCTCGAAGTGATGCACCTCTGTGACCCGCTAGTTGTGTTCCCGGCCCTCGCCTTCTCGCACCATCAGACGCAGCGTCCAAGAACGTCATGGTGGAAGTCTGAACACATGATCTGACACTCGGACACCGGGAGCTATTGCCTCAGTTCCAGGGATTGATCTTGACGCGCCTTCTCAACATCAATCCGAGGCGACCACCCACGCTCATTGTGCTTGATGCTCTTGATGAAAGGGGTGCGGCAGACATTCTGCCGATTCTATGCTCGCACATCCAATTACCCTTTCTTCGTCTCTTGATCACAAGTCGGCCCGAGCCTCATATATCCACGGTTTTCGACAAGGCTCCGAACCTCGCGAAGTCGATTCTTCTTGACGTCTAGGCCTCGATCATTCAGTTGGACGTTAGGCTATATATGTCTAGTGAATTGGCCAAAATCCCACAGAAGCTTGATCTCGTGCTGCCTGCCAATCGGGCGACAGAGAATGAGGTGGACGCCCTTGTAGAGAAATCGGGGAAGCTATTCGTTTATGCAGCTCCGGCAATCCGAATCATGGGTGACGATCGTATCTGAAATCCTTGCACACAGCTACGCCTTATACTTGACACCCGCTCATTGCAAGACGCAGGGGCCACACCTTATACCTAGCTGGATGGTCTCTGCATAGGGGTGCTCCGCAACTCCGTCTCCTCATGTAACCGTAGAATTTCTGAGATGCTTTCAAATTGTCGTCGGGAGGCTCGTGCTATTGCACGAGCCTCTCCCGTTGTATTCATTAGCTCAATTTGTTCAGTCCGAAATGCACATTGTTGAGGATACCTTGCGCCATCTTCACTCAGCCCTCCTCCCACCGTCCAATATTGATGAGGCACCGTGTTTCTATCATCCTTCGTTCCTCGAATTCATGACGAATCCATCGCGATACTCTCTTTCCGAATTCATCGTTGTCCGCGTGCGAGAGCAGGCACTCAGACATGCCACCTGATCCTTTGAACTCATGGCTACTCATCTAAATTATCAAGTGGGACGTAGCTGGGATCTCGGATCCGTCCCTCTTGAACAGCAAGTGAAAGGTACATTGTCGCCAGAGGTTCAGTATGCACGCCGTTGTCGGGCGCCACATCTATCGTATGTCAAGATCGAAGAAGAAAGATTGATGGAGGTACTGGAGCATCAACAAAATCGATTGTCCTTCGGAGTCTTCGAAGTCTTCAAAGTCTGGAGGCATTCTCAATGTGATAAATTTTGTGGTGGCTCGAGGCGATGAACCTAATAGGTAGTATCTCTGCCGCTGTGGGCCTGGGATGATAGCAAGGTGAGGGGATGAAACCCAGAACATGGGGGACTACAATCCCATGTCTTCATTTGCAACGGCGGCAGGCATGCTAATCAGGCCCTGTAGAATGCTCTCGGCTAGCTATAGAGGAGGTATTTCAGTAATCATATTTATTATTCCCTTTGTCACACACCTGTCACACTTAGTACTATATCCCACAAACTTGCCATATTTTGGGATGTCAGAGTCAGAGCCCCCTTTCTTTTCACAGGCCCTTCTCATTACTCCCATACCCATTTATTTTGAAGCCGCTTTCTTCCCAACCACATGATCCGACAATTCTGGCGCTCTCTTACGAAGAGCAATGATACATCTCAGGCAAGTGATGTTCCGCGCAGCCAGGGCTGCTGGCCTTGTCATCTTCAAAACATCCCCTGCTCTCTGGACTTGAGGTCGACAAACGGTGTCTGCTCGGTCTGTCAAAGATTCAACATGAAATGTGTAGGAGTCGGTAGGGATTTTCCCAGAGTGAGGCCTACGTTGTTGAGTCGATATTATGTGCTCACAGTATGGGGTTTATGCAAGGACTCAGGCTCAAAGCAAGCAGCCAAGGCGATTCAGCAGTGGATCGCGCATAGTGCTAATCACAATCCCGATGTTCCTCCGCTCGATTTGTCATATCTGTGAGATGTTTCCAGTTCTACTCTCATGTATCTACTCATAGACGGGATCTAGTGTCCCTCTTGTAGTCACTATCGAAGCCGTGGCTGCTCAGGAGGCCTTGGAGGGACATGCAAATCCTCCAAAGTCACTTACCAACTCTTTTGACTGTGCGATGCAGATAGCAAGGCGAGCGCAGGACTTGGGGAAGTTTGGCACCCCATTAACGTTGATCTCAAATCGCGCATTTGCCACCTGCCGACTCCTGTTGTTCTATGTTCCTCCAGAAGGAGCTCGGCTTCCACCTCATCCGACTGAGCGGGATTATCGTAATGCGTCCATCCTAACCACTGGTTTGCCCGTTTTATCTATGTAACTATCACGCCTTTCTTATCCCGTGGCGTCTTTAACACTCATTTCCCCCCAAAGAATACTTCGCCAGACCTCTGAGCTGCTGCTTAAGGGGCCCTTGGATGACACGAGTGCAATGGAGCAGGCACTTGAAATAATCTTAGCTTGCATCACACAGCTGGGACGGTCCCTCGAAGAAGCTAGAGGATCTGTCGTTGTGGATAATATAGTGGAGGACATCAAATCGATTCTCGGGGTCAAGAAGACCACCACATTGCCTCGCCTCCCCATAGTCGGAGGAGATGGGGTAGACACGGGCTTGGAGTCCCGATCGGATGACGGTGGGACCCCAGGGTCCAGTACGTTCGGCCTGGCACCGGAAACTCGTGAAGATGAGACAATCATGCAAAACTTGGAGCCGTCTTTGCCACCCACTTCCAGTGATCCGGCTGGGACCGGGCCCAGGGTATTCGGAGGAGATGGGGTAGACACGGGCTTGGAGTCCCGATCCGATGACGGTGGAACCCCAGAGTCGAGTACGTTCGGCCTGGCACCGGAAACTCGTGAAGATGAGACAATCGTGCAAAACTTGGAGCCGTCTTTGCCGCCCACCTCCAGTGATCCGGCTGAGACCAGGCCCAGGGTATTTGGGGATGATGATCTCCGCAGTGAGTATGATCGTTCCCCTCCTGATGATTCCTGTGAGTGCGCCTCCACAAGTATTCAATCTTTCTCACGAGTCCATCGCTACCAGCCCGAGACTCAGATCATGTCCAACCAGCACCCATGCTCCACGACTCTGGAGATTCTGGAGTGCTCAAGAGTCTCCAGGACACTGCTTCACAGCGCTCCGGAGCCTCCGGAAGGGACGACATGCTCTGGAACACGTCCGGTTTTCCTGATGTTCCCACCCAGCCTCACCCAATTTTACCAAACCGTCTAACGGGAGCTCGAATAGCCCATGTTATTAGATTTTTCTAGCCTGGCATTGGTCCCGTCTGACACTTCCGTATATTTCAGTTGGATATCGCGGTGTACGGGATTGCGCAAGGCCGGCTTGAAATTGAATTATATCCTACTGCCCCCGACGACCTCGCATCACACTTTGTGGGCCTGTGTGAGGGTTCTTTTGGAGTCAGTTATATTGGCACCGGGTTTTTCGGTGTCATCCCCGGTGGTGGGTCTTTCACAGTGCACGCTCGAATTCGCAATCAATCATTTTATTTTCCAGTGGCACTCTGGGGGGGGGACATTCAGTTGAATAATGGTCAAGGAAACTATATTGGCATTCCCCAAGTGCACCTTCGTAGGTGTTATATATATATATATTCAAACAATCCGTTTTCAACTATTTATTTCTGTTGTGTTACTTCGCAGCTTATCCTCCATTACGACTGGCTGGCCCAGGCTACCTAGCTGGAACTCCCCATCCCAATGGCTTCGGCTCGCAGGTATGCGTAGTTACAAATTGTTGTCTGGGACCTTGCGCTCATCGCCGCTTTTCGAATAGTTTACGCTTACACTGGACGAAAGTGGTGCAGATCATTTGCGCTATGGCACCGTTTTTGGTCGAGTCAGAAATCTTGAAAGTGCGATTTTTAATGCTCTTCAAGCCGTCGGAGGGCATGGTGGATCAGGTACCCGTTCGCTCCCCGAAAGGCTTATTCAGATCATTGGTTGTGGCGTCCCCTGAACTTGATGGGGCTCAGCTCTTCATTTTCATTTGTACAGATGTAATATATACCCCAATTGTATGGTCCTCCAAGTGTACACATGTCCCGCCTTGTACCTGGGCTTTTGATCGCGTTACAGGAGAATAATCCAGAAAATATTCTGACCCTCTATGCTGCTAAGCTTGGTTGCCAGGTGAGTCACTATTTTCTGAGTGCTAGGGGTGTCGAGGACTGAAATATACGGCACCGCTCAATATTACTGTATCCTTATGCCGAACTCCCATACACCATCTATAGGGTCTTTCACAATAGCAAAACAAATGTCAAAACGGTACCAAAAACTACTCCAAATAAATACAGTTGGTCTCCAAACCGGTGTTTTGAGGTTTATTTTGAGCTCTATTGTGAAACACCGCATGTAGCCCCCCCCTTTTTTTTTCCCCTTTCATTTCTTCCACATGTGAGCCGGAAGGGACAGGCACATCAGTGGGAAGCTCCATTGTGATCCGGGAACATGCGGCTAGTTGAAAGCGCGGTGAATAAGATGCGTAAAACTCGATATAATGTTCAACGTGGTCCCTAAATTATATTTGTACGATGAAGTGAGTGAAAAATGTAAGATGTCGCCGATACAAAGGCTATGAGGCGGGATATGAGTCTCGGTCCCCAAGTTCATAATTCCCCATGAGTATGGACTGCCCGAGCACCAGCAAGGGAATCAAACTCCAGGTGCGATTCCTCGTTACCCGGGGTTTCGGCTTCCCTTTCCAATACTCCTGTCCCAGGCTCGGCTGATTTGCTCAATGGAGTAGAAGCGATTGAGTCCATAAGGGAACCGTGCGCAGCAGATGAAGTAACGGATGCAAGGTGGCTGATAGCGGCAGAGGACGCGGCGGCAGGGATAGCTGCGGTCATGGACAACGTAACAAGGGAAGAGACAGTGTCTACAGGCACGGATTCCGGTTTCATGACGGCCGTCGACCGCAGAGTCACCTGTGGTTGGGAAGGCAACAGTGACCGTGGTGCAGACCCTGCGGTCAGCTTGCCAAGGGGAAGATACTTGATCCACCAAAAGGCAAGCCAAATACCCTTGTCAATGATACGTTTCTTGAGGATATAGGCCACCACAAGAAGGAAAAACGCGAGGGAGGAGAGGATAAGCAAACGATCCAACCAGTCGGACTTCTCGAGCGCAGTGACAAGGGTCTTTGACGTGTCCATGAGACTTCCAAACATCGTGTACAAATCAGAAGTCATGCTCAAGGTCCGAGTAGATTCCTCTAATGCAGGGCATCTCAGTATAATAATCAAGAAATACGTACTGGTGTCCATGTGATGTGAAAACTAACCAAGCATCTGTGTTGACAAAACTGACCGCTCAATTTCTTGATGCATGAGCTGGGTCGTTCGGCGTAGGGTATCGGTTACAGCCGCATTGGCATTCATAAGTGCATCTTCCCTGAATCGAATGAATGTGGATCAACAATTCATGGTCCAGTGTCCTTAAAAATAGTCCGGCTTACGACGTGCCGGGGCCTTTGTTCCGGGAAGGCTCGGGAGTACTCGAAATTGCGGATGATTGCATGAGCTCATCACGGTGAGATCGAACTTGTGCGTCGATTGCACGTTTAGAGGTGAGTAAGGCCGAGCGATACGCCTTCTTCAGCCTAAAACCGGGAGAGATTCAGCTGGGTTCACCAGATATTCATGTGCGCAGTACTCACTGCTCTACTTTGGATATCAATATATCTAATTCGTCATAAATTACCTTCCGATCGTTCTCCCGGACGATATCATCCACAAAGGCTTCCAAGATCTATGGATCACACCCAATTGTGCTCAGAGGCTGGAGAATACCGCCTAGAGTCCTGGTATAGAAGTTTACCTGGAGTTCTCGGCGACACGATTCGATATCATCCCGCAGCTCTCCTCCATAACGTTGTTGAAGCGGCAGGGAACCAGTGTGGTCCCTGAGACGTGGTATTTGGAAAGATTGTGCATCATTTAGACGCTTGTCGAGCTGAGCAAGTTTACCCTTAGCCTCTTCAAAGAGTGAATCCATCGGTGGCTGTGAACGGAGTTGTCCGACTTTAATTGCTTCCGCTTGAGGAAAGGGGGCAACAACGTGGCTGCCTTGCTGGTGTGGCATGCACCCCAGAGATCAGAGAGCATACTAGTACTGGCACACCTAGAACATCCCAAATCTAATAGGACTCTCCTGCGGAGTAAATTTTGCGTTTCTTGGCGCAGTCTTGTTGCTGCCGATCCGCAGTTCATAAATTCGGACTGATACTGCTGCGAGTTCCTTATAAGCCGGCCTTGTTCTCCAACCTCCTGTTTGTTGGCCATGTCGTATCCCTCTGACACCAAAGTGGATGTCAATGCCCAAGAGCCTGATTTTGCCGACGCAAATGGCCTGCCACCGGCGCTTCAGCCCTCTGAAATTTCTCTCGAAAGAAGAGGCAGGAGAATTAGGCGCATAGTGCTATTCGTCTTCTTGGGGGTTTTCATAGGGTTCCACCTCTTCAAGACCTACAATCACTTCCATGAGGTATACCCTGTGGCCTATCTCTCGTACGAAGTGAAATGCTAACGATCGTTATCGATGCAACAGCGCCACAACTGGAGCGTTATCCACCACGCGGCAAAGGAATTCTATCTGACCAATGATGTATCCGATGAGGACCTGGCCCCCCTCGCCACCATCGTGAACACCCCCACCTAGAATGCGTTCCATGGACGGACCCTTCTGCCACGCCAACAACGTTCAGCTTCAATGTGTCCACTGCATCGGACGTCATCAAACTCATGTCCCGGGGACCATTTGTTGGTTCGGTCAAGTTTGTGCAGGCCGATGACGGGGCCTCTCAGGAGTACATCGGGGTGGACGTGGACCTTAGCTGGTCCAAGCCCGACGACGGATCCGAGTCCGGGCCTCAGAAGCGCGGTGTATTCTCATGGTTGGGTCTCCAAAGGCCGACCAGAATGGCCCCAAAGGCTCGGGTCTGTGCTTTTAAGGCGAAGAGTGGAGAGGCCATAGGCGTTGGACTCTTCGTGCGTATGCTCTGCCCTGGGGTCCCTCGATAGTGTGCTGAAGACTCTTTGCTTAGGCTCGGCCCAACTGGAAACATGGTCATAATTTCCCAAAGTATCATCGCCCTCATCACCCTCATCACCCACACGGACCTCACCCAGGTCATCCACACTGGCCGTTCCCTCGTCCACCTTCAGGACCGGAGGATCCAGATGAGCCCAGGCCTCCCCATCGGCCGCATCATCCCCATCACCCAGTTCCCCCCCTCCACACCATCCTCCGCATCACTTGAGGATAGGGGAAGAAGGCCGCCCTGGGAAGTGCCATAGAGGACGTCACTATCTCGCATCTTCCGTGGAACGCGACTTACCGATAACAGCCCATGTTACCGTAACCATTCCTAGTGGCCCCCTTGCGCTTCAGGCGTTCTCGAGTGCCTTCCCCGGCCTTTCACAGTCTGCTCCCTCTGCCTTCGACGACGTAATTTTTGGATCGGTTTCAATCGTCAGCTCACATGGGCAGCTGGATATCTCGGTGAGACGCGCCAAAGCCACCCCATCCATCATTGCCTGACCGATTACAGAATCTCAAAGCAGCCAACGCAAGCATCGTCACCGATGGGAAACCCATCACGGGAACATTTACCGTCACTGAAAAACTTTTTATCGTTACTTCAAATGCATCTGTGGACGTTGGTGTTACCCTGATTAACAACCCGGCTCAGGATCGTTCCACTATTCTTGACATCACTACGAAGGACGCGTTAGTCCCGCACTTGCTCTCGATCGTATTAAAGTGTGTGCTGAATACTCGCATTAATCTTCTATAGCCCGATCACCACTATTACCAACCTCGTCCTCGCATCGCCCCCGTCAGATGGCTCGGACGAAGATGCGAAGAAGGGTAGCTTCCGCATTTCCGCCGTCACTTCCTCCGCACCCCTGGTCGTCACCATTCCATCCCAACCCGTGTCCTCTGCCCTTACACTCACCGCCATTAACATGAACGATGATGTCAAGGTCACCTTGGCTCCAGCATACGAAGGGAAGTTTACCTTGGTGACCAGGCAGGGAGGCGGGAGCTCTGTCCTAAAGGATGAAGACACTCCAGACCCTGAGGGAAAGGGACGCAAACGACTCGTGGATATCAAGGCGCTTTTCGGGGGAACCGTCATTGGAAGTGTGTCATGGGTTGATGCAGATACAAACGAGGCTCTTGCGAAGGAACAAATGGAGTGGGAAGATGAGCTCTTGGAAGCTCTTGTCCCCGAAGAGCGGGCGTGGGTCTTTCCCGCCCACATTGAGCTCCTCACCAGCCGAGGCGACACCAAACTTTTCCTTGCTTAGTTCTTTCCCCCTTCAATAACGTGCCCCCCTCACTTTTCTTGATTTGTATCTTCCTAACGTATGATCTTCCGACTTCTAGTGTTGTTGATATCCTGATGTTCGAGATGCGCTGCACCTATATTGATGAGTACTCCCAGTTTGTAGGATATATTTACAAATGTAAGATCTAGCTGTGTTTATTCAGGATATCACAGAAGGCCAGAGCACGCCAGTGTCACCGAGAAACCCCCAAAAGTATGGACATGAGCATGTTAAAAAAAAAAAACGTCGATTGATATCTACACGGCGATAGACAATTTTTCCTTTCGGTGCGCCTCAAGTCTTTCCTTAGCATCGCGTGCCGAAAGACGACGAGTTGGCTCCTCCACCCAACATTCCTGGATAATATCCCACACCTTGTCATCGATACAGTGCGAAACGCCGTCTTCACCGGGACGGCCTGGTCTCCCTCGGCGTGACAAGCTGCCGCGACGTCGTGTCTTAGATGCGGGAACGGCGGTAGACCTGTGTATATCTCAATTGTGGTCATCGCGAATGAATATATGTCCGTTGCTTCCGTATAAGGGGTCAAGTCCCCCCGGGGGATTTCTTGCTCCAATAACTCCGGAGCCATCCAGCGAACATTTCCGCGATTCACCGTGCTCGTGGGAGACTGGTCAAGGTGCTTCGAGAGCCCAAAGTCGGCTATCCATACTTCGTGGTCATTCGAAATTAGAATATTAGCCTGGAAAGAGAGCGATCAGCATCGTCGATCATACTGCGCAGAATGATATTGACGTACCCCACGCAAGTCGCCGTGTATAACGCCCGATTGATGAAGATATTCCAATCCATGGAGAAGTTGTAAAACCTACGGGACCATGATGGAAGAAACCAGTCGTGATAGAATTAAGTAGGGCTCATACCAGCATCTCCCGATCGGTTTCTGGGAACATTAGCAGATAGTTATTAATATCACCTTGCTGACACCTAGAAAGACCCATCACAACTGTCAAATTCTCGTCCAATGTGTTCGGCGCGAGCCAAAAAGCACCACGGAGATATCATATACATGGCGCCATAGTCACCGACGTAATGGCCGAAGAAAGGGAGTACATTCTCATGTCGGAGTTTGCGCCAAATGTCTATCTCTCCTTTGAATCGCTAAGCGGAACAGAGATAATTAATATTGTCTAGCCTATGGATTACAGTCCTTGCTTCACCTTGTGAGCTGTTTCCGGCCTGTCATTAGGGCCCAATAACTTTAATGCGATGGGCCGAGATTTCCAGGAGCCTTTAAAGACGGCACCGTAACCTCCACGCCTCACAGGAAATGGCGATTCCAACACCACGCTACACAAAGGCTCGGGGAGAGTATCTTGCAAGCCCACAGGTGGAAGGCTTGACCTCTAGTATGGGGCGCGCAGCTTCAATAAGGAGTGGAATCATACGAAAATAAGTACTCACACTACGAGGTTCCTTGTATTCTGACTCCATATCAGATGCACCGGGCACCTCCTGGATTGGCACCAAGCCATGGTGTTGATCTCTCCAAGCCTGATCACTTGTTAGGGGTATGAATTCCGACTGCCCTCCAGGGCTCCAGGCCGGGACAAAACGGCGGGTAACTTCTTCCGAAGACTCCACAGTATCAGGGATTGGAGTGGGGAAGGTTGGTGCTCGTGGAGGTTGCACTTGTCTCTGAGGATAGTTGGTTGCAGTGAAGAGGATTAATCTAGAAATCAATAGAAGGGCTTACGTGGAGGACCAGGCCATGGCGTTGATCTCCCCAGGCCTGATCACTTGTTAGGGGTATGGATTCTGACTGCCCTCCAGCGTTCCAGGCCTGGACGAAAAGGCGGGTAACTTCTTCCGAAGACTTCACAGTATCTCGACGGAGGGCTCTGATGGCATGCCTCACCCACTCGCCCCTGGGCTGAATGGTCCAATCTTTACCGAATACCCGTAGCGTTCCGATGGCAATTACGGCAAACCACCTGAACAACGCATATTTGAGATCGCGATGTCAATGGGAAAAAGATGGAGAATGAATTTAATCACCAGGAATTATGGGATGCCACACCGTAGGCTTCAAAGATAGTTGTAAGTGCCCTGGTGACGTCCATGGATCTAATAAGACGTACTGGGAGAAACAGAACGAATTATTCGAAGGAGATCGGCGACATGGAGGACCTGAAGATTCCTAAAGGCACTTTCCATGATGACTTCAGACTCATATTTATTAAGCTTTGGGCGGTCAAAAGAGAGTGTAATGGTATCTAGAGCGGGCGGCAGCGATGTCGACAACCTAACAAGGCCACCTTGTACGGGACCAGGATGACGCTCGCAACGAGCCCAAATCCGTTCCCCAAAGTGTTCTTGGCCGATTCGGGGGCGGATGCACATAATGAGGAAGTCGTGGCCAACACCCTAGAGGTCCAATAGTGAGGCAACCAAAACCTCGGTCAAGAAGAAGCACTCACGCTACGTTGGTGATAACAGATAACTTTTGTGACATCAGCATACAGCAGTGGTTCCAGCCTTGACATTGGCGACATTACTTCTCGGTAGAAATCTGTGACGGACCACGCGATGGGGTCTTCCGCTTCACAGAGAGAACCAAACGAGTTGGCATTCAGGACGGAAGAACGGCTGAAGGAACGGCTCATGTTAGCGCAGTAAGACCGTGGTCAGATAGTTGATTCGTTGAAGATAGGGACTGAGCGCCCAATAGTAACTCCCAGGAGAAGAGAGGGATACGATGGGAATACCTAGTGTCTAGGTGGGGGAGAAGGGAAGGAAACAGTCCAGAGGGCAGTTCTAGATCGGAAGGTACTATATCATAGGACTACGGGACAAGATCCACACCGCAAGAGTGGAATTTGCTAATTCTGGTCTTGCTTACCTAAGGGTGCGGTATCGCCTTAGGCGCTGAGCATGTCAACATGCATTTTTCATCGTCGGCTCGTCGGCTCGATGTCGTAGTCCAGTCTTCCACGTTCACCTACTCGAGCCCGTCCTTGATTGCATCACCCCATGCCCAATGACTTCCGTTCAAGCGTCAACACCCATAGAATATAGAATTCTCCCTCAACCCCCACACCACTCTTTCCGCGCACAACTCGAGCTTATGATATCTTAAAAGCAAGGTTGTTAGGGACACAGTAAACTTGCGATATATCATCAGAACGGTGCGGCCAATCAGTCGGCTCCCCCTCCTGATGAAATCGAGATACGGTATAAGCGCCCCAAACGACTTGTCGTCTGATCAATCCTCAAGTCTGGTCTGGACGGCATGAAACTGTTAGAGTCGGTCGTCCCTGGCAGAGATTGCACTCCCCCAATAAAAACTGGCCGAATCTGAAGCAGTGCCCAGCTCCGAAGTCATGCGAGGGGAAATCGAAAGAGCTTCTCAGGCTATCCTCAGGTCACACAGAACCTAGCCTATCTTGTGCAAGGCATAGACTTGAAGTACAATGTAAGCGCCGTGCAGCAGTCTTTTACTGTTCCGTGGTCCCATTTGTTTCACGATTGAGCGACCGTTGTCATACTGAGTGATGAGAGGGTGGCCAGCGAACACAAGGCACAAAACCATCCGCACGGTTCAGTCTAGCGTCATCCCTTTCCTTGTTCTCGACGTTGATTGGCGGTCGTATACAAGTTCACATTCGTGAAACTTACCACAAAAATGCCTGGGACCTTGCCTCCAGGCCACATTGAGCTCCTCACCAGCCGAGGCGACACCAAACTTTTCCTTGCTTAGTTCTTTACCCCTTCAATAGCGTGCCCCCCTCACTTTCCTTGATTTGTATCTTCCTAACGTATGATCTTCCGACTCTAGTGGTGTTGGCATCGAAATGCGCTACACCTATGTTGATGAGTATTCCCAGTTTGTAGGATATATTTACGAATGTAAGATCTAGCTGTGTTTATCCAGGATATGACAGAAGGCCAGAGCAGGCCACTGTCACCGAGAAGCCCCCCAAAGTATAGACATGAGCATGTAAAAAAAAAACGTCGATTGATATCTACACAGCGATAGACAATTTTCCCTTTCGGTGCGCCTCAAGTCTTTCCTTGGCATCGCGTGCCGAAAGACGACGAGTTGGCTCCTCCACCCAGCACTCCTGGATAATACCCCACACCTTGTCATCGATACAGTGCGAAACGCCGTCCGCGCCGGGACGGCCTGGTCTCCCTCGGCACAACAAGCCTACTTCGACGTTGTGTCTCAGATGCGGGAACGGCGGCAGACCTGTGTATATCTCAATTGTGGTCATCGCGAATGAATATATGTCCGTTGCTTCCGTATAGGGGGTCAAGTCTCCCCGGGGGATTTCTTGCTCCAACAACTCCGGAGCCATCCAGCGAACATTTCCGCGATTCACCGTGCTCGTGGGAGACTGGTCAAGGTGCTTCGAGAGCCCGAAGTCGGCTATCCATACTTCGTGGTCATCCGAAATTAAAATATTAGCCTGGAAAAAGAGCGATCAGCATCATCGATCATACTGCACAGAATAATGTTGACGTACCCCACGCAAGTCGCCGTGTATAACGCCCGATTGATGAAGATATTCCAATCCATGGAGAAGTTGTAAAACCTACGGGACCATGATTGGAAGAAACCAGTCGTGATAGAATTAAGTAGGGCTCATACCAGCATCTCTCGATCGGTTTTCGGGAACATTAGCAGATAGTTATTAACATCACCGTACTGACACCTAGAAAGACCCATCACAACAGTCAAATTCTCGCCTAGTGTGTTCGGCGCGAGCAAAAAAGCACCATGGAGATATCATATACATGGCGCCATTGTCACCAACGTAATGGCCGAAGAAAGGGAGTACATTCTCATGTCGGAGTTTGCGCCAAATGTCTGTCTCGCCTTTGAATCGCTAAGCGGAACAGAGACAATTAATATCGTCCAGCCTATATATTATAGTCCTTGTTTCACCTTGTGAGCTATTTCCGGCTTGTCATTGGGGCCCAATAACTTTAATGCGATGGGCCTCGAATTCCAGGTGCCTTTAAACACGGTCGCGTAACTTCCACGCCTCACAGGGAGTGGAGATTTCAACACCACACTACACAATGGCTCGGGGAGGGTATCTTCCAACACCAGAGGCAGAAGGCTTGACCTCTAGCACGGGGCGTGCAACCTCAATAAGGAGTGGGATCATATGGAGATAAGTACTCACACTACAAGGTTCCTTGTCTTCTAACTTCACATCAGACGCACCGAGCACCTCCTGGACTGGCACCACTCCCTGAAACCATTTGAGGGAATAGAGTCGTACGATTTTTCGAGTGCAATTGGCGGCGTTTTGGCGGAATAACACGTACTCGGGGATATTGATTGAAAATTCTGCTCCAAAAAGGTCAAGAACGGAAATGATTGTAGCAGCATACCACCAGCAGCTATGAGTCTGCAGTCTGTACTGGGGAAAATTTTGGTGTAGTCCATGGAGAAGATCGACAACGTGTAGCATGGTAAGATTTCCTTTGAATGAACGTTGAAAACGGAGATTATTGTCGTTCGCCTTCTGACGCAAACTGGAAGAATCACTGGAGATACATATAGTATCCAGGGCTTCGCGGCCAAGATCTCTCATCGTGGTGAAGATGGAAGCGTCGGGGCCGCTGGGAGCGAGGCGTTCACAGCGCGCCCATAGGCGTGTCTCAGATCCCTTTTCTACATCCTGGAGTTCAATGCGAAAGATCAAATAGAGATGGAATACAGCCTAGACAACCGTAAGATCCACATATACTCCAATGATGACTGGTATATGATGCATACCGTACGAAAGCATGTAACGTCTAACACCTTGGCAGTCAAGAAGGGTTGCAATGAACTGCGAGACGAGGTAGTAGAGCTATAAAAACCAGAGATTGGCCAACGTATAGGGGGCGTCGTGTGAGTCATGTCACAGAAGTCTTTTGCGCTCCAGAACGATGGGGGAAGAGTTCCGATGATCATGTTGCTGCATCAACGATCCGTTGTGTGATTGATTGTGGTTGGTGGTTTTGTGCAGCGTAACGTAGGCCAAGTTGCTGGTATTATGTGGCTTGTCCATGTATGGGCCCAACACAAAGTCGTGCTATGCTGTGATGGAACCGTTGATTATATAAGATGGTCAAAGCGCCAACTCTGAAACTCAGAATCGGCCACTAGAGGCTGTGGCACGTCAAAGCCGCAATGAGGGACCATCTGAATGAGAAAAATGAAAGTGGCCTACACATATTTTATGCGCTGTATTGGCCAAAGCTTAATTCACATGCAGATCATCATGGTGGATTTGATATCGTCGTTGTATGTGGAGAAGCCAACAGTGCTAATGTAATTCCCCATTTCCGTAGATCTGATCAGGTTTCCCATGTAATTTTTCTATTATCCACTATGGCCGACAACAAGCACAACTGTGAATCACTTAGTCTTCAATACATGATTATTGCAATGTAGGCCGTGATGCTGGTTGTCTTCCAATTTGATTCAAGCTCATCCAAAGCTTCTTGGAGACAACAAGGTTGAGATGTTCGGAATATTTGTTGCAATGGGGGTCTTCACAGGGTATTGCTGGAGATTGCTGACTAAGCACTGCTTGTACCTAACAGGCGCTTGCCGGAACTCTCACCAAATGCTCTGCTTTGTCTTATTGCTGCATGAATACCCAAGTGACTCCGCCCCAATTCTTCAATTGCCATTGCAATGGTATAGGAGGCTCATGCAAGAATGCGACCCAGTTGACTGTCCCACACAGCGTCTTTGGTGCTGCAATACGTGTACGTGAATCCTCACATGGCGAGGCTGAAGGGCGTGAGATTGGAAGTCGGGTAATGGTCAGGTCGAACCAGTGCAACGGCATCAACGAGAAACAGCCCAGGTAATGTTGGGAGAAGGTAAGATGTACCGGCAAGGGGCGCAGAGACCAACACCTGGCTTGATGTTCCCATCCTCCGTGTTAGAACCGAGATATAACTCGACATTCTCAAGTGCTTCAATAAAGCTTCCAAGCCGCTTCGGCGATCGGGCGGTTGGGTTCCATTCCTCAAATGTTGAATATGGTTTTAGACCAAGGAACCGTTGAGGGAGAAGCTCCGCCAATTACAAGCTCCAAGGACTTCGAACGCAAAATATTGTAACGACGTGATATTATGTAAGTCCCTCAGCTTGTGACCTATGGGACTGGGGCCACAACCTTGGAGAGTATCCAGCACCAGTGTGTTCTAGAGAGATGAGACTTCTGATATTCACTGCAGAATGATCCGCTCTGATTGGCTTGATCAAAGATCTTGACAGTGCTATGAAGGATGGTGAAATCCCACGGTAGAATCATAGAATGATTCCAGTGCTGACGAGAGAAATGGATATAGTAACAAATCTGTCTACATTAGAGAGGGCTCAGCAAGCGCTTAAACAACTCAATTTAGTTTGTGACCGTGACCGGATGGGCGTTGTGGCCTGTGGCTGCGAACTGCACAATCCGTGGACGCACATAGCCAAAGATTCCGCTTCTCGTGACGACAAAATCGCCTCTGAAGTCTGAACCTCTTGTCTCCAAAGACTCGGTGCGGTTCTTCCGGGCCCACGTTGAGTTTCCCTTCCTTAGTTCTTTCCCCTTTAATAGCATGCCCCCTCAGTTTCCTTGATTCGTATTTTCCTAGCATATAATCTTCCAACTCTCCGGACGTTGGAAATGCGCTACCCCCACATTGATGAGTACTCCTACTTTGTAGAATATATTTAACAAATCCAAGTTCTAGAAGTGTTGAATCAGGATATGATGGAAAGGAAGAACAGGCTGGCTCGGCTTCGAGAAACACCAAGAAGAATGGACATCAGCATGCAAAAAAAGTCGATTGATACCTACATGGCAATAGACAGTTTTCCGTTTAGGTACGCTTCAAGTCTTTCTCTAGCGTCGCGTGCCGAAAGACGATGAGTTGGTTCCTCCACCCAACACTCCTGGATAATATCCCACACCTTGTCATCGATGCCGTGCGAAACGTCGTCCGCACCGGGACGGCCTGGTCTCTCTCGGCACGACAAGGCTGCTTCGACGTTGTGTCTCAGATACGGGAAAGGGGACAAGCCCGTATATATCTCAATTGTGGTCATCGCAAATCGCAAATGAATATATGTCCGTCGCTTCCGTATACGGGGTTAAGTCCCCCGGGGGATTTCTTTCTCCAGTGACTCCGGAGCCAACCAGCGAATACTGCCGCGATTCGCCGTGCTCGTAGGAGACTGGTCAAGGTACTTCGAGAGCCCGAAGTCGGCTATCCATAATTAATGATCATCCGAAATTAGAATACTAGCCTGGAAAAAGAGTGATCAGTATCATTGATCATACTGGGAATAATATTGACATGCCCCACGCAAGTCGCCGTGTATAACGCCCGATTGATGAAGGTATTCCAATCCATGGAGATGTTGTAAAACCTAAGGGACCGTGACCAATCGTCATAGAATTAAGCAGAATTCATACCAGCATCTCCCGGTCACTTTTCGGAAACGTTAGCAGAAAATCATTGATGTCTCCATGCCGACACCTACAAAGAGCATCGTGACTGTCAAATTGCCGTCTGTCTTCGGCGCATGCAAAAAAGTACCATAGAGATACCATATACATCGCGCCATTGTCATGAACGTAGTGGCAGAAGAAAGGGAGTACATTCCCATGTCGGAGTTTGCGCCAAACTTCTATCTCGCCTTGAATCGCTAAGCGGAACAGAGATACTTAATACCGAGTAGCCTATATATTGGGAGTCGTCGCTTTACCTTGTGACCTATCTCTGGCTTGTCAGTGGGACCCAATAGCTTTTAATGCGATGGGCTGCGATTCCCACGAGCCTTAAAGACGGTAGCGTAACTTCCACAGGTCACAGGAAACGGCGATTCCAACATCACGCTGGACAATGGCTCGGGGAGCCGGAGGTATCTTCCAACACTACACGTGGGAGGCTGGGCCTCTAATACGGGGCTTCGATAAGGAGTGGAAGCATATGGAGATGAGTACTGACACTAAGAGATTTCGTGTCCTTCTAACTTCATCTCAGACACGCCGAGCACCTCCGGGACTGGCACCACTCCCCGAAACCATTTGAGGGAATAGAGTCGTAAAATTTTCTACTGCTATTGGCGGGAATAATCTGAGGTAGAATCGCAGATAATCTTTCCGAGTATTGATTAAAAATTCTGCACCAAAAAGGTCGAGAACGGAAAGGGCAGTAGCAATATACCACCAGCAGTTATGAGTCTGAATGTGATGATGAGAAAAATTCTGGTGTATTCCATGGAGAAGGTCGACAACATGTAGCATCGTGAGATTTCCGTTGAATGAGCGTTGAAAGCGGAGATTATCGTCGTTCCCCTGTCGATACAGACTGGAAGAATCGCTGGAGATGCATATCGTGTCCAGAGCCTCACGACCAAGATCTCATCATGGTGAAGATGGAAGCGTTGGGGCGCTGGCGACGAGACGTTCACAGCGCGCCCATAGACGCGTCTCAGATCCATTGTCTATGTCCTGGAGTTCAATTCGAAAGATCAAAATAGAGATGGAATACAGCCTAGACGACCGTAAGATCCACATATACTCCAATGATGACTGGTATATGATGCATACCGCACGAAAGCATGTAACGTATAACACCTTGGCAGTCAAGAAGGGTCGCGATGAACGGCGGAGCGAGGTAGCAGACTTGTAAGAACCAGATATTGGCCAGCGTATAGGCCATATCGCGTGAGTCATATCACAGAAGTTTTTTGCGCTCCAAAATGATGGGGAGAGTTCTGGTGATCATGTTACTGACCCGTTGTGCGCTTGATTGTTTTTGGTGTTTTGTGCAGCGCAAAGTAGGAATGAACTTGCCAGTGGTACGTGGCTTGTCCATGTATGGTCCAAACTCATGCTACGCGACTTGCTAGTGATGGAATTGTTGATTATTGATTATGTAAGATGATCAAATTCTAAATCGGGCCTCGTCCCGATTAACCTCAGCTGTGGCTCGAAGCCGCAGACCTATCTGAATGAAAAAAATATGAAGTGGCCACATATTTTATGAGTTGTACCGGCGGCCACAGTTTAATTCAAATGGAGATCACGATCTGATACCGGCGCTGCTGTATGTCCAGGAGCCGGGGGTGATGTACAAGGTGGAAGGCCCAGTAGTAGTACTAGTAATGTACTTTCCCATTTCTGCAGACCTGATGGGTTTCCCATACAATTTCCCTATTATCACTGCTATAGCCAAAGCACACTTAAGTATGAATCTTTCAGTATTCATTCAATATATGGGTGTTACAACGTTGGCCGTGATGCTGGTTCTCTTGTAATTTGGTTCAAGCTCATCCAAAGCTTCTTGGAGACCGAAAGGCTGGATCCAGGAGAGCCGGCGAGGATATGTCTTTTCCTTGTCTAGTTCTTTCCCCTTCAATAACATCCCCCCTCAGTTTCCTTGATTCCTATTTTCCTAGCGTATGATCTTCCGACTCTACGTACGTTCGAAAACCGCTACCCCCACATTGATGAAGACTCCCAGTTTGTGGGATAGGTTTGCAAGTGCAAGTCCTAGATGTGCTGAATCACGATATGACAGAAGGGAAGAGTGCGTCGGGAAACACCAAGAAGTACAGACATGAGCATGCAAAAAAGCCGATTGATATCTACATGGCAATAGACGGTTTTCCCTTTAGGTGCGCTTCAAGTCTTTCCATAGCATCGCGTGCCGAAGGACGACGAGCTGGCTCCTCTGCCCAACACTCCTGGATAATATCCCACAACGTGTCATCAATGCAGTGCGAAATACCATCCGCACCGGGGCGGCCTGGTCTCCCTTGGCCCGGCAAGGCTGCCTCAACGTTGTGTCTCAGATGGGGGAAAGGCCACGAGCCGGTGTATATCTCAATTGTGGTCATCGCGAATGAATATATGTCCGTCGCTTCCGTATAGGGGGTCAAGTCCCCCCGAGGAATTTCTTGTTCCAATAACTCCGGTGCCATCCAGCGAATATTTCCACGATTCACCGTGCTCGTAGGAGACTGGTCAAGGTACTTCGAGAGCCCGAAGTCGGTTATCAATATTTTATGATTATCCGAAATCAAAACATTGGCCTGGGAAAAGTGCGCTCAGTATCATCGATCATACTGTGCAGAATAATATTGACGTGCCCCACGCAAATCACCGTGTATAACACCTGATGCATGAAGGTATTCCAATCCATGGAGAAGTTGTAAAACCTACGGCATCATGTTGAAGGAAATCAGTCGTCATAGAATCGAAGTGGGTTCATACCAGAGTCTCCCGGTCACTTTTCGGAACCCTGAACAAATAACCATTAATGTCTCCGTGCTGACACCTACAAAAACGCATCACGACCGTCAAATTGTCGTTTAATGTCTTCGACGCATGCCAAAAAATACCATGGAGATACCATATACATAGTGCCATTGTCGTCAACGCAGTGGCCAAAGAAAGGGAGTACATTGTCATGTCCGAGTCTGCGCCAAATATCTATCTCGCCTTTGAATCGCTAAGCGGAGCAGGTGCTGAATACCGTGCAGCCTATATAGTGCATTCTTCACTTTACTTTGTGAGCTATTTCCGGCTGTCAATGGGGCCCAATAACTTTAGTGCGACGGCCGAGACTTCCACGAGCCTTTAAAGATGGTAGCGTAACTTCCACACGTCACAGGAAGCATCAATTCCAACGTTACGCGGACAAAGGCTCGGGGAAGGTATCTTCGAACACCACATGTGAGACGCTTGGCCTCTAATACGGGGCGTCAATAAGGAGTGGAAGCATGTGGAGATGGGTGCTGACACTAAGAGGTTTCTTGCGCTCTAACTTGATACTCAGACACATCCGAGCACTTCCGGGATTGGCACCACTTCCCGGAACCATTTGAGAGAATAGAGTTCGTACAATTTTTCGACTGCTATTGGCGATATTTGGGGGGAATAATTTGATGTAGAATGACAGGTAATCCTTGCGAGTGTTGATTGAAAACTCTGGTTCAAAAAGGTCGAGGCAGGAAAGGGCAGTAGCAATATACCACCAGCAGCTATGAGTCTGTATGCGATATTGACGAGGAAAATGCTCGTGTATTCATGGAGAAGATCGACAACATGTAGCATCATGAGATTTCCTTTGAATGAGCGCTGAAAGCGGAGATTATTGTCGCTCCGCATGTCGATGCAGACTGGAAGAATCGCTGGAGATGCATATCGTGTCCAGAGCCTCATCGGCCAAGATCTCTTATCATAGCGAAGATGGGAAGCGTTGGGACCGCTGGCGACGAGGCGTTCACAGCGCGCCCATAGATCGCGTCTCAGATCCTTCTTCTGCGTCCTGAGTTCAATGCGAAAGATCAAATAGAGATGAGTTAACCCTAGGACGACCGTAGAGATCACATATACTGCAATCGATGACTGATATATGATGCATACCGTACGAAAGCATGTAGCGTCTAGCACCTTGGCAGTCAAGAAGGGTTGCAATGAACTGCGAGACGAGGATAGCAGGACTCGTAAAAACCAGATATTCGCCAACGTATAGGCTGGCGTCGCGTGAGTCATGTCATGGAAGTCTTTCGCGGTCCAAAACGATGGGGGCAGAGGCCCGATGATCATGTTGTATCGTCGACGGTCCACCGTGCAGATTGATGCTAGCGATGGTGGTGATGCTGCGTACGTCGAGGAAGCAAGGCTTCTAGTATTACGTGGCCTGCCTATATATGTACATTTTCACATCGTAAGTCACATGCAGCGAGACTTATGGAGCGAAGGTGAAGCAGTTGTTGATTATATAAGATGATCATAGATAATATTCCACGGCAACAACCGAATTCACTCTCAATACCAACACTGTTGTTTTCGGTGCAGCGATGCCACGCACGAAACATCCTAAGGCAAGCATCACACCTCAGCGCAACAATCACATCTCCCCAAATATGAATGGCGCAAAGTCACCGGGAACATTCTCGGTCCCGTCGTCCAATTCAATCGCAGACCATCGGCCAACAGACATCCACGCCATCCCTCCCAACCTCCACCCCGTCCACGTCCAAGAACACAACTACCCCGACACCACAGCGACCGATGTCGATGTCGCCTGAAGCGCGGCTTGTCTGGAACTTGAAGGTCCTTCGACGCCATGACGCCCTCATCACCAGAATATTTGACCAAGTACCGTATGCTGTGTTATACACGTTTAATCATGCTCACACCGAGGATCCGGACGGCGGGAAAGGCAAAAAATACGAAGGCCACTGGGAAAAAACGAATGCTGAAGGGACTGTATTTATTATTGAGCGGTACGTAGGTATTACTGTCGTATGCTTTCGACAGGAGGCTAATAATATCCGTCCTACCATTTCTCATCCTCAGGAGTGAGGAGCCTCGCTATGGTTTCTTCTTACTAAATCGTGGCGGCACATCCAGTGTAGTACAGATGTTTCACCAAGGATGACACTATAGAGGTTGGTGCAGGACACCAAATTCCTTACTTTCCGACCTGGTCTATGGGATCGGGCAACTACCCCGTACATAGAACCTGTCACGAGATGCGCAAAGCCAACTCTCATATGCCTTTGGCTCTCTGACGAATCTGCGGGACCTCGATTTGCCCATTTCATTTCCAGGTACGGTTCAATTCCTCTCTACTTCCATGTGAATGACACCCAATGACACCTTTGCCCCTTCGTAGAGTGAAGGAGCATCTCATCCGTGCCTCAAGGCATTCCTCTGAGCCCACTGGATCACCACCCCTAACGCCACTCTCTCAAATACACGACCCATCTGACTCCGAATCAAGCCCCGAGATGGAGCCATTAGATATGGCAAATGAAACGCTCAAGCGAGAACAGTCCGACTTCACTGAGGAGAACAATGCATCTCGATTCATGGAGCCGAGAGAGGAGTCAACACACCATACCGGACGCCCCCTTGACAAGCTCTTCGCCACACTTTCTATGTCTTCAAATACTCATCCTACTACAGCCTCAGTCACGACGAATAATGGACTGAACTGATAATTCAAGCCGGGGCGCTGTTATCGCCACGACGATATCGAACCCTAGCGGATTCCTTCCTGCTTTTATATCTGCGTCGCGAGCCTCTGATAATACACGAAGAGCCGATCGTGGCCAAGCTTTACTGGAGTCTTTGATGCACGGTTCCGCGGCAGACGAACGTCCACAGCAGTCGGTGGCTGCTACAGAAAGCCGCTCCTTGCTCGATAAGATATTTGCTTCTGCCGCCACCGTCGCCGATAATCGCACCTCGCAATTCACCGCAACCGCCAAGACGCGACATGAGTCCCTGGTTGGGACTGCTCTCATACCACTTCGCATGGGCGAGCGCTTTCGGACCTACGCAAGCCCTTCCTTTGGGGACGAAGTGATAGCGTCTCAATCTCTCCAGACCATACCTGCAGAATCACATAGAACGACACCTCTAATCACACCGCCTCAACGTCGTAAGGCGCGTTTCAGCAGGTATATGACGAGGATGATGATAGCGACGAAATCGTTCTGCATGTCCGATCGGGAAAGTCATGCGAACGGGGCCACGTATTCCACGTCCGGCTCGTCGACCCATCATCCATTTCATGCGGCTGCATACGACGGTGACGACGTATTTCAAGAGCTCGATGCACCTTCTCCGTCTCTTATTCCCAACCCTCTTCATACCCCCAAAGTCGCCTTGCCCCGTCGACAAAGGCCCAATGAAAAATCGAGAAGATTGCAGGCTCTCCATGAAAGCCAGATGCCGCCTCTGCGTGCTGACGCTGCGACTCGGCCCGCCGTCAGGCAGAAAGGTCGGAAGAAGGAGACAGTGTATGAGCACTACATACCTCGTAATGTCGATAGTGCGTCCAAAGTCAATGCGGATGCGGTGGCGACGGCTTTGCTTGACTCGCATGATGTCCATCGGCAAGGACGAGACACGATCGTTATCTAAATATGATTTTGTGAGCGAAGTTCTAACGCTCATTCATGTGAGTCATATGTTTTCTCCCCCTAGCCCCTGGATCTCCAACTGATCCCATTGTCTCTCCGCCACAGAAAGACCAGACTTTTGTCGATGACCTGTACGCCAGATATCAACGCCTTGCCACGAGCTCTTAAATCAATCATCCAACTCATCAAGCGATTCTGCCACCGAAAGCCTTCCAACCCCAACCCCAAATCAGATATTTATTGTTTTGTTCATGTGATCGTACACCCTGTGTCTCGCTAACCTACACCACGCGCGCTTCAGACGTTGAATTGTATCTTAGCCTATCGAAACTCCCCATTTTCCCCAACGTTTTCCCACATTTCGATTGTTTATGTTTTGCTACTGCCATCGCATCCTCCTCTTCTGCTGCTGTCCTGAAGACTCACACCTCGCTTAGCATACGTGTACAAGTAGCCCCTTGTTTCTTAACTTGCAATGTCATAACCTGCAGTGTTCCGTCTTACTCGTGGGAGAGTCAGGCAGGTTTTAATTACCGCATGAGAATCATTACAAGTTTGGTACAAGACAGGTCAATTCACCAGAGTGTACATTCCATTCGTACTATGTTTGATACGAGCCACGTGCGTGTGTTGGGGGGGCCCCTTCTCGTCTATTAGTTAACAATACCGCGCGAAAGTCATTCCTTGCGGTGTTTCTGATAGTAGTGGATAAGACCAGTGGTCTGCATGACGAGATAACAAAGCACACTAGGTGTGAGAATGACTATAGAAATGAGGGAATAACGTCACGCACCGAACTATCATGTCCCTTGACATCCTCCGGTTTCTCCAGTTGTGCGAGGATATTTTTGGCAAGGACTTTCCCCAATTCTACGCCCATTTGATCTGAGGGGGAAACGTTGACCAGATGCGAGGGGAAAAATAGAGCGCTGGCACATACCGAAGGAGTTGATGCCCCAGATCACGCCTTGGACGAAGATCTTATGTTCGTACAAAGCGATGAGGGCACCTTGTTTCGAATCGCCGCAATGGATCAGCTGGAGCAACGGGCAGAACAAACTCCATGCGTACCCAAAGTTCTGGGCGTCAAGATCGGGAACAGGATCGAGTTGCTTGGCCTGTTGCCCTCAAAGACTTTACTCTTGACTAAGGCCTCGCTTGCGCCGCTTCCGACCTCCTTCCGAACTTGTTCTTCGGTCTTCCCGAAAAGCGAGTGCCTCAGGCTGGGCGAAAAAGTTGGAAAGTAGGATCCGGTGGTGATTGGCACCAGGGAGTATGTTGAGGGACGTGGCCGGAGCGATGAAGTCAGCGGGGACAAGTTTCGTGCCCTGATGTAGTAATTGATAGAATGAGTGCTGCCCATTCGTTCCGGCCGCACCCCAGATGATTGGCTATATCGGGACGCAGAGCTTGGTAAATTTGGCACAAGTCTTTGAGCAGGAACACACGTACTCCGGTTTGATAGTCCACTCGCCTCCCGTCTTTCGTGATGAACTTGCCGTTCGATTCCATGTCTCCCTAAAGGACGATGCTCGTGAGTGATGGGGAAGGGAGAGAGATGATCAGGACACACTTGTTGGAAATAATCCGCAAATTTGTGCAGGTACTGATCATAAGGAAGGAGGGCATGCGTCTGTGCACCTGGAGAGTGATACGTTTGAGAGCCCAAGGAACAAGGCCGATTATCATTGCGGCTGACCGTAGAAATCATTATACCAAATACCGATAACTGCTAGGAGAACCGGGAGGTTCTGCTTCGAGAGGAGTCTCTTTGAAATGTTTGTCCATTCCGTGAGCGCCCTTCAATAACTGCTCAAAGTTGTCGTAACCAATGACGAGGGCGATAGAAAGGCCGATGGCGCTCCAAAGACTGTAGCGCCCCCCAACCCAATCCCAAAATTTGAACATGTTTTCCTTCGCAATGCCAAACTCGGTCACGGCCTTGGTATTAGTGCTCAGGGCCACGAAGTGCTTGGCGACGTGGGATTTATCCTTTGCGAAGGACAAGAACCATTCGCGCGCCGAGGTGGCATTAGTAATTGTCTCTTGGGTGGTAAATGTCTTGGAGGCGACAATGAACAGAGTAGTTTCGGGATTGCATGCTCTGACCGTCTCTGCGAGATGCGTCCCATCGATATTGGACACAAAGTGCGAAGTCAAGTCCCGTTGGGAATAGTGCTTCAGAGCCTCAGTCACCATGACGGGACCGAGATCAGAGCCTCCGATGCCAATGTTGACGATGGTATCGATTCGTTTCCCCGTGTATCCTTTCCATTCTCCATTTCGTACGGCATTTGTGAATACTTTGATATGTTGGAGCACATCCAAGACCTCATTGGTGCCCTCTTCTGGGATGTTATATGTCTGCTCGAGGTTGCGAAGGGCCAAATGCAGGACGGCACGGTCCTCAGAGGTGTTGATATGGGCACCACGGTACATGTCATCTCTCGCCGATTCTACATTGGCTTCCTGGACAAGAGATAGAAGGGTGGTTAAGATCGATTCTGTGATAAGGTTCTTGGAGAAATCGAGTAAAAGGGTAGTTGAGGGGTCGGCTGGATCGGTGTAGGTCCGAGAGAACCTGTCGAATCGGGCAGGATCCTGAGTAAACAGGTCCTTCAAGACAAGCTGATCGCGCTGAGAGTCAAAGATTGACTGGAGCTTTTTCCACGAGTTATAATCTAAGAATTGAAGTGAAGGGACAGAATCATGGAGTTGGGGGAGGTGCACGAACCGGAGGCAAGAGTCCCGGGCATTGTTGTGGTTAAGTTTCACGAAATGTGACCTTGTGGCTCATTGGATCCGATGCGGCCGCGTGTACGACGACCAATCAACGTCGGAGACAAGGAAAAGTTCGTTTAGGGATAACGCTGGACTGGTTCATGGGCATGGTTTTGTATCTTTGTTCGCTTGGCCATCCTCTCATTACTCGGTATGAACGGTTGCTCCATCGTGAAACAAATGGGACCACGGAACAGTAAATAATTCAAGACTACTGCATGGCACTTATACCTCCAGTCGACGCCTTGCACAAGATAGACTACGACCCGAGGACAGCCCGAGAAGCTCGTTCGATTTCCCCTCGCATGACTTCGGAGCTACGCACTGCTTCAGTCACTTTTTTTTGGGGAAGTGCCACAACTATGAGCCTCGTGTAGTCCTTGGTACCTTACTGCCTAATCTAATATAATATCGTTATCTCTGTAGTCAAGGGTCCACTACCTCTTGCCTCTTGTGTAGTTGCGTTGGCAAGAGAGCGCCTCTGGGGCATCCCCAAGCAGTCTCCATGCTGCCTGGAATTCGTGGGGAATCCATAGAATCCTGTGTTGGGCGACGACAGACTCTGACAGACCCATGCCCTCCAGACCGGACTTGGGATTGATCAGGCGACAAGCCGTTCTGAGCGCTCATAGTCATACAGCGGAGGCTGGATGCCGATATCTCGATTTCATCAGGAGGGTGAGGCCGCTGATTGGCCACACCGTACTGATGATATATCGCAAATTCACTATGTCCTTAACGACTTTGCTTTTGAGACATCACAAGCTCGAGTTGTGGCCGAAAAGAGTGCTATGGGGGTTGAGGGTGAATTCTATATTCTGGCGCTTGAACGGAGGTCGTGGGGTGTGGGGGATGCAATCGAGGACGAGCTCGAGTGCGTGAATGGAAGAGGATGTGTACTAGACAACTACATCGACCCCACGATGATTGACTGTGCTCAGCGCTTACGGCCGACCAGCACGATACCGCGCCCTTAGATAAGCAGGACCAATTCCACTCTTGCTGCGTGGATCTTCTGTAGTCCTACGATACCTCTCCCCCTTTGCAGATCTAGAGCTGCCCTCTGGACTGTTTGTTTCCTTCCTCTCTCCACATCTAGACACTAGGTATTCCTATCGTATCCCTCGTCTCTCCTGATTCTTCCGAGTCATTGGGCGCTCAGTCCCTATCTCACGATCAACTGTCTGACCACGATTTTACTGCTCTAACATGAGCCGTTCCTTCAGCCGTTCTTCCGTCCTGAATGCCAACTCATTCGGCAGTGTCTGTGAAGCGGAAGACCCCATCGCGTGGTCCGTCACACATTTCTACCGAGAAGTAATATCGCCACATGTCAAGGCTGGAACCACTGCTGTATGCTGATGTCACAGGATGTTATCTGTTATCCACCAACGTGGCGTGAGTGCTTCTTCTTGACGGGATTTTGGTTGCCTCACTATTGGACCTCTAGGGTGTTGGCCACGACTTCCTCATTATGTGCATCCGCCCCCGAATCGGCCAAGAACACTTTGGGGAACGGATTTGGGCTCGTTGCGAGCGTCATCCTGGTCCCGTCCAAGGTGGCCCTCTCAGGTTGTCGTCGGCATCGCCGCCAGCTCTAGATACCATTAAACTCTCTTTTGACCGCCCAAAGCTTAAGCACGAGTCCGACCAAGTCATCATGGAGAGTGCCTTTCAGGAATCTTCAGGTCCTCCATGTCGCCGATCTCCTTCGAATAATTCGTTCTGTTTCTCCCAGTACGTCTTATTACATCCATGGACGTCACTAAGGCACTCACAACTATCTTTGAAGCCTACGGCGTGGCATCCCATAATTGCTGGTGATTAAATTCATTCTCTATCTTTTTCCCATTGACATCGCGATCTCAAAATATGCGTTGTTCAGGTGGTTTGCCGCAGTCGCCATCGGAACGCTACGGGTATTCGGTAAAGATTGGACTATTCAGCCCAGCCGCGATTGGGTGAGGGCAGCCATCAAAGCCCTCGGTCGAGATACTGCGAAGTCCTCGGAAGAAGTTACCCGCCTTTTCGTCCAGGCCTGGAACGCTGGAGGGCAGTCGGAATTCATACCCCTAACAAGTGATCAAGCCTGGGGAGATCAACGCTACGGCCTAGTCCTCCACGTAAGCCCTTCTATTGATTTGTAGATTAATCTTCACTGCATTCAATTATCTTCAGAGACAAGCGCAACCTCCACGAGCACCAACCTTCCCCACCCCAGTCGCTGCACTCCGCCCTATTCAAGGAGAACCCCTGCCAGGTCGCATGGGATCTCTTTCATCTCAATACTCGGCTGCCGTATGCAATTTCTCAAAGGAGTTTTTACACAGTGATTGACGTCTCCTTTCATCATATACAGCCACAGCCCTCCACCGCTGCTCGAACATTATGGTCTACCCAGGCCATCTTCGTTCTAGCCCTGAATCTGGGATTGTGAGTCTCCCCCATACTCCAAACACTTCATCCGAGAATGCTGCAGTATGTTAAGTCGTTGACTTATGGCGTGGACCCATGTCGTGATATTCTTCCCTTAGCTTCCACCTGTCAGTGAAGACCCAGAGTCGTTTGGTCAAACCAGTGTCCTTTCCCAGCTCCAGCCTCCCGTGGTTGGAACTTCGGCTCTCCAGCTCACTACTGGGAACACTCCACCCCCGGTGTACCAAGAATTACCAACGGGAATGACTGTATGTTGGATGAGAACAACATGTGGGTGCGGCTACCCTCACTCATTTCATTGACAGGATCCAGTGCAGTCGAGCAGTACATCGCGAAGACCGAGCAACGCCAGTGACATGCCATCCCATACGGTGATTCCTCCCTATCATCCCCATAGGATAGGGGGCAACATATCCTTACACCCAGCAAGATGGCGTCGTAAGACTTAGCCTCCCATTCGTTGTATGAAGAGGTGCTGACCAGGTTCTCGTATGTTTCTCCTATCTCATGGCTCTACTATGCATCAGCAGAATCCACTATTTCCTGACTGGCCACACCCAACAGTCCAGACGGTCCCAGAGGAAGACGAAGAATCCTCAGGAGGTCTTCCTCCAAGCGTCCCCAATGGTCCCCAATCCTCTGCAGGGGATTTATCATCTCCCACTGCGTCGAACACTTGGGGTCCATCTCACTACTACACACCCTCCGTATACAGTAATGTGAGTGCATCTGGATAGCATCTTCAGTCGATTCCGCCATTTTACCGTCCACCCTGTTTGTAGGGTGAGGAGCGCGAAAGTCTGAAGGAACTAATATTGCGAATCATCTGGAACAGAAGTACGCGCCCACCTGTGATACCTATCGTATTGTATCCCATGTATTCATTGGTCTCGGCCCACAGATCCTGGCGATGTTCAAGTCCTACTTGCTGTCTATCCCTCGTTCGCAACTAGCACTGACCTGCTGCATGAACTCAAGTCTCGGTTCAAGGGGACCCCTCGTGATCATGAGCATGCCCATATCATCCGGCCTCGGTGAACTATCTTTGTTGTGTATTCGTTGAGAAGTTTAACTCATTTTCTTCAGTGTGGTCGAGATCCTCCGGCAGTGGGTTCTAAGTGAATCGTGGGATCCGACTCTAGGCTCTGAATTGCAGAGGTTCCTAGCCAGTAGGTCGCAGTGGACCCTGACTTCACAGCTAGTCAAGATCTTGCTCTCATGCTTCAGAAACTCGGGACACCTCCTGACCCATCCGGCAGTCCGATCATCCGTATGTATCAAGCGTTCCTAAGCTACAACTTATTGTACCCTGGCTGATGGTTCATGGAATTCGACCTGTGATAGCTGGGTGGCTCCCTTGAATTAGAAGAGCACCGGTTGGTTCGATGCGAGGGAGGCGGCCGACTTCCGGGGGAAGGATGCCAGGACTCTCTAGCAAAGATGAGGACAAAGATCTGAGCGAGCTGGCCAGCGTATTAGAGCTATGGAATTGGAATTCCGATTCACTCTTACGATACCACGGGTCGTACGCTGGCTTGCCTGGACAAAGGGGACGCAATCCTCGAATTCGCGTGTATTCTCAACTCTCTCAGACAAGGTATGTCTGCACAATATTAAAGAAACTGTTTGCTCACCATGCATGACTCAGATCGCCACATGGGTATTGGACTCATGTCTTCATGGCTCTATTGATACTCGAGCCACCACGTATTCGCGCCTTCTATCACTAGCCGAAGTATGTCATCTATCTGTGGTGGTGGAGCCGAAGTTGGCTCTCTGACGCTTTGATTCAGCATTGCAAGCAAGCTGGGAATCTGGCTTCCGTATCAGACCTGCTATACGGTCTGCGGTCGTCCCTAATCACTCGCCTCAAACTTACTCTAAAATTGGCTGGAACGTCGACGACCGCTTGAACACACTCATGCAGAGTCTTCATCCACGTAACCCCAGTCGCCTCCTCTCCCTAAGTGAGTCTATAGATATATTTCTTCCCCATCACTGGAGTATTTCAACCAACCGCACCTCGGGGGCTAATTTTAACATTTGCACAGATGCTCGAATGCAAGCCCTGGTCGCCCCTTTCGGAGAAACGTCCCCCGAACCTGGGAAAATCTCATGGACCAGATGTCACCTCCTCTACTCCGAGCTGCAGAAAGCCGTCGCAGTGCCTATGGAGACGCCCCCACCGCTAGTCGATCCTAGCTATTACAGCTTTGTCGCCGTCAGAATGCATTCCGCATGGCAGAATCGGGCGGTTCATGCCAACCTCAGCCAGCAAATCGCTGAAGATGAACCAGATCAAATGAGGCGGTGGACGGGCCGTGCAGCAGGCTTCAATCGCTGATTATTCTTCATACACGGGCGGCTTTGGATTTCATTATGTACTTGCTTTATTTTTCTTTCTTCTCTTCTCTCTTTTCTCCTTGTTTTCGCTCTTGTCGGATGGTTGTATGTTTTTGCAATACCCTGTCAGTTTAAGTAGTTTGGTTCATGTTTGTAATGGCGACCTGGGATGTTGTTGCTTTCCACTTGTGTCCCAGGCGTCAGATTCGGGGCAATGGTCAAATCATTTCATTGGATTGTGAAGGCTAATGTAGCGACTACTATTTGAGGTGGGAACGACTAAAATGAGGGGGCGGTGACGTGTGATCCGCGAGACCAGGGGGAGCGTGAAGGTGAAGGCGTGACAAGGAAGAACATATACAACCAAGGGAGAGGTCATGGAAGGGGAAGGGGGGGGATTGGTGAAGGGGATGGAGGAAGGTATGGAAGGCAGTGCAAGATAATGACATATCGATGCGGAGGAAAGAGAATGATTTTTTTGTTCTTAAAAAAAGGATGCGTGCAAGGCGGGAATAAAAACACGACCAGGATCAAACTCTCCACCCTGGAGCAGTGGGTTTCGTGGAAGGCCCTGTACGTGTCTTGCTTGAGGGAGCAACTGGTCGACGAACTTGCTCCGTATCCTTGGAGCTACTCGTTGAATTTGTCTCTGCCGTGTTCTTGGCGGGTTTGGGAATGTAACTCGGCGCACGACTCAAGCCAGGAGCCGCCGTTTCGTTATTCCGAATGGGACCGTGAGCCTGGGCGATAACCATACTCCCGCTCATCTTGCCCTTCTTCACTGCTTCCTGCATGTCCTTCGCCTTGGAAGCCACATTCGCACTTGCTTCAGCCTGCTTCGCGATCTCGGCAGAAAACAGACGTCTGGATACTGGGTAGCTCTCCGCCAAGGGTAAGGCTGCCAGGCTCAGGGATCAGAATGTGGTGGCGAGGGTAACCTACGCCCTTTGCCTGTAGTCTTCAGGCTAGATTTGCCGTCTGAGCGGGCAGAGGATGGCCACAGCAATTTGGGGACGACGGTTGGATCGGGGGAGTAATCAGGGTGTCGGGGGTCTAGCGTCGACGGGTCTACTTCGCCAGGAGCTAGAGGCTTTTTTGCGTAGGGATTCGCGAACGTCGTCTTGACACCACGGCTGATAAGACAACGCATGTGAACAACCACACTTCTGATGACAGCGGATGAAGGCTCACAAGACATAGTCAATCGTCTCACGTTCCTCCAGTTTGCCCAATTTATTGGGACGCGGCCGTCGTGGACTGCTAGAAAGGAACGGATTGTTGGGACTGTCACGGATAGGACCAGGATGTCCCCGCTTATTTTCTCGTTTTCTTGTTGGTGACGGCGTCACTGGCGATCGGATGGGCGTAGTAGGCCTAGGACTCTTTGTGATCGAGTCCTCTGCCGCACGTCCCCTACCCCCACCGCCAATTTGCGGCTCTTCCTCTACTACAGCGGGCAAGGTGGCACTGGGCCCGGAGCGGTCATCGAATGGTGAAGGGGAACGACCGGCTGTTTCTTGTATCGCCAACAAACCCAGAGCCGGGGATGTGCCGCTGGAGGAAGCGCGTTCGTCGTCGACGGAACTTCGCTTGGCGATTGCCTTCTCTTGCGCATCCCAGACTACTCCAGCCCCATAATGCGCTCGTTTTGCGGTGCTGTGTGGGGGCGAAGGGAGAGATGCCACTGAGGCCGTTCGTTTAAGATTGCGTTTCACTTGTTGAGCGTAGGGATTGCGAGTGTGTGACGGGCGGGCAGGGGAAGACGAGAAAGCGTCCTCTGGTACGGACCGAGACATATATATGGATATAATTCGCACCGTAGGGGAGTGAGGACGAGAGAAGGAGAAAGTGCCAACACGCAGCTTTGTCCTTCAGAGCTCGACGTTTGAACGTTACCGGCAATCGCCGATTCCTTTTGTTGATTCTGGTTCCGCATTGTCCCGGATGTCTTTTGGACGACCACCAGGCCTCAGCAATATCCTCGTAGCACCACCAGAGCGGGGTTCCTTTCCTCTGGATCATGAAGGCAAGAGAGGGAGGCTGCCTTCCCTCGTTCTTGGAATCTAATACTCTCAGCCACCGGTTGCAGGGGAATGCAAGGCGCAATGCTCCAGTATCTCAAATGTTTGCGAGAACATAAGAATTCGAACAGCCAGTGTCGATCACTGAGCAAGGACTATCTAGAGTGCCGAATGAGTCGGTGATTACCCAAGTCCGTCCTATTAAAGGCCACCACAGGCCACTCATGGCATTGTATACAGTGGTCTCATGGAGCGCGACGATTGGAAGAACTTGGGACTCGCTGACGTTGATTCTTCCAGAGCTTCGGCTCCAACAGCTACCTCATCTTCCACATCCCCTCCTTCTACAAATCGGACTTGACGTGATGTCGAACTCCCGTAATGCATTATTTTGGCTTGTAGTCGGATTGTTTGACCCGATTCTGGATCTCTAATTGTATCAACAGCAACTTGGCATGGACCCCCGATAGAACAAACCCAATGGCCCCCTGGACTTGGAACTCTACCCACTGTCGTGTTACGTGCCCTAGTCTTTGTCCTCTTCATCAATGGTTGGGTTGGCGCGAATTGGACCGAACGGGGCGGATGAAGGCAGCACTCCCTCCATTCGTCTCGCCCTCGTCTCGACTCGTAGCAACGATCTGCAAAAAACGCGATTAATATCTCCCTGGGGGCGGCCCCAATGTAACGCCTCCCAGATCGTCCAATCATCTCTCGGCATCCCCACATTTTCGAGTGTGGAGCGTATGCAGTGCCATATCGTTCGAAAAAAAAAAAAGGAAGCGCGTCATTCTGAAGCAGTGGACTTGAGATGCGAGGCCAAGTGCAAGTGGCGGTACACAGCGAGACTACTTTGTGAGATAGTTGCTAGATGGATCACTTGCTGAATAATACGGGAGGCTCGTCCTTGGTCTGGATGGCCCGTCGTCACGTTCTTCTCGGAGGCGCTGGTGAAGCTTGGCCTGTATGCGAATATTAAGCTAGAGGCATGGCTCAAAAGTTTATCGAGGATTCCCGGAATCCTGCCGAATACTGTAATTACATAACATTGTATATGTCACAAGTCACACCTAGCTAGTGTCACACGTCGCAATAGCCTATAGCACTACTGTATTAGTTGTCAGGAGAAAAAAAAACCTTCAAGAATGACAAGCATACAGCACCATTGCTTTTTTCTCCAGTTCCTGAATCTCTGGGCACACATCACTTTGATCATCGGCAAATCTTTCGCCTCACCCCCCTAGTGGGATGAACCCCCGCCATGGGCCAAGAGCCCTGCAGAGCCCCAGATGGACATCCCCATCAGTGGCCTACCGCCTATCACCAATCGGGGGGGTGTCACACCGTCCAAACCAGTGGTCACAGAAATTACGTAACATCACGTCACACACCCTACATACAGCATTGTGGCGAGTCCCCTCTCCTGGATTTGACTGTATCATCCGACCACTCACGGGGTGTCCGCTTCTAGCTTTTCCAGAGTTGCAATATTACTGTAATAAGGATTCATCAAACTGATGTGTATTGAGGACTATTATGTATGCAATGGAGCAACCTCGTGTGTGGCAGGAGGTTGACAGCACCTCACCATCTATGGGAAGTCGGCTAAATATTGGGACCGAGAGATGGTAACAACCGTGGGTGGTTCAATGGAATATTCTCTACAGCGGAAGCGCACCCGCCCTATCAAAATCACAATTTTGATGGAACTACATCGGCGGCGCAGGTATCGTAGAGTGGGACCAGGGGACGCCAAGACTCAAGAGCTTATACGCATTGCACACTCTTGATCGGGGCAAGAACACAAGACCAGATTCGAAGCTCTGATATGGAAAAGCATGACCATTTCAAATGCAAATTACCAGACATTGGATATGACAGTGCGGGAAATAGTATCATTTTCATGGCAAATAAGGGACAAGTCGCAGAGCCAAAAAAAGCCGAAGGGATCCAGAAAGTAGTGATCGGATTCAACTAAGCCTAAAAACAGGGTCGAATATCAACACCCCTGGCCGGCGGGTGAGAGTGTTTCGAGAATCAGCGCACCTTGTTTGCAACGAAACTCTGTTCCTCGAGAGTAATTTCGCGCGATTCCTGGGTGAGCGCACAAGGAATACAGCAGGTGTGGATAAGGCTGCGCGAAGTAAAGGGTTAGCACAGATGGAGCATAGTTTGATTGATCCAGGGCGTACCAATCAAGCCCCTCGCTGCCCTGGATGTTGTAGCGTTCGCGAATATTCTTGCGACCACCCATCGCAATAAAGCAGGGGCAGCCTGTTAACCAACGTATTGGGAGTCACTTTCTATACACACATGATGAAGCGGGAATTGAAGCGTACCACAGTACATGAGAGCACCGTATGTAAGGCACTCGCTGTTGAACAACTCTCCCCCAGTTGGGTGGGGCCTACCCTGATGCAGGAGGTGGTGGTACCGCGACTGGGTCTGGCCATAGGAGAAGCAGGGGCAACACCACCCGAAGAGGCAGACGCCGCAGGTGCTGAAGCAGTCGAAAAAGCCGAAAGACCAGTCGCGCTGGTTGTTCGCGTTGAACGGTTTATTGAGACCATTGCGGTTGCCTCCAATCTGGGCATTAGTGGTCATCCCCGGGTTGGGAGGGGGTTGGCTCGTGAATTGAGGCTGCTGGGATGGGAAGGTGTTAGGGTAGACGGGAACGGGTTCAGCCTGCTACTTGCCAGCTATGTGAGCACGGTTGAAGAGTACAAGGGGACCAGGACTAACCTTCTCAGCCATTAGTGCAGAATAGGAAAATACGAGGGGAGAGTGAGGGAAAGACCGGGGAGTCCAAGACAAAAAATCAAGTGGACTTTTGAACCTTGGCACGGCACAGCCTCCCACGGAATTTGAATTAGTGGGCAATAACAGTACCTGGTTGGGTCTGCCTAATTATAAGGCTCAGTTCATCAATGACTACCATCACCATGGGCCTTCCCTGTCCTCTACGTCTTCAATGATGTCGATAGCACTGTGCGCCCCGTCTCACAGTGATGTTGAACAACCCGATCGGAGTCAAATCTGCACACGTGCCGCTACATTTACGACATAATAATTAGTTGGGCGCTAATTCAATTGGGAAGACTGTTTTCACCCTGTCTCGTGATAGGGGGGAATTATTTGGAGCGATAAGTTGGGAATTTTCCATTAATCCGCTGTGTTCAAAGCTTCAAGCTGGACACCCCGGCGGAGTGCCAAGTAAGACGAACAGCTTCTAAAAATGGAGAAATTGTGTGTGCCTGGGTATCAATAGCTCATCATTTTTGTTGACATTTCCCCACCCCCTATACCTACAGCTTAAATATGGAATTTATCACATCCCGCTGGTTACTACGGTGTATATGTGGCTTGATGCCCCCCTCTCAACCGAGGGAAAAACTACACACAGTGCCAGTGTATAGTCATAAACCTATATCCGTAGAAATGCACATTGTAGTATCCCAGAGATCAAGGGTTATAGAAGGTGGAGCAGGCTGATGTCGGACCTTGTACACCATCCGTAAATCATCCGTCTATCCGCAGATGGTGATGTGTGGATGGATGGTTCAAGACTCAGGAGCGGCATCTGACATCCGGTCCCGCCGCGCCGATCATCCGGCACCATTAGATTTGATGGAATTGCTCCACATTTATCATGTACAATACACAAGAATACCAATCTCTGCGGATATAGCATGTCTAATTTAGATCAACCTGAGAGGGGCTTTGATTTGTCCAAGGAGAATGTACACCCTTTGGGAGACCATGATCGATTGGGGACGACATGGTTTTATCCTATACAGAAACTATCAGCACAATCCCCATAACAAATTTTCTGCTTGCTGCCTGTTCCGCCCAGGTCCCGCTGCTCGGTCGGTCCCCAGTTCTCATCTTACTCAAACTTGTTGAAGGATAATAAGGATCCACGTTATAGAAGGCGCAAGGTTAACTGAGAACCGCCGTGTGCCATTCACCATGCGGGAAGCCGTCTGCTTGAGCAAAGGCAAAGTCAATAAGGATGTACAATTGCGAATGATGCGTTAGTACGTAATGGATTTGAATCATCCAATCGGCAGACAAGATTCTAACCAGCGCTTAGTTGTGGGGTGGGTATAATTCCATAGACCTTAGTCATACAATCGTGGTATCTCCGGTCACAAAAGACTTCCAAGAATACAGTATTGCGAGAGGAAGCCAACAAAATCGAATCGCGGAACCCCGAGGTTCAGCGCCTGAAACTATGTTCCTCGAGCGAAACTTCGCGCGATTCCTGCGTAAGTGAACAGGGCACGCAGCACCAGGCACAGAAACTGGAGGGAGGAGGGGAAGTAGTCAGAAGAGATAGAGATAAATACCTGTTACAGTAATCGCGGCGGAACAGCAGCCACCATCAATGTGATACCGAACACGAATATTCTTGCGTCCGCCCATACTAAGGAAGCACGGGCAGCCTGCAACCAAAATCCGAGTGAGATCGAGGAAATATATCTTTTTAAATGCGCGAATTTCGAGATCTGAGACGAACCAAGGAACAGGAGGATACCATACGAGAAGCATTCGCCAGTGCAGGAGTCACCGTGCGAGGGATGTGGCGAGCCCTGGTGCGCCAGGTGCCTGAACCGCGACTGGGTTTTGGCATGGGAGCAGCACGGGAAGCGGCATGTGCATAGGCAAGTCCCCGGAGCACTGAGGCAGCTGCAGCCACCGTGGGACCATTCACGCTGACCATTGTAGGAGATAGACTTGTTGAAGGAATTGAGGTTGCCACCGACAAGGGGCTACGTAGTCATCGCCTGCGTAGGCCCAGGCTGCACAACATACTGTGGGTTGTAGGAAGGGACCATGCCCATCTGCGGGGCCCGCGGAGACTACCAGGGCGGACGATAAGGAACTGGATTTCTGATGAGAGAAATAGGCTCAGAACCATTGTGTTAGAATGCGAAAAGTGAGAAGGGGGGGAGGCCCGATAGCGTTGACCGTCTAGTGGGCCTTGTGAAATAGAGCGGTTTGAAATCACCTGATTTAGGGCGGCCTGACCATGGCAGGCTAGGCATGCCATCCTGCCGTGAATTAGCGTCGACTCGCCACTCCAATGTACGCAACGTATGGATGTCTGATCATGAGGAAGTTGATTGAGGACAAGACAGACGAGGTCGCCTCACCTTCTACCCCATCTATCCACCGGAGGGCTCTTTTAAAGTGCACGGCGGGCTCGTGGAGAACAGCTGGGCGCCTAGTGGGATGTCTCCTTTACAACCGTAATATCAACTCCGAGGGACGTCTACGCATCGAGACGGGTTTGCCCGGCCCGGAGATGGAAATGAATGTCCGCGTTCCGCGTCGATATCTAGCGAGTCTTACTAGCTGTTCATGGTACGCGTCCATTAATAGTGTTCATGGCCGATGAAGCTGTCAACGAGTAGGTTGAAGTCGTCAATCTAGATAGGTCATTTCGCCCAAATCTTCGAGGAATCACAAGTTGCTGCAAACCGCTACCGGTCATGCCATCGGAGGGCAGCATGTCAACCCATCAATACGATAATTGGGTCATAGTCTGTGGGTTAAAGAGCGTTATGCCCCTGGCCTATCAAGAAGGTCCCTACTTCCCCGTCGCAGCATTTGCACGATTCACAGAAGTAGCTGGCCGATGCGACCAATAAAATTTATTGGTCTTCATGTTTTCTTGGAAGAGGTATTTGAGCCAGTCATTGATAAAACTTCCCCGCGGCTGGCAGTTTGCTAAGCTAGAATTCTTCACGACTGGGATATGGCACTACATATCCTCCACACTCGAAATCATGGGATACCGAGAGACGACTGGACAGTCTGGAAGGCGTTACATCGGGGCCCGCAAGGAGCTATTACTCGCGCTTTTTGAAGATCGTTGCTGCGAGTCGGGACGAGGACGAGACGAACGGAGGAAATGCTACCCTCGTCCTCCTCCGTTCGGTTCAATTCGGGTTAACCCAACCATTTACGACGATGGAAAAGAATACGGGCACATAGCACGACCGGGAATGGAGAGCTCCAAGTCCAAGAGGGCATTGGGTTTGTTCTATCAAGGTGTCCATAGCAAAATTTGCTGTTGATAGAAGCAGAGGGCGGAATTGGATTAAATTCGCCCCCTACACGTTCTTCCCGGACAAACGGCTCTCCTTAAGGCAAAAGTTGATAATGTACCAATGACTATGATTATAGAATGATGTACGATCCATCGTATTTCACCGCCAGCACATACCGGGCTCGGTCAAAGTATTTGCGCCCATCGTACCTCCCGCCCGGCTTCTCAAGAGCCGCCACAAAGACAACCCTAGTCTTCACGCTCCACAGGTGCTTAGCAGTTCGGTCTGCTTAGGTAATATAGGAGTGCATTTTACTACCTTCACTTGGCTCAATGAGCCATTGTATGTACAAGCACTCGTTGCCTCAAATGCACGTCCATACACTACTCTACTACTGAGCACCCTGACGGCATTCTTATCAAATGCATCAGCCACTCAGAACAGATTTTTTTTAAATTGGATCGAAGAACAATGATCACGATCCCGATAAGAAAATGGAGCACTGTATCGACATGGAAAGTACACTTAGATTCAAACAGTATGAAAGCATCAGGTGGAAAGAAAGGGACGAGGCCAAAAAAAAAGGCTGTGGGAAGATGTAAGTCCAAGGATGTTTGGAATAGCGAAAGAAACCGCCACTGTCGGAAATGATGGAACAATGATAAAACTCAATAGCGAGCGCATGAATATTCGTCCTCATGTCTCTTTGGAAAAAGACAATCAGGCGATCTGATTGTAACATGCCCTCCCAGGGAGATTACCCCCATCCGGAGTGCACTCTTAGGACCGGAAAGGTTTGTCTTATCATTTCCCCAAGTCTACCGTGGAATACCGAAGAAACATCAATGAATAGACCGAATACGGAATGAAAGATTGACCTGCCTACGTACTCTCGGGGTCTCCGGAATTGATCAGATCGTCGCCTTCCAGTCCCTCTCGCAATGTCTCCCTCCGCAGCAAAGTTTGCGAATCTACAGCGGAATACCAAAAGCAATATTAGCGGACCGGACGAACATGGTATGGAAAATTGAGAAACTAATCAACCTGTTGTCTTGGGGTCCTCGGAATTGAGAGGAAGATGCTCGTCCTCTTGCCGCTCCGGAAATGTTATCATCTGGATCAAATATTGCAAGTCTTCTAAGGGGGGGAATAACAAAGCAACATGAAGGAGTCAACCGAACGTGATGTGAGTGATCGGGAAATCAATTCACCTGTGCTCCCGTGATCTCCAGAATTGGTGGGGAGACGCTCATCTTCTGGTTGCTCTGACAATGCTACTTCCCGGAGTGAACTTTGCAAACCTACAACGGAATATCAAGGCGACATGAGCGAATCAGGCAAACATGGTATAGAACATTGAGAAATTAGTCCACCTGTTGTCTCGTGGTCACACGAGTTGATGGGAAGATGCTCATCTTCTAGTCGCTCTGACGATGTTATTGCCTGCATGGAACTTTGCAAGCCTACAGCAGAATACCAATGTGACATCAGTGAATCAGCCAAACATGGATAGAGTATTGAGAAATTAATCAACCAGTTGTCTCGTTGTCCCCAGAATTGGGGAGGAAAACCTCGCCTTCTAGCCGTTCTGGAACATCTAGAGTTGAGTCCTTGTACCTGAGCAGAGCATGTTCAGAACTTGAAGCGGGGGATGGCAGGATCGATTATGATATTAAGTCCTCACATGACTATTGTACGCTCTGCCCGATGCCGTCGGCCGTCTTTTCCCAGATCTTCATCACTGTCCCCAGCGATAATCCCAGGGAGGGATGATCCATGGAGAAGAGAGATCATGTTCATCACACCACCATCCATCAGTGCCCCTTGCTGCACTCGAACTCGAAGAATCGATAGTGTTGACGTAATCATCAAGGCCATAATACAGACACAGCCGAGGACCAGTTGGGAGACACTGAAATCGAGTCGGCCAAAGAGTGTGAGTTGATTTGCCACAACAGATCCTCTAGCCTCACTCCACCATTGTGAGGTGGTGAGGTTGCCATTGAGGGCAGCAGATCGCCAATATTGGACTAGAACAGCATAATAGAAGGCAGTGAATTGGCTGAGCTGGTCTTCTAGGGATGTTGAGGACCAGGTCTGATTGAAAATGTCTTGGAGTGTGGAGACTCGGAGTAAGGGCTCCGGTACTAGCTCCACCAAGAACAATAGATCCATAAGGTATGACCAGGAAATCACCATTGGGTCTGATGGAACTATTGATTTGATGTTAGGTGTAGTTAAGTTTGCAAGGGCCATCCTGGCATTTGTCCTTTCGAGGTGTGTGTTGCCTTGGACATGAACCCAAGCTGTGACATTATGGACAGAAAGAGAGCAAACAATGGGCCAGATATAGAATGTCATGTTCAAGTCATCCAGTGTTCCTATCATGGGCACTATTGTGGACCATGGGCTACTGATCTATATATGCCATGATGCTCAACTCACCTGAGGGATTTTCAATCCAACTCCAAACTTTGAAATGAGTTTCAATTGCCACTGGTTTGTCTTCATCAGAGGTCATATGAAATGCATCAGGGTGGAGAGAAATATATGCAAATGCAGTTGTGCCCATCTCATTTGATGGTTGGGTTACATTGAATTGATCTGAAGGAAGATACTGCACTTGGTCATCCACTGGAAAACTGTGAGCTAGTAGTCAAGTCAGGTGAGGATTGATGGTGTTAGCTCACTCCAATAATTGGGTGGTGCATCCAGAGATACTTTTCTGCCACCAAAGGAGTGCCCTGTGAGTTCTGTGACAGATGTTGTAAACTTCATTGTAGTATTTTGGGATATTGGGACCATCAGCTGAAGGTCAAACATGAGCATAGCACCATCAAGCCCTGAAATGGGATATAAGTTTTGAACTTGATACATCTTGAGTTAATTAAATACCTGGGGTATATGTGATGTTGAATACATTGTGAGTGGCATTAGCAACTGATCCACATTGAACCACAGTGCTCTGAGCATATGGATCTTCAAAGAATACATTGCCCTGTGTTGGTGTTGCCAATGTGCTGAACAAAGTCCTAGAAATGAATCCAGAAAATAGACAAGTCAGTAATATCTGGAATTACAACTGATCCTAGAACACCCACGTTCCATTGTAGCCTGTGGGGAGAGATATACCAGAATTCCTGTGATTCCACAAATATGAAATGGATGGTAATACAATCTGTAAATTGGCCAGGGTCTGAATGGACACTGGAATGGGGGTCAAATTCCCAGGCATTCTAACCACAGAGGCATTGAATGGCACAGTTGAATTGATAGCATGAACTGTGATGACTGAGGGTGTTGAAATGTGAAGTATTGTCATGCTGACAAAGAACACCAGTGTCAACACCAGTCGGAGCCGGGTCTGAAGGTGGTCTTGGCTTTGGAAGAGGGCCACCACTGCATATACAACCCCCAGCCAACTACTCAGAGTATCATGCAGGGCAGCAACAGTTTGACCTAACCATCAAAATTGGATGAATCAATGTTGCCACAATAAGAAACATAACAGACAAACGTTGTTGAATTGCAAGGTCTGATGCAATTGCCTGCACTGTAAAGGTGATGACAGAAATGGTGGCCACTGCCCAGGCTTGGCTGAGGACTGATACAATCTGGTTCACCTGGCCCAACCTTGAAATATTGAATAAGGTGTGGTCAAATGCATGATGAGACCAAAGTCCAATTAAGAACAAGTAGAAGGCAGCAAGAAGGGTGATTGTGACTCCATATGCAATAACATATGGTTGAGGGCCAGCAAAGAGCCAGTGTCTTCTTTCTTGAGACTGTGAAGGTTGATGTGATCCAGGGTCTAATGGCCTTGATGGTGAAGCCTGCATGGATTCCCTGTTTGCTAAATGTTCATCCTGAGGATTACCACCCTCCTGGATATGTTGCTCAACATCATCTCAACAATGGAAGACCCAATGCAGACTTACTAATGTGATGAGAGGAATTCCTGGGGAAGGGATGTGATGTCTCTCCTGGATATAATCAACATCAAGGGTGAGGCCATCATATCTGAAAATGTATAGTCAAGGAAGACCTATGATACAGAGTGTAAATGCTGAATGATCTCACAATACATGAGTGTGCATGGCCTGAATTCTTTGAAGGTCTTCATTGCTGTTGGGAATGACTGTAGGAAGAGAGGAATTGTGGAGGATGGATACCATGTTAATGACTTGGCCATCTTGTAGAACATTATTAGATGATGTAGATGGCCTTGCAGATGCAACAAAGACAAATATGAGAATCAAACAGGTGACAATTCCAAGTATGAGAGGGAGGGTCTGGACAACTAGACCAGCCATGAGAATGGACTGTGAACCAGATACAGTGGCAAAGACAGGACTCCAGGGTTGATGGGGCTGAGGCACATTATCAGGGGAGCTGCGGAAGGTCTGTGCAAGAAGAGTGCATGACAAGGCTGTCATGCTGGAAAGTTGTTCACCAAGAAGGGCCAAGCTATCATTGGTGCTATTGAGTCCAGAGCCCAGCTGAAGTTCAAAGGTTGTGAGGAATTGTGGAATCTCATTGTGGATGTGTGGAAACATGAGCATCAGCATCTGTGAGGCATAGATCCCCAGAATCATATCACCCCAGGCAATCTCCAAGGGGTCATGAGGGATATCATGGTGTAGGAATGTAGAATTGTTAGTTGGTGTATGGGTTATGTTCTTCCACAGCAGAGTATTGTCACCCCGCACATGAGCAGTGATGTTTTGAGCAAACAATGAACAGCCAATGGGCCAGATATAGAATGTGGCATTCACATCCTCAAGAAATGCATCTGAACAGAGTGTATGTGAGAGAAAATAAGTTCTCTTGAAATAAGTGGCTTACTCTTGGTATCATTATTGATGAAGCTCCAAGTCTGAGCTTGGAGATTATATTGCACAGGTGGGGGAAAGCCCAGTGAAGGATCAAGCCTTAAACTGTCATTTTGAGTTGATATATATGCAAAAGCAGCAGCAAAAAGATCCTCAGTAGGAGCAAGATTGATGAGAATGTCATTGACTGAATGGAAAAGGAGAATGAGGCACATATTTCTAATGTAGCTCCAAGGACTCACACCAGAATACAGGATGGGTGCTAATTGATTCCTTGTTTCCTCCAATTGCAAAACCCCAGTGCTCATATCAATCCTTCGGGTGGACATGTAGAATTGCAGCCCATCCCCAGGGTATGGGATGAATCCAGCTTGCACAGTAATAGCAATGGCAGTTCTAGTTGGAAATGAACTGATATCTCCTGGACTTACACATCAGGGTGTGTACCAGAAGGATTGATATTAAGGAAGCATACCAGGCCCCACATATGAAACTTGGAATAAGTCACCTGATACCCGAGGAAGAATACCACATCTGACAGAAAGGTCGCGGGCAAATGGGTCCTGGAAGATCACATCTTCCGTCATAATCAACGGCAGAGTGCTGAATATCACACTACAATATTTGGCTCAGTAACTTCATTAGAGCATCTCTACTGGATCAGAAGTTCTTACGATCCATTGACACCTGCTGGTAGCCCAACCCTTGTATTGGAATCAAGTTGAGACCATAGGTAAGGCAAAGCAGGCATGGGATTGAGGAGCATCCCTGGACCAGAAGTCATCCAGGATTGGATGTCAAGGATTGTGGAGACATTCAGTGAAACAGGGATAGTAGCATTGAATGTTCCAACTGTTATCACTGATGGTGTGACAATGTGTAGAACTGACACGCCTCCGAAGAACATGAAAGCCAAGAGAATGCGCAGGCGACTAGGGACATCAAGTTTCCGGCTCTTCACTAGTGCCAGTATTGAGGAACCCAGGCCGCGCCAAGCCATCAAATTGTCATGCAGCACTGCAACCGTTTGTCCTGATTCGAGATCAGACCGAATCTCTTCCGTTGAATCATCAAACTAGCACACTTACGTCGTCGAATAATGTTGTCGGAGGATGCAATTTGCATCGCATACGATAGTGTAATGAGGATCATAACGGTGGATGCCTGCATGGTAATGGAGGTTATCTGAGAGATGGCGCTGATCTTGCGTACATCGAAGAGATGCTTCTCGAAGAAATGCGTGATCTGAAGCGTCAAAAGGGTGACGTTGAAGAGGACAAGGCAAGCGAGGAAGAGTATACAGGCATAGAAGGGTGTGGACCTCCGAAGGAATCGATTTGAGGGGCGAGTTGAGCGTTCCATAGGTATTTGGGCCACGGCAACAACACTCGCTGTTTCTGGGCTCACGCTGTCAGGCCTGCTCGATTCTCAAGCAGGCTCTAATGGAGGTTGGGATCCTTTGCGAAGCCGCGAGGCAACAACCGATTGAATCGTGCAAATCGAGGCGCTTCTTTCGTTGACGTTAGTGCAGATAACCATCACTTGCTAGAGCTGTGTATTCCACTTTGGAAAGTCCTCGTATCGCCCTGCTAGTATGTAATCCCAATCAAGAGGCTCGGGGCTTGGTGATGTTTTCGGAAAACCGCGCAAATCAATGTCTACCGTCGAACTGCCTCTAGAGCTTTGGGAATTGACAAGGCCCCGTCGAATCTCCAGAGGGGTATGATATAGTCATTTTCGCCGGCGTCTCTCACCTCTACGAGCGGCTCGTAATATCTAGGGCATCCGCCAGTAGCATCGTGGAGAACACTTCCACTATTTTCCCATAGGAATGTCGATTCCAAGCACTTGACCCCTGGAGTCTTTAGTTCTTCTAAGCATTTGCGGAGCATACTGATTTACAGGTCGTCTCAGTCAGGCCCGATATCTCCGAAAACAGCATCGAGCTTCAGCACCTGTAGCTTCGAAAAGTTCGCATGCATCACGTTCGGGTACAAATTGGCAATTTCTTCTCATTACGGCTCTCCTTGAATAATATACAAACTCTAATTATTACCCTTCCCTTTTCCATATTGGGGAAATGTTTGAAGTGGTCATATCAAGATGCTACTTGCAGGGGCCTAGCTATGTATCTACATTGGGCGAATACCGAAACGAAGAATCAAGCTAAATGGATCTGTTTCGCGCCTGATCGAGGCGATAGACGCTGGGGAAGAATGTGATCCCTGAAATCTTGTCAGATCCTTCTGACAATTTTGCTGGATCCATTCATAATGCCCTGAGTATTTTCGTCCAATATCGAACCTCTACCGTTCTTTATTCCCGCTCTAGAAGTGTTCGACGCTGAGCGTTGACTTGACTGGCAGAAGAACGTGCCAATGACACGCAGTGTAGACCATCAATGTCCAAAGGATACAATAGATGTCTCTATTTTGTTTGCTTCTCCTCTATAGGCACCCACATCCCTACTTTCTATTCAATCTCATGGCCCACTAGGATTCCCAAGGTCTGTCCCTATTCCGCCACAGCCGTCAACACTCCCAAAGCTTCCTTATTACCTTGCACGAATCTGAACTCGGCGTACTCGAGGCCTTGCTCTTTGACGAGCAAATTGGCGGCGCGTAAGTTATGTCAAGGGGGAAAGACCGTGGGTCACTTGCAGATGAAGGCCACCATGGATGAACTCGATGGAGGGGTCGCAGATGATATCGGAGGTCGTTCGCAGCTTCCGAGCGACAAACGACTCGGAAGGACCGAGATCCGCCATCAAGCGCAAAAGGTGTGAAAGGACGATCTGAAAATAAAAGATTCCGGGCGAGAATAAACCAGTCTCAACTTGCAGAAGAGTCGCTATGCGAGACACATCCCTGTACACACAGAGGGCTACAGGTCATATGGCTGACAAGGAATAAAGCCCAGACTGCGTTTCCAATCGAACGAGCTGGTGGACCCGTGGCACCACGAAGTACCATACTCCGCGCTGCATGGAAAGGAAAGATCGGGAGGTTGTCAAAGGTCAGTATACGATTATAGTGCAATGTATAATAAGTTCAAGAATGCAGGGCTGATGGCAAAGGGCGGAATATCCTGAATATTTGGATCATGCATACGGTGGTTCGGAATGATTATGAGCCATTGTCCGATCTGAACCGCTCGGAATCACTCACGATGATGACTGCTGGGATTCCATTATCCACATAGTAGAGAATGCTAGTATTAGGACGTGGTATCACCATCTAATACTTGACCCCCGATGAACCTGATGAAATCTGCAATTATGATGCGATCGCACACCCAAATATGCGTCACGTCCAATATGCCCCAAGTCGTGAGTACCAGTGAAAGTGAGTTGCTGTCATCCCAGGACGAGAAGAATGCACTCAGAATGAATCACCACGGAAATACAAATTGTCCGCTACGGCGTCCAAGCGCAGAACTCCAGGCCAATATCTGTCAGATACGAATCTTGTATAAGCATGCGGCAGTGACCTTCACGTGAAGCTCCGGATACACGAGCATGTGCGCTGAACAGACAAGGAGAGAGTCGAGGGTGGCGGCGTGATCACAGAAATAGAGGGTATATGAGACCCGATGGATGGGCCTCCGTGTGAAGAAGATTATCGAGGCCGCGTGGCTATGGTCGGTAAACGTCCAGTTGGCTATACATGCTAGATCCGAATCCTTTTTCTCCTTCATGGAACGCGTCCACTTCTCGCCTGTGTTCGAAAGGGATCGGACACAGCGCAACCTACAGGAACAAGTGGCGACCAACTATCTTCCCTAGTCTGAAGTCGGACCACAATAATCCCTTGACACGTTCAAGAGTGTGGATGGCGATATCCTTGACGGGATGTACAAGATGAATCAATGATACATCGGACACCTACTTCCCTCGAGATCAGACCAAGGTTCGATACTCTCTCATGATACACTCTATGTATCATGAGCACACCTGTGACCACTTGCTCAATACTGCCAAAATCCATCGTGGACTGGCGCTCGATAAGAGCATCTTCGCAAGGCCTTTTCGGGTAGTTGCATACTTTATCTGAAACTACCGTCGATCGAGGGGACGTGACCAAATGGCGGGTAGCAAATGATCGATGCCCACATTATAGCAAACATGTCAGACAACTATGACGGTGCCCTGAATGTGACGGCGACAGAGGAATCGGAATTAGCTGGGGACGTTTTGCGAGAGCTCGAGAGCTGGGCGCATGTCGCTGGCAAGGGTGCAAATGGCGAGTTCTGTCATCTATTATTGTCCCACCAAGGTCTAAAAGGCAGCATTCCAAGGCCATGGCCAGTCTTGGGCATCCTCGCTTAGAGGGTCTTGCGTCGCCCGCCGCTTTCTCGTTCAACACTGCTCAGAACCCTTCAAAATCCACATCACCTAATAGTGATCAAAAAATAAGAAAGAACGGTGCTTGCCTAAACCCGAATAGGCGAGACCGCCACTGAATGAAGCAGTCATTACGTGATGGATTCGAATGATCCGCATCATCCAACGCGGCAGACTAAGATGATCGACGCCGCGAGGTTCTAAACAGCGCTTAGTTGTGGGGCGAGTATAATTCCATAGTCCTTAGTCGTACAATCGTGGTATCTCCAGTTACAGAAGACATCCAAGAATACAGTATTACGACAGCATGCCAGCAAAATCGGATCGCCGAACCTCAAGGTTCAGCGCCTGAAACTATGTTCTTCGAGCGAAACTTCACGCGATTCCTGGGTGAGTGAGCAGGGCACGCAACACCAGGTACAGAAACTGGAGGGAGGAGCAGGGGAAGTAGTCAGAAGATAGAGATAAACACCTTTTACAGGAATCGCGGCACGTACAAGTCCGAACAGCACCCGCCATCAATGTGATACCGATGACGAATATTCTTGCGTCCGCCCATACCAAGGAAGCACGGGCAGCCTGCAACCAAAACGCGGGTCAGATCGAGGAGGGATCTCTTTAAATGCGCGAGTTTCGAGATCTGAGACGGACCAAGGAACAGGAGGATACCATACGAGCAGCAGTCGCCAGTGCAGGAGTCACCGTGCGAGGGATGCGGTATGCCCTGGTGCATGAGGTGGTTCACCCTCGACTGGGTTTTGGCGTAGGTGCAGCACGGGAAGCAGCATGCGCATAGGCAAGTCCCCGGAGCACTGAGGCAGCTGCAGCCACCGTAGGACCAATCGCGGTGACCATTGTAGGAGAAAGGCTTGTTGAATGAATTGAGGTTTCCGCCGACAAGAGGGTACGTAGTCATCCCCTGGGTGAGCCCTGGCTGCACGACCATGACCATCTGCGGGGCCTGTGGAGATTACAAGGGCAGACAATAAGGAACTGGATTTCTGATGAGAGAAAGAAACTCAGAACCATTGTGTTGGAATGCGAAAAGTGAGAAGGGGTGATAGCGTTGACCGCAGTGGGCCTTATGAATAAAGCGGTGTGCTTTTGAAATCACCTGATTCCTGACATGACAGGCGTGCCCTCATGCCGTGAATTAGCTTCAACTCGCCACTCCAATGTATTTACATGGGTGGAACGTATGGATGTCTGGGAAGTTGATTGAGGACAAGACAGAAGGGGTCACCTCACCTTCTAGCCCATCCATCGGCTGGAGGTTTCTTTCAAATTTTGAGGTGGATGGTGGGCTTGTGGTTGACAGTTAGGCGCCTAGTGGGATGTCCCCTCTTATAACCACAATACCAAGTGCGAGGGGATGTCTAAGCGTCGAGACGGTTGCCCGGCCCGGAGATGGAAAATAAACGCAGGCGTTCTGATCCGTGTTGATATCTGGCGAGTAGTAGTACGCGTTCATTAATATTGTTCATGGCCGATGGAGCTGTCAACGAGTAAGTCGTCTATCCAACGTGGGTCATTTCATCCGAATCTTCCAGGAATCACTTCTCCCGAGTTGCTACTGGTCATGTCATTGCAAGAGGGCGGTTCAGCCAATCAATGCCATAATTAGGTCATAGTCCGTGCATTCAGGTGCGTTATAACACCATCAAGAAGGTCCCCAGGTTCCCCATCGCTAGCATTCGTGAGCTTCACAGAAGTGGACCAATAGAATCTATTGGTCTTCCAGTGTTCTTCGCAGAGGCATTTGAGTAAGTCAGTGGATTGATCGAAGAGGCTTTATAATGCGGTTCTACGTACGGAAGCCGCCTCGCGGCTAGCAGTTTGCTAGCTAGAACTCTTCACGACTGGGTCACCGGGGCCGGAGTTCAGACACAGTGGGCCGTGTACGCGCATCACACGATCGTCGCATTAGGCCGAGCCTATCTCTATGATTGTGCTGGCCACATAGAGCTAGAGGTGCTAGAAGCAGAATCAGCACCCACACTTGTTCTTCGGTGATACAGCTGCCTGAAAAGCACCTCACGACGCGCCATCTTACGGCACACGCTCACCCTTGACCCAGACCATGCCGAGTACGGGGGGTCCTGGATCATTGCGAAGCAAATTGGTCGAGGAGTGCGTCGGAAAAGATACGAGCCATGGATCGTGCAGCAAAACCGAGAAGAGATTGACGCGGGATTGCCATAGACCCACTGCGGGAAGGTGGCATTACTGTAATACTTATTCGTCCGAGCAAGACTCAGCTGGGCCCGTTCAACTGAACATTTTTTAGGGCACGCGAAATGATCGTGTAGAGCGGGCATTTCCTGGGCTTGAGAAGGGCACGCGCGCCCTCAGAGGGGAACAAAACCAGGGTTTTTGGTTTTTACTGTATCGGTGCCCTCATGTACACTAGAGACATTGGGCTCCTTTGAGGGGACGGATCTCATGTGGCTGTGCGGGAGTGCATTACCTAAGGATCATATGTAATTCCACTAGACTGAAGATTCTCAAGCACGATGACCACGCCGACGTCCCCTGCGGGCCATATCGCGGGCCTACTGCACCGTCACATCTATAGCTAGGATTTTCTTGGACGAGAGGCTTTGCGAGGGGGGTCTGTCACGGAACTTGACCTGACTCGAGCCTAGAACAAGTCCAATAAAACTGACCCCCATTAAACATGAGATGACTAACTCAGTTGAGGCTTGTTTAGGGAAGGCCAGTGCGTTCTTCGACTCCCTTTTTGCAATCATTCGATATTCGCTAACGTGCACAAACGCCAAAGATGCTCAGGTCAATCCTCTCTGGCCGCTTCACGGTGTTCCCCAACTCCGACTCTCCCTCCACGGATAATCCCCAGCTTCCATCACCTAGAGTTCAGGGCGAGTCCGCCAAGCAACCTATATTGGTCGAGTTCAACCAGCAAAAGGCGAGAGCCGGTCTCCTCGTTACTAATGAGCTCGAAATGGCCGGGGAGCGCGTAAAGAAGAACGTCGCAGCCATCGCTAGGTTTATCTCCAACCCCATATCGCTGAAATCAAAAGCTGACAATAACTCCTAAGGGAATGTCGTCTCCGTAACAGTAAATTCAGGTGCTTAATCCGTTCTGCCTAAAGGGATCCTGAATATCCATATTCATCCCACGTGTTAGGGACATCGAGTTCGACTTGGAGGAGGACAGAGAGCGATGCTTACACGGTTAGCCCCTTGTCTGTCCACAGTGCTTGTTTGACGTGTGTATTCGCACTACAAGGACTCGCGACTGAACCTGAAGAGAGGTTGAATCCGGCCGATGTTCGCAGGTTATCACAAACTTTCTCCAAGCCCCAGTTCTTCGGAGATGGCCAAAATTGGAGCGATGTCGTGCAGGGAGCCCTGGGCGATTGCTGGTTTCTCTCTGGTTTGGCAACTGTGGCTTCTATGCCCGAACTCATCCAGAAGATTTGCGTGGCCAGAGATGAACAGGTCGGGGTGTACGGATTTACATTCCAGAGAGACGGTGTCTGGACGGACGTGATCGTGAGTAGCAATCGCATCGTTTTTCACCCCAGAGTTCGCATCTTGTCTTTTACAGATTGACGAGTAAATCCCTATTGTTCTTGTTAAAGGCATATTGTTACTGAATCTTCTTTCCAGTCTACTGTACACTTCCATCCCTAAGTATGAAGAACTTACCCCTAGGGTCCGTATATCTTTTCCTTGAAGAATATGTCCTGACGTCTTGTATCGAACACTAGGAAAAGAACCTGTACCACTCCGACAAGGATCAGTATAACAAAACCGCAAGATTAGGCGGAAAGTGCCTCTATTTTGCCAAGTCTGGGGCAGAACATGAGACCTGGGTGTATGTAATGACTGGTTTGGCCAGACGAGAATTTTAATAGAATTTGTTCTGAATCCAGGGCGTTGCTAGAAAAGGCGTATGCCAAGTTGCACGGCGATTATGCTTCTCTTGATAGTGGGTTCGCTGGAGAAGCTATTGAAGATATGACGGGGTAAGATGTCGCCTGATCTCCGCCAAGACATACTCATACGTGTGTGTCGCAGAGGGGTGTCTACCGTTGTTCACGTCAATGTACGGTGCTCTCTTACTCGCTTCTTTTCGTTTCTTATGGCCTGTATTGTAGGATATCTTGGATCCGGATCTCTTCTGGAAGCAAGAACTGCTCATGGCGAACGAGGACAGACTTTTTGGGTGCTCTATTTACGATTTAAAGGAAGATCTAAATCCAGCTGCTGCTACCGAGACCGTCAGTGGTAAGAGCATCTCTATTACTTTATTTGTCCCACCCGCTGACGTTCAGACCAGGGCTCCACACCGGTGTGTTTCCGCCTTTCTCTTATCATCTTGTGGATCTTCATGCGAACCGTTGGTCCTTCGCCTTTAAAGGACATGCTTATTCTATTTTGAAGCTATCGAGTATCGAGGGAAACGTTTCTTACGGATTCGCAACCCGTGGGGGGACTCAGAGTGTGGGTCCACCACGCACCGCACTCAACATGTCCCTCATCTGTGCTTCAGGGACAGGTCGATGGTCTGACGGAAGCAAAGAGTGGACCCCTGAATGGCTCGATGCCCTGGGTGCTCTGGAACATTCATTCGGCGATGATGGGGCCTTCATCATGGAGTGTAAGTGTCTGGATATTCTCATATGGCTTTCGGCCTTGCTGATATCGTGATAGACGAAGACTTTCTGGAAACTTGGACGTTGGTTCAACGGTCACGCTTGTTTGATCCATCTTGGATTGTCTCTTCTTTGTGGATCAATGCTAGAGTTCGCGGCCCCTTTGTGCCTGGGATTTTGGCGACATATCTTGTGTGTATTGTGCGATTCTTTCGTCTGTATCTCTGATCTAAGGGCACTTGTCATAGTCACATTCAATCTCCCTCAAGCTTCTCCAGTGATCGTGGTCCTGTCACAAATGGACGACCGCTACTATGACGCCATTTCAGGATATTCCCACTGGAGTTTAGATTTCAAACTGTACAAGAAGGGTGATCCAGAGCTCCTGGCACGCTCATCACACTCTACTTTCTTCTGTCGAAGCGTCAATTGCGAATTGGATCTAGAAGCGGGCGATTACGTGTTCATGTCGGTATCCTCACCTGTGTCAGGAGATTGTGATGGTGAATTTTCCCATATTTTCAGGTTCGAGTGGATCGGCAGCCGTTTAGACCTAAAGTAGAGTATTTCCATTCTGAGGCTGTTATCACTTGATACTGACGAACCCGGGGGCCCTAGGACTACATGGCTGTGAATATGCCTCTCTGGGACAAGAGAAAGCTGGCTAGCGTGCTGTCTAAGGGTGCTATGAGCGAGTCCATCGTGGCAAGTGAGTGTGTTATGCTTGAAACATTACGTATGTGTCTCATTAGGATTTCTTCCCTAATGATACGATAGACGTCGAACCCGAGTACGTTTCTCTACTTCCTTATTCCAATGCATCGCGCATCTCACAGTCTTTTTGTTTTTTTTTTTTTAGCAAACTCGATATGTGGCTTCCACGGCCGATTGAGTTATTTGCAGGTCGTGACCTTCACGAGATTGAAATTGAAAGTCTTGCCCGTCTGGCTGCCCAGCGACAGAGTTCTGCGCCGACTCAAGCACCGTGCCGGCTGTGCCAGACGATCACCCTGATGCTCTTGCCATCAATATGTTGTCCATCGGAGGTGCTGCCAGCCACCCCTCTCCGGCTCCAGTGCCTGCAGTCCCGTCAACACCTGCGGTCCCGTCAACGCCTGCAGTCCTGGTAGCACCTGCGGTCCCGTCAGTCCCCGCAGTCCCGTCAGCACCTGTAGTCCCGTTAGCACCCCCAGTCCCACCAGTCACCTGTACCCAAATCTTCCGCCGATATCAATGATGTGAAGGAGCCAGACAGCAAGTCCGCCGTTGATAAACCCGACGTACCGATACAAGTGCACGGCCACGACAAAGGTCAAGAGGACCCGGAAGCGCGAAATCCGACCGCAGTCTGGACCAACGGTCTCCTCGCTCCGACCTCTGAATATTGAAATTAAAGTAAGCCAGTCGTCCGTCTCCTTGCAGCAGGACCCTGATTCACACGTCATAGTCGGAGAAACCCAAGTCTCATTCTCTGGGACCTGAAGACGTCCCAATCGCGTCGAGGGCTTCCAGCACGGATAGCGTGATTAACAATGCACTTCGTCCGGTTCCACAACTTTTGCAATGGTCGCGCTATATCTCAGCCAAGCCAGGTATTGAAATTCACTCAGGGATCCGCTGTGATGGGTGCGGGGTAAGTGTTTCTCTCGATTCTTATCCACTTCTCTCGGATAACCTCTGGACCCCGAGAAAAGACTGATCCCATAGCGGGCTCGCGGTACAAATGCTTGGAGTGCGTCCCTGGTTTCAGTTTGCTTATGAGACATGACATGCCTTACCTATGGAAATAAATGGCCAGGTTTATCTGTCCCGATTATGATTTGTGCCAGAACTGCCACGATGAGAAAGTACACCATAATGGTAGTCATCGGATGTTGCTGATCGCATCCCCAAAGGATGCTGAGCATCTACTGGAAGCAGCAGAGGTATGGATTTTTTTATCCTCACGGGACCGGACCCGAGTCCTCATGTCCCGATAGAAAGAGGCAGATAATGAACTGGCTGTTGGGCTCCGCGTGTGTATGTGTGATTGATCTTGGTCTTTGCTCGGCTGCCTCGAGTGTCTGATTTAAACCCTAACCTCCAGATTCGAAGAAGGATTGCCCCACCACAATCCGTAGCCAATTGCGGCATGGAAAAACCATTCATTGGCGGTCTTAAGAGCCCTTTACCCATTAGTTTATGATGTACCGAGATGGTGGATTGTTTTGTGTTATACCAGTCTGAAAATTTCCCAGGTGTCCCCAAGCATTTGAATCCCAAAAAACCACACTGGACGAATTTTGCTCCACATAAAAAAAAGACGATTCCTTCTCACTCTCTGAAGTCCCCCCCCCCCAAAAAAAAAAAAAATCCCCACGCCATGTCCTCCAAAGCTATCTACGAATATGACACCCAGATGCTCTGTCCTACTGGCTCCAGAGGGTGCCAGTGGTGGCAGACTCGTCCCCAATCTCCCCGAACTTTGTCTACCCTTCACCAACTGTGGCCCAGATCAAGTGGGACTCAGCCACGAACACCATCACCCCAGACGCCTCTCTCCCGCCCTGGGTTTTCACTTCCAAGCTCGTCGCGAAGCCTGACCAGCTCATTAAGCGCCGTGGGAAGAGTGGTCTTCTCCTCTTAAACAAGAACCGGTTGGAGGCTAAAACCTGGATTACTGAGCGTCCCGGGAAGCCAGTCCAGGTTCAGTATTGCAAGAGGAAGCCAACAAAATCGAATTGCCGAACCCCCGGTTTCAGCGCCTGGAACTATGTTCCTCGAGCGAAACTTCACGCGATTCTCGCGTAAGTGAGCAGGGCACGCAGGACCGGGTGTAGAAACTGGAGGGAGGAGAGGAAGTAGTCAGAAGAGATAGAGATAAACACCTTTTACAGTAATCGCAACACGTACAAGTTGGAACAGCACGCGCCATCAATGTGATACTGAACACGAATATTCTTGCGTCCGCCCATACTAAGGAAGCACGGGCAGCCTGTAACCAAAATCCGAGTGAGATCGAGGAAATATCTCTTTGAATGCGCGAATTTCGAGATCGGAGATGAACCAAGGAACAGGAGAATACCATACGAGAAGCATTCGCCAGTGCAGGAGTCACCGTACGAGGGATGTGACGAGCCCTGGTGCGCCAGGTGCCTGAACCTCGACTGGGTTTTGGCATAGGAGCAGCACGGGAAGCAGCATGCGCATAGGCAAGTCCCCGGAGCACTGAGGCAGCTGCAGCCACCGTGGGACCATTCACGCTGACCATTGTAGGAGATAGGCTTGTTGAAGGAATTGAGGTTGCCACCAACAAGGGGGTACGTAGTCATCGCCTGCGTAGGCCCAGACTGCGCAACATACTGTGGGTTGTAGGAAGGGACCATGACCATCTGCGGGGCCCGCGGAGACTACCAGGGCGGACGATAAGGAACTGGATTTCTGATGAGAGAAATAGGCTCAGAACCATTGTGTTAGAATGCGAAAAGTGAGAAGGGGGGGAGGCCCGATAGCGTTGACCGTCTAGTGGGCCTTATGAAATAGAGCGGTGTGCATTTGAAATCACCTGATTTAGGGCGGCCTGACCATGGCAGGCTAGGCATGCCATCCTGCCGTGAATTAGCGTCGACTCGCCACTCCAATGTATTTACACAGGTGCAACGTATGGATTTCTGGACAAGTTGATTGAGGACAAGACAGACGAGGTCACCTCACCTTGGACCCCATCTATCGACTGGAGGGCTCTTTTAAAGTGCACGGCGGGCTCGTGGAGAACAACTGGGCGCCTAGTGGGATGTTTCCTTTACAACCGTAATAGGGACGTCTATGCATCGAGACGGGTCTGTGCGACCCGGAGATGGAAATGAATGTCCGCGTTCCGCGTCGATATCTGGCGAGTCTTACTAGCTGTTCATGGTACGCGTTCATAAATAGTGTTCATGGCCGATGAAGCTGTCAACGAGTAGAGTTAAAGCCGTCAATCCAGCATACGTCATTTCACCCAAATCTTCGAGGGATCAGTTCTCCCGAGTTGCTGCAAACCGCTACCAGTTATGCCATCGCAAGACAGCGCTTCAACCAATCAATACCATAATTAGGCTATAGTCTGTGGGTTAAGGAGCGCTATACCCCTGGCCTATCAACAAGGTCCCTGCTTCCCCGTCGTAGCATTCTTGCATGCAAGGTACACAGAAGTATCTGGCCGATGCGACCGATAGAATTTATTGGTCTTCCTGTTTTCTTGGAAGAGGTATTTGAGCCAGTCATTGATAACACAATGCTTGATGACGCCTGCTCGACGCAAGCCTCGCCGCGGCTCGCAGTTTGCTAAGCTAGAATTCTTCACGACTGGGATATGGCACTGCATATCCTCCACACTCGAAAATATGGGGATACCGAGAGACGACTTGACAATCTGGAAGGCGTTACATCGGGGCCCGCAGGGAGCTATTAGTCGCGCTTTTTGAAGATCGTTGCTGCGAGTCGAGACGAGGACGAGACGAACGGAGGAAATGCTACCCTCGTCCTTCTCCGTTCGGTCCAATTTGCGTCGGCCCAACCATTTACGACGATGGCAAAGAATACGGGCACATAGCACGACCGGGAGTGGAGAGCTCCAAGTCCAAGAGGGCCATCGGGTTTGTTCTATAAAGGTATCCATAGCAAAATTTGCTGTTGATAGAAGCAAAGGGGCGGAATTGGATTAAATTCCCGTTCTTCCCCGACAAATGGCTCTCCTTAAGGTAAAACTTGATAATGTACGAATGACTATGATTATAGAGCGATGTACGGTCCATCATATTTCATCGCCAGCACATACCGGGGCTCGGTCAAAGTATTTGCACCTAGACCTGGCTTGTCAAGAACCGCAGCAAAGACTCAACCCTAGCCTTCATGCTCCACAAAGCTACGGCGCTTAGTAGTTCCGTCTGCTTAGGTAATATAATGAGTGCATTTTACTACACTTCACTTGGCTCAATGAGCGATTGTATGTACAAGCACTGGTTGCCTCAAATGCAGGTCCATACACTACTCTACTACTGAGCGCCCTGACGACATTCTTATCAAGTCCATCAGCCACTCTCAGAACTGGAGTTTGTTGAAGTTGGATCGGAGAAGAATGATGATCTCGATAAGAAAATAGAGCACTATATCGCGTTGGGAAGTACACTTCGATTCAAACAGTATGAAAACATCAGGTGGAAAGAAAGGGACAAGGCCAAAAAAAAAGGTTGTGGGAAGATGTAAGTCCAAGGATGTTCGCAATAGTGAAAGAAACTGCCACTGTCGGAAACGATGGAACAATGATAAAACTCAATAGCGAGCGCATGAATATTCGTCCTCGTGTCTCTTTGGAAAAAGACAATCAGGTGATCTGATTGTAACATACCCTCCCAGGGAGATTACCCCCATCCGGAGTGTACTCTTGGGGCCAGAAAGGTTTGCCTTATCATTTCCCCAAGTCTACCATCGAATACCGATGAAATATCAACGAATAGGCCGAATACGGAATGAAATCACTTGACCTGCCTACGTACTCTCGGCGTCTCCGGAATTGATCAGATCGTCGCCTTCCAGTCGCTCTCGCAATGTCACCCTCCGCAGCAAAATTTGCGAACCTACAGTGGAATACCAAAAGGAACATCAGCAGACCGGGCGAACATGGTATGGAAAATTGAGAAACTAATCAACCTGTCGTCTTGGGGTCCTCGGAATTGAGAGGAAGATGCTCGTCCTCTTGCCGCTGCGGTAGTGTTATCATCTGGATCAAGTCTTCTAAGGGGGAATAACGAAGCAACATGAAGGAGTCAACCGAGCGTGATGTGAGTGATTGGGAAATAAATTCACCTGTGCTCCCGTCATCTCCAGAATTGATCAGGAGACGCTCGTCTTCTGGTTCCTCTGACAATGCTATTCCCCGGAGTGAACTTTGCAAGCCTACAGTGGAATATCAAGGCGACATGAGCGAATCAGGCAAACATGGTATAGAACATTGAGAAATTAGTCCACCTGTCGTCTCGTGGTCCCACGAGTTGATGGGAAGATGCTCATCTTCTCGCTCTGACGATGTTATTGCCTGCACGGAACTTTGCAAGCCTACAGGAGAATACCAATGTGACATCAGTGAATCAGCCAAACATGGATAGAGTATTGAGAAATTAATCAACCAGTTGTCTCGTTGTCTCCAGAATTGGGGGAAAAAACCTCGCCTTCTAGCCATTCTGGAATATCTAGAGTCGAGTCCTTGTACCTGAGCAGAGCATATTCAGAACTTGAAGCGAGGGATGGCTGGATCGACTATGATATTGAGTCCTCACATGACTATTGTACGCTCTGCCCGATGCCGTCGGCCATTTTTTCCCAGATCTTCATCGCCGTCCCCAGCGATAATCCCAGGGAGGGATGATCCACGGAGAAGAGAGATCATGTTCATCACACTGCCATCCATCAGCACCCCTTGCTGCACTCGAACTCCAAGAATCGATAGTGTCGATGTAATCATCAAGGCAACAATACAGACACAGCCGAGGACCAGTTGGGAGACACTGAAATCGAGTCGACCGAAAAGTGTGAGTTGATTTGCCACAACAGATCCTCTAGCCTCACTCCACCATTGTGAGGCAGTGAGGTCACCATTGAGGGCAGCAGATTGCCAATATTGGACTAGAACAGCATAATAGAAGGCAGTGAATTGGCTGAGCTGGTCTTCTAGGGATGTCAAGGACCAGGTCTGATTGAACATCACTATGAGTGGTTTGGGGAGTGAGAGCCCCGGTAGGTCCACCAAGAACAATAGATCCATAAGGTATGACCAGGAAATCACCATTGGGTCTGATGGAACTATTGATTTGATGCTAGGTGTAGTTAAGTTTGCAAGGGCCATCCTGGCATTTGTCTGTTTGAGTTGTGTGTTGCCTTGGACATGAACCCAAGCTGTGACATTATGGACAGAAAGAGAGCAAACAATGGGCCAGATATAGAATGTCATGTTCAAGTCATCCAGCATTCGTATCACAGGACCTATTGTGGACCATGGGTTACTGATCTATACATGCCATGATGCTCAACTCACCTGAAGGATTTTCAATCCAACTCCAAACTTTGAAATGAGTTTCAATTGCCACTGGTTTGTCTTCATCAGAGGTCATATGAAATGCATCAGGGTGGAGAGAAATATATGCAAATGCAGTTGTGCCCATCTCATTTGATGGTAGGGTTGCATTGGATTGATCTGAAGGAAGATACTGCACTTGGTCATCCACTGGAAAACTGTGAGCTAGTAGTCAAGTCAGGTGAGGATTGATGGTGTTAGCTCACTCCAATAATTAGGTGGTGCATCCAGAGATACTTTTCTGCCACCAAAGGAGTACTCCAACAATTCAGTGCCAGATGTTGTAAATTTCATTGTAGTATTTTGGGATATTGGGACCATCAGCTGATTGTCTAACATGAGGGTATCATCTGCATCAAGCCATGAAATGGGATATAAGTTTTGAACTTGATACATCCTGGGTTCATTAAATACCTGGGGTATACGTGATGTTGAATACATTGTGAGTAGCATTAGCAACTGATCCACATTGAACCACAGTGCTCTGAGCATATGGATCTTCAAAGAATACATTGCCCTGTGTTGGTGTTCCCAATGTGCTGAACAAAGTCCTAGAAATGAATCCAGAAAATAGACAAGTCAGCAATATCTGAAATTACAACTGATCCTAGAAGACACACATTCCATTGTAGCCTGTGGGAAGAGATATACCAGAATTCCTCCAATCCCACAAATAAGAAATTGATGGTAATACAATCCGTAAATTGTTCAGGGTCTGAATGGACACTGGAATGGGGGACAAATTCCCAGGCATTCTAACCACAGAGGCATTAAATGGCACAGTTGAATTCACAGCATGAACTGTGATGACTGATGGTGTTGAAATGTGAAGTATTGACATGCTGACAAAGAACACCAGTGTCAACACCAGTCGGAGCCGGGTCTGAAGGTGATCTTGGCTTTGGAAGAGGGCCACCACTGCATACACAACCCCTAGCCAACTACCCAGAGTATCATGCAGGGCAGCCACAGTTTGACCTAACCATCAAAATTGGATGAATCAATGTTGCCACAATAAGAAAAATGAGAGACAAACATTGTTGAATTGCAAGGTCTACTGCAATTGCCTGCACTGCAAAGGTGATGACAGAAATGGTGGCCACTGCCCATGCTTGGCTGAGGACTGATACAATCTGGTTCACTTGGCCTAACCTTGAAATATTGAACAGGGTGTGGTCAAATGCATGATGAGACCAAAGTTGAATTAAGAGCAAGTAGAAGGCAGCAAGAAGGGTGATTGTGACTCCATATGCAATGATGTATGGTTGAGGACCAGCAAAGATCCAGTGTCTTCTTTCTTGAGACTGTGAAGGTTGATGTGATCCAGGGTCTAATGGCCTTGTTGGTGAAGCCCCCATGGATTCCCTGTTTGCTAAATGTTCATCCTGAGGATTACCACCCTCCTGGATATGTTGCTCAACATCATCTCAACAATGGAAGGCCCAATACAGACTTACTAATGTGATGAGAGGAATTCCTGGGGAAGGGATGTGATGTCTCTCCTGGATATAATCAACATCAAGGGTGAGGCCATCATATCTGAAAATGTATAGTCAAGGAAGACCTATGATACAGAGTCTAAATGCTGAATGATCTCACAATACATGAGTGTGCATGGCCTGAATTCTTTGAAGGTCTTCATTGCTGTTGGGAATGACTGTAGAAAGAGAGGAATTGTGGAGGATGGATACCATGTTAATGACTTGGCCATCTTGTAGAACATTATTAGATGATGTAGATGGCCTTGCAACTGCAGCAAAGACAAATATGAGAATAGAACAGGTGACAATTCCAAGTATGAGAGGGAGGGTCTGGACAACTAGACCAGCCATGAGAATGGACTGTGAACCAGATACAGTGGCAAAGACAGGACTCCAGCCTTGAATGAACTGAGGCACACTATCAGGGGAGCTACGGTAGGTGTGTGCAAGAAGAGTGTATGACAAGGCTGTCATGCTGGAAAGTCGTTCACCAAGAAGGGCCAAGCTGTCATTGGTGCTATTGAGTCCAGAGCCCAGTTGATGTTCAAAGGTTGTGAGGAATTGTGGAAAATCTTCCAAGTAAAGGCTTGGAAACATGGTTGTCTGTGAGACATAGATCTCCACAATCATATGACCCCAGGTAATCTCCAAGGGGTCATGAGGGATATCATGCCATAGGAATGGTGTAGGATTGTCAGTTGGTGTATGGGTTATGTTCCTCCACAGCAGAGTATTGTCACCCCACACATGAGCAGTGATGTTTTGAGCAAACAATGAACAGCCAATGGGCCAGATATAGAATGTGGCATTCACATCCTCAAGAAATGCATCTGAACAGAGTGTATGTGAGAGAAAATAAGTTCTCTTGAAATAGGTGACTTACTCTTGGTATCATTATTGATGAAGCTCCAAGTCTGAGCTTGGAGATTATATTGCACAGGTGGGGCAAAGGCCAGTGAAGGATCAAGCCTTAAACTGTCATTTCGAGTTGATATATATGCAAAAGCAGCAGCAGAATCACCATCAGACTCATAGAGACTGATGAGAATGTCATTGACTGAATGGAAAAGGTGAATGAGGTACATATTTCTAATGTAGCTCCAAGGACTCACACAAGAATACAGGATGGGTGCTAATTGATTCCTTGTTTCCTCCAATTGCAAAACCCCCAGTGCTCATAGGGATCCTCTGGCTGGAGGTGTAGAATTTCAGCCCATCCCCAGGGTATGGGATGAATCCAGCTTGCATGCCAAAATCAATGGCAACTCCAGTTGGAAATGAACTGATATTTCCTAGACTTACACATCAGGGTGTGTACCAGAAGGATTGATATTAAGGAAGCATACCAGGCCCCACATATGAAACTTGGAATGAGTCACCTGATACCCGAGGAATAATGCCACATCTAACAGAAAGGTCGCGGGCAAATGGGTCCTGGAAGATCACATCTTCTGTCATAATCAATGGCAGAGTGCTGAATATCACACTACAATATTTGGCTCAGTGACTTCATTAGAGCATCTCTACTGGATCAGAAGTTCTTACGATCCATTGACACCTGCTGGTAGCCCAACACTTGTATTGGTATCAAGTTGAGACCATAGGTAAGGCAAAGCAGTCATGGGATCAGGGGATGGTCTCCATGTAACAAGACCCATCCAGGATTGGATGTCAAGGATTGTGGAGACATTCAGTGAAACAGGGATAGTAGCATTGAATGTTCCAATTGTTATCACTGATGGTGTGACAATGTGCAGAACTGACACGCCTCCAAAGAACATGAAAGCCAAGAGAATGCGCAGGCGACTAGGGATGTCAAGTTTCCGGCTCCTCAGCAGTGCCAGTATTGAGGAACCTAGCCCGCGCCAAGCCATCAAATTGTCATGCAGCGCTGCAACCGTTTGTCCTGATTCGAGATCAGACCGAATCTTTTCCATTGAATCATCAAACTAGCACACTTACGTCGTCGAATAATGTTGTCGGAGGATGCAATTTGCATTGCATACGATAGTGTAATGAGGATCATAACGGTGGATGCCTGGGTAGTAATGGAGGTTATCTGAGAGATGGCACTGATCTTGCGTAGATCGAAGAGATGCTTCTCGAAGAAATGCGTGGTCTGAAGCATCAAAAGGGCGATGTTGAAGAAGACAAGGCAAGCAAGGAAGAATATACAAGCATAGAAGGGTGTGGACCTCCGAAGGAATCGATTTGAGGGGCGAGTTGAGCGATGCATATTTTGGGCCACGGCAACAACACTCCCTGTTTCTGGGCTCACGCTGTCAGGCCTGCTCGATTCTCAACCAGGCGCTATGGAGGTTGGGATCCTTTCCGAAGCCGCGAGGCAACAACCGATTGAATAATGCAAATCGAGGTGCTTCTTTCATTGACGTTAGTGCAAATCATCACTTGCTAGAGCTGTGTATTCCACTTTTGGAAAGTCCTCGCGTCGCCCTGCTAACATGTAATCCCAATCAAGAGGCTCAGGGCTTGGTGATGTTTTTGGAAAACCGCGCAAATCAATGTCCAGCGTCGAACGCCTCTAGAGCTTTGGGAATTGACAAGGCCCTGTCGAATCTCCAGAGGGGTATGATATAGTCATTTTCGCCGGCGTCTCTCACCTCTACGAGCGGCTCGTAATATCTAGGGCATCCGGCAGTAGCATCGCGATGAACACTTCCACGATTTTCCCATAGTAATGTCGATTTCAAGAACTTGACCTTTGGAATTTCTAGTTCTTCTAAGCATTTGAGGAGCATACTGATTTACAGGTCGTCTCCGTCAGCACCGACGTCTCCGAAAACAGCATCGAGCCTCGCCACCTGTAGCTTCGCATATCATGCATCACGTTCCCGTACAAATTGGCAATTTCTTCTCATTACCGTTCTCCTTGAATAATATACAAACTCTGATCATTGCCCTTCCCTTTTCCATACTGGGGAAATGTTTATAAGTGGTCGTATCACGATGCTACTTGCAGGGGCCTAGCTATGTATCTACATTAGGCGAATACCGAAACGAAGAATCAAGCTAAATGGATCTGTGTTGCGCCTGGTAGGGGCGATCGACGCTGGGGAACAATGCGATCCCTCAAATCTTGTCAGATCGTTCTGACAATTTTGCTGGATCCATTCATAATGCCCTGGAGTATTTTCGTCCACCCTCGAACCTCTGCCGATCTTTATTCCCGCTCTAGAAGTGTTCGACGCCGAGCGCTGACTTGACTGGCAGAAGAAGAACGTGCTAACGACACGCAGTGTAGATCATCAGTGTCCAAAGGATACAATAGATGTCTCTATTTTGTTTGCTTCCCCTCTATAGGCACCCACATCCCTACTTTCTATTCAATCTCATGGCCCACTAGCATTTCCAAGATCTGTACCCATTCCGCCACAGCCTTCAACACTCCCAAAGTCTCCTTATTACCTTGCACGAATCTGAACTCGGCGTACTCGAGGCCTTGCTCTTTGACGAGCAAACTGGCCGCGCGTAAATTATGTCAAGGGAGGCGGGGGGAAAGATCGTGGGTCACCTGCAGATGAAGGCCACAGTAGATAAACTCGACGGGAGGGTCCCAGATATCGGGTGTCGTTCGCAGTTCCCGAGCGAGGAATGACTCGTAAGGACCGAGATCCGCCATCGAGCGCAAAAAGTGTGAAAGGACGATCCGAAAATAAAAAATTCCGCGCGAGAATAAACCAGTCTTAACTTGCAGAAGAGTCGCTATGCAAGACACATGCCTGTACATCCAGAGGGCTACTGGTCATGTGGCTGACGAGGAATAAAGCCCAGACTGCGTTTCCAATCGCCATATCTCGAACGAACTGGCGGACCCGTGGCACTACGAAGTACCATAGTCTGCGCTGCATGGCAGGAAAAATCAGGAAGTTGTCAAAGGTCAGTATACGATCATAGTACAGGCGCGTAATAAGTTCAAGGATGCAGGGCTGATGGAAAAGGGCGGAATATGCTGAATATCTGGATCATGCATACCCTGGTTCGGAATGATTATGAGCCATTGTCAGATCGGAATTGCTCGGAATCGCCCACGATGATGACTGCTGTGATTCCATCATCCACATAGTAGAGAATGTTAGTATTAGGACGTGGTATTCTGCGAATGAGCAGACTCACATCAACTCACCATCCAATAATTGACCCCTGATGAACCTGATGAAATCCGCAATTATGATGCGATCGCACACCCAAGTATGCGTCACGTCCATATGCCCCAAGTCGTGAGTACCGGTGAAAGAGAGTTGCTGTCATCCCAGGACCAGAAAGAACGCACTCAGAATGAATCACCACGGAAATACACATTGTCCGCTACGGTGCCCAAGCGCAGAACTCCAGGCCAATATCTGTCAGATACGGAATCTTGTACAAGCCTGCGGCAGTGACTTTCACGTGAAGCTCCCGATAAGCGCGAGCATGGTGCGCTTGAACAGACAAGGAGAGAGTCGACGGTGGTGGCGTGATCGCAGGAATAGAGGGTTATACGAGACCCGATGGATGGGCCTCCCTGTGAACAAGAAGGATTATCGAAGCCGCGTGGCTATGGTGAGTAAACGTCCAGTTGGCCATACATGGTAGATGCGAATCCTTTTTCTCCTTTGTGAAACGCGTCCACTTCTCGCCCGTGTTTTTGGACTCAGCCGCAACCTGCAGGAACAAGTGGCGACCACCTGTCTTCCCTAGTCTGAAGTCGGACCACAATAATCCTTTGACACGTTCAAGAGTGTGGATGGTGATATCCTTTACGTGATGTATAAGATGAATCAATAATACATACATCGGACATCTACTTCCCTCAAGATCAGACCAAGGTTCAATACTCTCTCATGATACACTTCATGTATTCATGAGCACACTCCGGTGACCACTTGGTCAATACTGCCAAAACCCATCGTGGACTGGCGCTCGACACGGAGCGTCTTCACGACACCCTTTCGGGTAGTTGCACATTTTACTTCATTTGAAACTACCGTCGATTGGGGGGACGTGACCAAATGGCGGGTAGCAAATGGGTACACGGGCGATGAATCGAGAAGAGGGTGATTGATGCCCACGTTATGGCAAACATGTTATACAACGATGACGGTGCCCTGAGCGTGACGGCCACAGAGGAATCGGTCTTAGCTGAGGACGTTTTGCGAGAGCTCGAGAGCTGGGCGCATGTCGCTGGCATGGGTGAAAATGCGAGTTCTGTCATCTATTACATCGCGTCCCACCAAGGCCTAGAAGGCGGTATTCCAAGGCCATGGCCAGTCTTGGGCATCGCCTCTTTCTCGTGCGTGGTCAACACGGCTCAGAACCCTTGAAAATCCACGTCGCCTAATAGTGATCAAAAATAAGAAAGAACAAGATAGCAGTGCTTGCCTAAACCCGAATAAGGGAGACCGCCACTGAAGGGTAAATGAAGCAGTCATTACGTAATGGATTCGAATCATCCGAGGCTCTAACCAGCGCTTAGTTGTGGGGTAGGTATACTTCCATAGTCCTTAGTCGTACAATCGTGGTATCCCCAGTTACAGAGACTTCCAAGAATACAGTATTGCCAGAGGAAGCCAACCAAATCGAATCGCCGAACCTCGCGTTTCAGCGCCTGAAACTATGTTCCTCGAGCGAGACTTCACGCGATTCCTGCGTAAGTGAACAAGGCATGCAACCAGGTGCAAAAACTGGAGGGAGGGGAAATAGAGAGAAGATAGAGATAAACACCTTTTACAGTAATCGCGGCACGTACAAGTAACAGCACCCGCCATCAATGTGATACCGAACACGAATATTCTTGCGTCCATCCATACTAAGGAGGCACGGGCAGCCTGCAACAGAAACGCCAGTGAGATCGAGGAAATATCTCTTTAAATGCGCCAATTTCGAGATCTGAGACGAACCAAGGAACAGGAGGACACCATACGAGCAGCAATCGCCGGTGCAGGAGTCACCGTTCGAGGGATGTGGTGTGCCCTGGTGCACGAGATGGTTGAACCTCGACTGGGTTTTGGCACAGGAGCAGCACGGGAAGCAGTATGCACGTAGGCAAGTCCTCGGAGCATTGAGGCAGCTGCAGCCACCGTAGGACCAATCGCGCTGGCCACTGTAGGAGATAGGCTTGTTGAAGGAATTGAGGTTTCCACCGACAAGGGGGTACGTGGTCATTCATCCCCTGCGTGGGCCCGGGCTGCACAACATACTGTGTGTTGTACGAAGGCTCCAAGAACATCTGCGGTGGAGACTGCAAGGGCGGACGATAAGGAACTGGATTTCTGATGAGAGAAAGAAACTCAGAACCGCTGTTGTTAGAATCCGAAAAGCGAGAAGGGGGGAGGCCCGATAGCGTTGACCGTCTAGGCAATAATGCTTTTGAAATCACCTGATTTGGGGCGGCCTGACCATGGCAGGCTAGGCATGCCTTCCTGCCGTAAATTAGCGCCGACTCGCCACTCCAATGTATTCACACAGGTGCAATGTATGGATTTCTGGACAACTTGATTGAGGACAAGACAGAAGAGGTCGCCTCGCCTTCTACCCCCATCTATCGACTGGAGGTGTCTTTCAACTTTTAAAGCGCATGGTGAGCCTGTGGTTGACAGCTAGGCGCCTAGTGGGATGTCCCCTTTACAACCACAATATCAAGTCCGATGTCGAGACGGTTCGCCGGTGATGGAACTGTACGCGGGCGTTCCGCGTTGATAGAGTCTTACTACTCAGGGTACACACTCAATATTGTTCATGGCCGATGAAGCTGTCAACGATAAGTCGTCAATCTAACGTGGTTCGCCAAAGGAATCACTTCTCCCGAGTTGCCGCAAACCGCTACTGGTCATGTCATCGCAAGACGGCGTTTCAGTCAATCAATGCCATAATTGGGTTATGGTCTGTGGATTCAGGTGCGTTATAACACCATCAAGAAGGTTCTCAGCTTCCCCATCGCTAGCATTCGTGAGATTCACAGAAGTAGCTGACCGATGTGATCAATAGAATCTATTGGTCTTCCAGTGTTTTTGGAAGAAGCATTTGAATAAGTCATTGATTGAACAAAGAAGGTTTGATAATACGTCTTCTACATACGCAAGTCACCCCACGGCTAGCGGTTTGCTAGCTAGAACTCTTCGTGACTAGTCACCAGGGCCAGAGTTCAGAGACAGTGGGCCGGGCAACGATGGTGGGATGCGCGTACACGGCCCAGCCTACCTCTACGATTGTGCAGGCCACATAGAGGCGCTAGAAGCGGAGCCCATTAGAGTATTGAAGAAGCGCCCACACTTGTTCTTCGGTGATACAGCTGCCTGAAAACACATCACGATCTGCCATCTTACGGCACACGCTCACCCTTGACCCAGACCACGCTGCGTACGGGGCGTCCTGAATCATTGCGAAGCAAATTGGTCGAAGAGTGCGTCCCAAAAGGTAGGAGCCATGAATTGTGCAGCGAAACCGAGGAGAAGAGATTGACGCGGGATTGCCGTAGACCCACTGCGGAAGGTGGTATTAATGTTCGTCGGTCAGCTGGGCCCGTTCAACTGAACATTTTTTAAGGAATGCGAAATCGATATTATAGAGTGGGCGTCTCTTGGACTTGAGAAACGCACGCACGCCCTCAGAGGGGAGCAAAATTTTGGGTTCTGCGGCCTTGACCACCCCAACGTCCCCTGTAGGCCATATCGCCGGCCTACTCTAGCTTTACATGCTAGGGTTTACTTGGACGAGAGGGTTTGGGAGGGAGGTCTGTCAGGGAACTTGACCCGACTTGAGCCCGACCAAGAGCAAGTTCAATAAAACTGGCGCCCATTACTGTACAGTAAACTCGAATCAATTCCACAGTCACCATGAAAAGACTCCCTCTTTGCAATCATTCGATCTTCCCTAACGTTCACAAACGCCAAAGATGCTCAAGTCAATCCTCTCTGGCCGCTTCGCGGTGTTCCCCAACTCCGACTCTCCCTCCACGGACAATCCCCAGCTTCCATCACCTAAGGTTCAGGGCGAGTCCGCCAAGCAGCCTATACTGGTCGAGTTCAACCAGCAAAAGGCGAGAGCCGGTCTCCTCGTTACTAATGAGCTCGAAATGGCCGTGGAACGCGTAAAGAAGAACGTCGCAGCCATCGCTAGGTTTATCTCCAACGCCCATATCTCTGAAATCAAAAACTGACAATAATTCCCAAGGGAATGTCGTCTCCGTAACAGTAAATTCAGGTGCTTAATCCGTTCTGTCTAAAGGGATCCTGAATATCCATATTCATCCCACGTGTTAGGGACATCGAGTTCGACTTGGAGGAGGATAGAGAACAATGCTTACACGGTTAGCCCCATGTGTGTGTCCACAGTGCTTGTTTGACGTGTCTATTCGCACCACAAGGGCTCGTGACTGAACCTGAAGAGAGGTTGAATCCGGCCGATGTTCGCAGGATATCACAAACCTTCTCCAAGCCCCAGTTCTTCGTAGATGGCCCAAATTGGAGCGATGTCGTGCAGGGAGACCTAGGCGATTGCTGGCTTCTCTCTGGTTTGGCAACTGTGGCTTCTATGCCCGAACTCATCAAGAAGATTTGCGTGGCCAGAGATGAACAAGTCGGGGTGTACGGATTTACATTCCAGAGAGACGGTGTCTGGACGGACGTGATTGTGAGTAGCCATCGCATCCTTTTTCAACCCAGAGTTTCATCTTGTCTTTTACAGATTGACGAGTAAATTCATATTGTTCTTGTTAAAGGCATATTGTTGCTTAATCTTCTTTCCAGTCTACTGTACACTTCCATCCCAAGTATGAAGAACTTACCCTTAGGGTCCGTATATCTTTTCCTTGAAGAATATGTCTTGATGTCCTATATCGAACACTAGGAAAAGAACCTGTACCACTCCGACAAGGACCAGTATAACAAAACCGCAAGATTAGGCGGAAAGTGCCTCTATTTTGCCAAGTCTGGGGCAGAACATGAGACCTGGGTGTATGTGGTGACTGGTTTGGCGGCCTAGAATTTTAATAGAATTTGTTCTGAATCCAGGGCGTTGCTAGAAAAGGCGTATGCCAAGTTGCACGGCGATTATGCTTCTCTTAAGGGTGGGTTCTCTGGAGAAGTTATTGAAGATATGACGGGGTAAGATGCCACTTGATCTCCGCCAAGACATGCTCATACGTGCGTGTCGCAGAGGGGTGTCTACTCTTGTTCACGTCAATGTGTGGTGCTCTCTTACTCGCTTCTTTTCGTTTCTTATTGCCTTGATTGTAGGATATTTTGGATGCGGATCTCTTCTGGAAGCAGGAACTGCTCATGGCGAACGAAGACAGACTTTTTGGGTGCTCTATTTACGATTTAAAGAAAGATCTAAATCCGGCTGCTGCTACCGAGAGGGTCGGTGGTAAGAGCATCTCTGTTACTTTATTTGTACCACCCGCTGACGTTCAGCCCAGGGCTCTACACCGGTGTGTTTCCGCCTTTCTCTTATCATCTTGTGGATCTTCATGCGAACCGTTGGTCCTTCGCCTTTAAAGCACATGATTATTCTATTTTGAAGGCTATCGAGTATCGAGGAAAACGTTTCTTACGGATTCGCAACCCGTGGGGGAAGTCAGAGTGTGGGTCCACCGCATGCCGCGCTCAACATACCGCTCATCTGTGCTTCAGGGACAGGTCGATGGTCTGACGGAAGCAAAGAGTGGACCCCTGAATGGCTCGATGCCCTGGGTGCTCTGGAACATTCATTCGGCGATGATGGGGCCTTCATCATGGAGTGTAAGTGTCTGGACATTCTCATATGGCTTTCGGCCTTGCTGATATCGTGATAGACGAAGACTTTCTGGAAACTTGGACGTTGGTTCAACGGTCACGCTTGTTTGATCCATCTTGGATTGTCTCTTCTTTGTGGATTAATGCTAGAGTTCGTGGCCCCCTTTGTGCCTGGGATTTTGGTGACATATCTTGTGGGTATTGTGCGATTCTTTCGCCTGTATCTCTGATCTAAGGGCACTTGTCACTAGTCACATTCAATATCCCTCAAGCTTCTCCAGTGATTGTCGTCCTGTCACAAATGAACGACCGCTACTATAAGGCCATTTCAGCAGGATATTCCGAATGGACTTTAGATTTCAAACTGTACAAGAAGGGTGATCCAGAGCTCCTGGCACGTTCATCACACTCTACTTTTCTCTGTCGAAGCGTCAATTGCGAATTGGATCTAGAAGCGGGCGATTATGTCGTTCATGTCGGTATCTTCACATGTGTCAGGAGATTGTGATGGTGAATTCTCCCATATTTTCAGGTTCGAGTGGATCGGCAGCGGTTGAGACCGAAAGTATAGTATTTCCATTCTGAGGCTGTTATCACTTGATACTGACGAACCCGGGGAGGCTAGAACTACTTCGCTGTGAATATGCCTCTCTGGGACCAGAGAAAGCTGGCTAGCGTGCTGTCTAAGAGTGCTATGAGCGGGTCCATCGTGGCAAGTGAGTGCGTTGGGATTGAAACATTACTATGTGTCTCATTAGGATTTCTTCCCCAATGGTACGATAGACGTCGAACCCGAGTACGTTTCTCTATTTCCTAATTCCAATCCATCACGCATCTCAGTTTTTTTTTTTTTAGCAAACTCGATATGTGGCTTCCGCGACCGATAGAATTATTTGCAGGTCGCGACCTTCACGAGATTGAAACTAAAAGTCTTGCCCGCCTGGCTGCTCAGCGACACAGTTCTGCGCCGATTCAAGCCCCCGTACCGGCTGTGCCGGACGATGACCCTGATGCCCTTGCTATCAAAATGTTGTCGATCGGAGGTGCTCCCAGCCACCCCTCTCCGCCAGTGCCTGCAGTCCGTCAACACCTGCGTCCCGCCAGCACCTGCAGTCCCGGTAGCACCTGCGTTCCGTCAGTCCCCGGAGTCCCGTCAGCACTTGTAGTCCCGCCTGTACCTGTAGTCCCGTTAGCACCTCCAGTCTCACCAGCACCTGTACCCAAATCTTCCACCGATATCAACGGTGTGAAGGAGCCAGATAGCAAGTCCGCCGTTGATAAACCCGACGTACCGATACAAGTGCACGGCCACGGCAAAGGTCAAGAGGACCTGGAAGCGCAAAATCCGACCGCAGTCTCCGAACCTCTGAATATCGAAATTAAAGTAAGCCAGTCGCCCATCTCTTTGCACAGGACCTTGATTCACACGTCATAGTCGGAGAAACCCAAGTCTCATTCCTCTGGGACCTGAAGATGTCCCAATCGCGTCGAGGGCTTCCAGCACAGACAGCGTGATTAACAATGCACTCCGTCCGGATCCACGGCTTTTGCAACGAGTCGCGCAATATCGCATCCAAGCCAGGTATTGAAATTCACTCAGGGATCCGCTGTGATGGGTGCGGCGTAAGTGTTTCTTTCGATTCTTATCTATTTCTCTCGGATAACCTCTGGACCCCGAGAAAAGACTGATCCCATAGCGGGCTCGCGGTACAAATGCTTGGAGTGCGTCCCTGCTTTCAGTTCATCTTATGAGACATGACATGCCTTACCTATGAAAATGGTCAGGTTTATCTGTCCCAATTACGATTTGTGCCAGAACTGCCACGATAAGAAAGTACACCACAATGGTAGTCATCAGATGTTGCTGATTGCATCCCCAAAGGATGCTGAGCATCTACTGGAAGCAGCCGAGGTATGGATTTTTTTATCCTCACGGGACCGGACCCGAGTCCTCATCTCCGCATAGAAAGAGGCAGATAATGAACTAGCTGTTGGGCTCCGCGTGTGTATGTATGATTGGTCTTGGCCTTTGCTCGGCTGCCTCGAGTGTCTGATTTGAACCCCAACCTGCAGATTCGAAGAAGGATTGCCCCACCACAATCCGTAGCCAATTGCGGCATGGAAAAACCATTCATTGGCGGTCTTAAGAGCCCTTTACCCATTAGTTTACGATGTACCGAGATGAAGGATTGTTTTGCGTTATACCAGTCTGAAAATTTCCCATGTGTTCCCAAGCATTTGAATCCCAAAAACCACACTGGAGGAATTTTGCTCCACATAAAACAGACGATTCCTTCTCACTCTCTGAAGTCCCCCCCAAAATCCCGATGCCACGTCCTCCAAAGCTATCTACGAGTATGACGCCAAGATGCTCTTGTCCTACTGGCTCCAGAGGGTGCCAGCGGTGGCAGACTCCTCCCCAATCTCCCCGAACTTTGTCTACCCTTCACCAACTGTGGCCCAGATCAAGTGGGAGTCAGCCACGAACACCATCACCCCAGACGCCTCTCCTGCTCTGGGTTTTCACTTCCAAGCTCGTCGCGAAGCCTGACCAGCTCATTAAGCGCCGTGGGAAGAGTGGTCTTCTCCTCTTAAACAAGAACTGTATGGACGCTAAAACCTGGATTACTGAGCGTGCTGAGAAGCCTGTCAAGGTTCAGTATTGCCAGGGAAGCCAACAAAATCGAATCGCCAAACATGTGGTTTTAGGGCCTGAAACTATGTTCCTCGAGCGAAACTTCACGCGATTCTCGCGCAAGTGAGCAGGACACGCAGCACCAGGTGCAAAAACTGGAGGGAGGAGAGGAAGTAGTGAGAAGATAGAGATAAACACCTTTTTTTACAGTAATCGCGGCACGTACAAGTCCGAACAGCAGCCACCATCAATGTGATACCGATGACCAATATTCTTGCGTCCACCCATACTGAGGAAGCACAGGCAGCCTGCAACCAAAATCCGAGTGAGATCGAGGAAATATCTCTGTAAATGCGCGAATTTCAGGATCCGGGGACAGACCAAGGAACAGGAGGAAACTATACAATCAGCAATTGCCAGTGCAGGAGTCACCGTGCGAGGGATGTGGTGCGCGAGGTGGTTGAACCTCACCCAATTTTTGGCATAGGAGCAGCATGGGAGCATTGGCAAGTCCCGGAGCACTGAGGCAGGTGCAGCCACCGTGCGACCATTTGCGCTGGCCATTGTAGGAGATACGCTTGTTGAAGGAATTGAGGTTTCCGCCGACAAGGGGTAGTCATCCCCTGCGTAGGCCTGGGCTGGACAACATACTGTGGACTATCGGCAGGGCTTGTGGAGACTACAAGGGAGGACAATAAGGAACTGGATTTCTGATGAGAGAAAGAACCTCAGAACCACTGTGTTGGAATGCGAAAAGTGAGAACGGGGGCCTGATAGCGTTGACTGCAGTGGGCCTGACGAAATAAAGCGGTGTGCTTTTGAAATCACCTGATTCCTGACATGACAGGCTTGCCCTCCTGCCATGGATTAGCACCGACTCGCCACTCTTACACGGGTGGAATGTATGGATGTCTGGGGAAGTTGATTGAGGGCAAGGCAGAAAAGGTTGGCTCATCTTCTACCCCACCTATTGAGTGGAGGTCTCTTTTTAAAGTGCACGGTGGGCTCGTGGTTGACAGCTAGGCACCTAGTGGGAAGTCTCCTTTACAACCGCAATGCCAAGTGCCCTAAGCGTCGAGACGGGTTTGCCCGGCCCGGAGGTGGAAAATAAATTACTGTAAACGCGCGTCCTGCATTGATATCTGGCGAGTCTTACTATAGTACGCGTTTATTAATATTTTTCATGGCCGATGAAGGTGTCAACGAGTAGGGTTAAAGTCGTCAATCCAGCATACGTCATTTCGCCCAAATCTTCGAGGAATCACTTCTCCCGAGTTGCTGCAAACCGCTACCAGCCATGCCATCGCAAGACAGCATTTCAACCAATCAATACCATAATTAGGTTATAGTCTGTAGGTTAAGGAGCGTTATACCCGTGGCCTATCAAGAAGGTCCCTGCTTCCCCGTCGTAGCATTCTTGCATGCAAGATTCACAGAAGTATCTGCTCGACGCGACCGATAGAATTTATTGGCCTTCCTGTTTTCTTGGCAGAGGCATTTGAGCCAGTTATTGATAAAACAAGGTTTGACGATGCCTGTTCGATGCAACCCTCCCCCGGCTCGCAGTTTGCTAAGCTAGAATTCTTCACGACTGGGATATGGCACTGCATATCCTCCACATTCGAAAATATGGGGACACCGAGAGACGACTTGACAATCTGGAAGGCGTTGCATCGGGGCCCGCAGGGAGCTATTAGTCGCGCTTTTTGAAGATCGTTGCTGCGAGTCGAGACGAGGACGAGACGAACGGAGGAAATGCTACCCTCGTCCTCCGTTTGGTCCAATTCGCGTCAATCCAACTATTGGCGACGATGGCAAAGAATACTGGCACATAGCACGACCGAGGGTGGAGAGCTCCAAGTCCAAGAGGGCCATTGGGTTTGTTCTATGTCCATCGCAAAATTTGCTGTTGATAGAAGCAAAGGGGCGGAATTGGATTAAATTCTCCCCCTACACGTTCTTCCCTGACAAACGACTCTCCTTAAGGTAAAACTTGATAATGTACGAATGACTATGATTATAGAACGATGTACGGTCCATCGTATTTCATCGCCAGCACATACCGGGGCTCGCTCAAAGTATTTGTACCTAGACCTGGCTTCTCAAGAACCGCAGCAAAGACTCAACCCTAGCCTTCACGCTCCACAAAGCTACGGCGCTTAGTAGTTCCGTCTGCTTAGGTAATATAATGAGTGCATTTTACTACACTTCACTTGGCTCATGGAGCCATTGTATGTACAAGCACTGGTTGCCTCAAATGCAGGTCCATACACTACTTTAATACTGAGCACCCTGACGACGTTCTTATAAGTCCATCAGCCACTCAGAACAGATATTTGTTGAAATTGGATCGGAGAAGAATGATGATCCCGATAAGAAAATAGAGCACATGGGAAGTACACTTCAAACAGTATGAAAGCATCAGGTGCAAAGAAAGGGACGAGGCCAAAAAAAAAGGCTGTGGGAAGATGTAAGTCCAAGGATGTTTGCAATAGCGAAAGAAACCGCCACTGTCGGAAATGATGGAACAATGATAAAACTCAATAGCGAGCGCATGAATATTCGTGCTCGTATCTCTTTGAAAAAAGACAATCACACAATCTGATTGTAGCATACCCTCCCAGGGAGATTACCCCCATCCGGAGTGCACTCTTGGGGCCGGAAAGGTTTGCCTTATCATTTCCCCAAGTCTACCGTGGAATACCGAAGAAACATCAACAAATAGACCGAATATGGAATGAAAGATTGGGAAATCAATTGACCTACCTACGTACTCTCGGCGTCTCCGGAATTGATCAGATCATCGCCTTCCAGTCCCTCTCGCAATGTCACCTTCCGCAGCAAAGTTTGCGAATCTACAGCGGAATACCAAAAGCAATATTAGCGGGCCAGACGAACATGGTATGGAAAATTGAGAAATTAATCAACCTGTCGTCTTGGGGTCCTCGGAATTGAGAGGAAGATGCTCGTCCTCTTGCCGCTCCGGTAGTGTTATCATCTGGATCAAATATTGCAAGTCTTCTGAGGGGGGGAATAACGACGCAACATGAAGGAGTCAACCGAACGTGATGTGAGCGATTGGGAAATCAATTCACCTGTGCTCTCGTCATCTCCAGAATTGGTGGGGAGACGCACCTCTTCTGGTCGCTCTGACAATGCTATTTCCCGGAGTGAACTTTGCAAGCCTGCAACGGAATATCAAGGCGACATGAGCAAATCAGGCAAACATGGTATAGAACATTGAGAAATTAGTCCACCTGTCGTCTCGTGGTCCCACGAGTTGATGGGAAGATGCTCATCTTCTCGCTCTGACGATGTTATTGCCTGCACCGAACTTTGCAAGCCTACAGCAGAATACCAATGTGACATCAGTGAATCAGCCAAACATGGATAGAGTATTGAGAAATTAATCAACCAGTTCTCTCGTTGTCCCCAGAATTGGGGGGAGAAACCTCGCCTTCTAGTCGTTCTGGAACATCTAGAGTCGAGTCCTTGTACCTGAGCAGAGCATATTCAGAACTTGAAGCGGGGATGGCAGGATCGATTATGATATTGAGTCCTCACATGACTATTGTACGCTCTGCCCGATGCCGTCGGCCATCTTTTCCCAGATCTGCATCGCCATCCCCAGTGATAATCCCAGGGAGGGATGATCCACGGAGAAGAGAGATCATGTTCATCACACCACCATCCATCAGTGCCCCTTGTTGCACTCGAACTCGAAGAATCGATAGTGTCGACGTAATCATCAAGGCAATAATACAGACACAGCCGAGGACCAGTTGGGAGACACTGAAATTGAGTCGGCCAAAGAGTGTGAGTCGATTCGCCACAACAGATCCTCTAGCCTCACTCCACCATTGTGAGGCAGTGAGGTCACCATTGAGGGCAGCAGATCGCCAATGTTGGACTAGAACAGCATAATAGAAGGCAGTGAATTGGCTGAGCTTGTCTTCTAGGGATGTCAAGGACCAGGTCTGATTGAAAGTGTCTTCGAGTGGTGTGGGGGTTGGGCCCAGTGCCTCCACCAAGTACAATAGATCCATCATGTATGACCAGGAAATCACCATTGGGTCTGATGGAGCTATTGATTTAATCCTAGGTGTAGTTAAGTTTGCAAGGGCTATGCTGGCATTTGTCCTTTCGAGTTGTGTGTTGCCTTGGACATGAACCCAAGCTGTGACATTATAGATGGAAAGAGAGCAAACAATGGGCCAGATATAGAATGTAATGTTCAGGTCCTCCAGTGTTGCTATTGCTGGTGCTATTGTGGATTGTGGGCTAATGATCTATACATATGCCATGAAGCTCAACTCACCTGAAGACTCTTCAATCCAACTCCAAACTTTGAAATGAGTTTCAATTGCCACTGGTATGTCTTCACCATCAGGGTCATATGAAATGCATCAGGGTGAAGAGAAATATATGCAAATGCAATTGTGCCCATGTCATTTGATGGTTGGGTTGCATTGGATTGATCTGAAGGAAGATACATCACTGTATCATTCACTGGAAAACTGTGAGCTAGTAGTCAAGTCAGGTGAGGATTGATGGGGTTAGCTCACTCCAACAATTAGGTGGAGCATCCACAGATACTTTTCTGCCACCAAAGTAGTAACCCCCACTGGCATTATTTCAGTGGCAGGTCCTGTAAACTTAACTGTAGTATTTTGGGATATTGGGACCATCAGCTGAAGGTGAAAGAAAAGTCCATCATCTAAATCAAGCCCTGAAATGGGATATAAGTCCTTTTGAACTTGATGCATCTTGAGTTAATTAAATACCTGGAATATATGTGATGTTGAATACATTGTGAGTGGCATTTGAAACTGATCCACATTGAACCACAGTGCTCCGAGCATATGGGTCTTCAAAGGATACATCTCCCTGTGTTGGTGTTCCTAATGTGCTGAACAAGGTCCTAGAAATGAATCCACAAAAATAGACAAGTCAGTAATATCTGGAATTACAACTGATCCTAGAACACCCACGTTCCATTGTAGCCTGTGGGAAGAGGTATACCAGAATTCCTCTGATCCCACAAATATGAAATGGATGGTAATACAATCCGTAAATTGTCCAAGGTCTGACTGGACACTGGAATGGGGGACAAATTCCCAGGCATTCTAACCACAGAAGCATTAAATGGCACAGTTGAATTGACAGCATGAACTGTGATGACTGATGGTGTTGAAATGTGAAGTATTGACATGCTGACAAAGAACACCAGTGTCAACACCAGTCGGAGCTGGGTCTGAAGGTGATCTTGGCTTTGGAAGAGGGCCACCACTGCATATACAACCCCCAGCCAACTACCCAGAGTATCATGCAGGGCAGCAACAGTTTGACCTAACCATGAAAATTGGATGAAATTGGATGAATCAGTGTTGCCACAATAAGAAAAATAAGAGACAAACATTGCTGAATTGCAAGGTCTACTGCAATTGCCTGCACTGTAAAGGTGATGACAGAAATGGTGGCCACTGCCCATGCTTGGCTGAGGACTGATACAATCTGGTTCACCTGGCCTAACCTTGAAATATTGAACAAGGTGTGGTCAAATGCATGATGAGACCAAAGTCCAATTAAGAGCAAGTAGAAGGCAGCAAGAAGGATGATTGTGACTCCATATGCAATAATGTATGGTTGAGGGCCAGCAAAGAGCCAGTGTCTTCTTTCTTGAGATTGTGAAGGTTGATGTGATTCAGGGTCTAATGGCCTTGTTGGTGAAGCCCCCATGGACTCCCTGTTTGCTAAATGTTCATCCTGAGGATTCCCACCCTCCTGGATATGTTGCTCAACATCATCTCAACAATGGAAGACCCAATGCAGACTTACTAATGAGATGAGAGGAATTCCTGGGGAAGGGATGTGATGTCTCTCCTGGATATAATCAACATCAAGGGTGAGGCCATCATATCTGAAAATGTATAGTCAAGAAAGACCTATGATACAGAGTCTAAATGCTGAATGATCTCACAATACATGAGTATGCATGGCCTGAATTCTTTGAAGGTCTTCATTGTCATTGGGAATGACTATAGGAAGAGAGGAATTGTGGAGGAGGGATACCATGTTAATGACTTGGCCATCTTGTAGAACATTATTAGATGATGTAGATGGCCTTGCAACTGCAGCAAAGACAAATATGAGAATAGAACAGGTGACAATTCCAAGTATGAGAGGGAGGGTCTGGACAACTAGACCAGCCATGACAATGGACTGTGAACCAGACACAGTGGCAAAGATGGGACTCCAGGGTTGATAGAGCCAAGGCACCCTATCAGGGGGGCTGTGAAAGGACTGAGCAAGAAGAGTGTATGACAAGGCTGTCATGCTGGAAAGTCATTCACCAAGAAGGGTGAAGCTGTCATTGGTGCTATTGAGTCCAGAGCCCAGCTGAAGTTCAAAGGGTGTGAGGAATTGTGAAGAACCTTCTGAAGAAACAGATGGAAGCTGTGGAAACATGACCACCTGTGAGAGATAGATCTGTGTGATCATATCACCCCAGGCAATCTCCAAGGGGTCATGAGGGATATCATGCCATAGGAATGGTGTAGGATTGTCAGTTGGTGTATGGGTTATGTTCCTCCACAGCAGAGTATTGTCACCCAACACATGAGCAGTGAAGTTTTGAACAAACAATGAACAGCCAATGGGCCAGATATAGAATGTGGCATTCACATTCTCAAGAAATGCATCTGAACAGAGTGTTTGTGAGAGAAAATAAGTTCTCTTGAAATAGATGGCTTACTCTTGGTATCATTATTTATGAAGCTCCAGGTCTGAGCTTGGAGATTATATTGCACAGGTGGGGCAGGGCTAAGTGAAGGATCAAGCCTTAAACTGTCTTTTTGAGTTGATATATATGCAAAACCAGCAACAAAATCATCAATGGCATCATAGAGACTGATGAGAATGTCATTGACTGAATGGAAAAGGAGAATGAGGCACATATTTCTAATGTAGCTCCAAGGACTCACACCAGAATACAGGATGGGTGCTAATTGATTCTTTGTTTCCTCCAATTGCAAAACCCCCAGTGCTCATAGGGATATTGAAGCTGGAGTTGTAGAATTGCAGCCCATGCCCAGGGTATGGGGTGAATCCAGCTTGTATGTCAAAAGTGATGGAAACTTGAGTTGGAAATGAACTGATCTCTCCTAGATGTACACATCAGGGTGTGTACCAGAAGGATTGATATTAAGGAAGCATACCAGGCCCCATATATGAAACTTGGAATGAGTCACCTGATACCCGAGGAATAATACCACATCTAACAGAAAGGTCCCGGGCATATGGGTCCTGGAAGACCACATCTTCCGTCATAATCAATGGCAGAGTGCTGAATATCACACTACAATATTTGGCTCAGTGAATTCATTAGAGGATCTCTACTGGATCAGAAGTTCTTACGATCCATTGACACCTGCGGGTAACCCAACAGTTGCATTGGTACCAAGGTGAGACCATAGGTAAGACAAAGCAGCCAAGGGCACAGGTGATATACTTGCGGTGTAGGGTTGGATGCTAAGCATTGTGGAGACATTCAGTGAAATAGGGATAGTAGCATTGAAAGTTCCAACTGTTATCACTGATGGTGTGACAATGTGTAGAACTGACACGCCTCCAAAGAACATGAAAGCCAAGAGAATGCGCAGGCGACTAGGGACATCAAGTTTCCGGCTCCTAACCAGTGCCAGTATTGAGGAACCTAGCCCGCGCCAAGCCATCAAATTGTCATGCAGCGCTGCAACCGTTTGTCCTGATTCGAGATCAGATGGAATCTTTTCCACCAAATCATCAAAGTAGCACACTTACGTCGTCGAATAATGTTGTCGGAAGATGCAATTTGCATTGCATATGATAGTGTAATGAGGATCATAACAGTGGATGCCTGGGTGGTAATGGAGGTTATCTGAGAGATGGCACTGATCTTGCGTACATCGAAGAGATGGTTCTCGAAGAAATGCGTGATCTGAAGCGTCAAAAGGGTGATGTTGAAGAGGACAAGGCAAGCGAGGAAGAGTATACAGGCATAGAAGGGTGTGGACCTCCGAAGGAATCGATTTGAGGGGCGAGTTGAGGGATCCATAGGTATTTGGGCCACGGCAACAACACTCGCTGTTTCTGCGCTTGCGCTGTCAGGCCTGCTCGATTCTCAACCAGGCTCTATGGAGGTTGGGATCCTTTGCGAAGCCGCGAGGCAACAACCGATTGAATCGCACAAATCGAGGCGCTTCTTTCGTTGACGTTAGTGCAAATCACCATCACTTGCTAGAGCTGTGTATTCCACTTTGGAAAGTCCTCGCGTCGCCCTGCTAGCATGTAATCCCAATCAAGAGGCTCGGGGCTTGGTGATGTTCTCGGAAAACCACGCAAATCAATGTCCAGCGTGGAACGGTTCTAGAGCTTTGGGAATTGATAAGGCCCCGTCGAATCTCCAGAGGGGTATGATATAGTCATTTTCGCCGGCGTCTCTCACCTCTACGAGCGGCTCGTAATATCTAGGGCATCCCCCAGTAGCATCGTGATGAACACTTCCACGATTTTCCCATAGGAATGTCGATTCCAAGAGCTTGACCCCTGGAGTCTTTAGTTCTTCTAAGCATTTGAGGAGCATACTGATTTACAGGTGGTCTCCATCAGCCCCGACGTCTCCGAAAACAGCATCGAACTTCGGCACCTGTAGCTTCGCATATCATGGATCACGTTCCCGTATGAATTGGCAATTTCTTCTCATTACCGTTCTCCTTGAATAATATACAAACTCTAATTATTACGCTTCCCTTTTCCATACTGGGGAACTGTTTGAAGTGCTCATATCAAGATGCCACTTGGAGGGGCCTACCTATGTATCTACATTGGGCGAATACCGAAACGAAGAATCAAGCTAAATGGATCTGTTTCGCGCCTGTTAGAGGCGATAGACGCTGGGGAACAATGTGATCCCTTAAATGTTGTCAGATCCTTCCTGACAATTTTACTGGACCCCGTCATAGTGCCATGGAGTATTTTCGTCAAATATCGAACCTCTGCCATTCTTTATTCAAGCTTTAGAATTGTTCGACGCCGAGTGTTAACTCGACTGGGAAAAGAATGTGCTAATGGCGCGCCGTGTAGATCTTCAGTGTCCGAAGGATACAATAGATGTCTATTTTGCTTCCCCTCTAGGCACCCACATCCCTACTTTCTATTCAATCTCATGGCCCACTAGCATTCCCAAGATCTGTACCCATTCCGCCACAGCCTTCAACACTCCCAAAGTCTCCTTATTACCTTGCACGAATCTGAACTCGGCGTACTCGAGGCCTTGCTCTTTGACGAGCAAACTGGCGGCGCGTAAATTATGTCAAGGGAGGCGGGGGAAAGATCGTGGGTCACTTGCAGATGAAGGCCACAGTGGATGAACTCGATGGAGGGGTCGCAAATGATATCAGACGTCGTTCGCAGTTTCCGAGCGACAAACGACTCGGAAGGACCGAGATCCGCCATCAAGCGCAAAAAGTGTGAAAGGACGATCTGAAAATAAAAAATTCCGGGCGAGAATAAACCAGTCTCAACTTACAGAAGAGTAGACACATGCCTGTACACACAGAGGGCTACCGGTCATATGGCTGACAAGGAATAAAGCCCAGACTGCATTTCCAATCGAACGAGCTGGTGGACCCGTGGCACCACGAAGTACCATAGTCCGCGCTGCATGCAAAGGAAAAATCGGGAGGTTGTAAAATATCAGTATAGGAAGTTCAAGAATGCAGGGCTGATGGCAAAGGGCGGAATATGCTGAATATCTGGATCATGCATTGGGTGGTTCGGAATGATTATGAGCCATTGTCAGATCTGAATCGCTCGGAATCACTCACGATGATGACTGCTGTGATTCCATTATCCACATAGTAGAGAATGTTAGTATTAGGACGTGGTATTCCGCGAATGAGCAGATTCGCATCAACTCACCATCCAACAATTGACCCCTGATGAACCTGATGAAATCTGCAATTATGATGCGATCGCACACCCAAATATGCGTCACGTCCAATATGCCCCAAGTCGTGAGTACCAGTGAAAGTGAGTTGCTGTCATCCCAGGACGAGAAAGAATGCACTCAGAATGAATCACCACGGAAATACACATTGTCCGCTACGGCGCCCAAGCGCAGAACTCCAGGCCAATATCTGTTAGATACGGAATCTTGTACAAGCCTGCGGCAGTGACTTTCACGTGAAGCTCCCGATAAGTGCGAGCATGGTGCACTTGAACAGACAAGGAGAGAGTCGAGGGTGGCGGCGTGATCACAGAAATAGAGGGTTATACGAGACCCGATGGGCCTCCCTGTGAACAAGAAGGATTATCGGAGCCGCGTGGCTATGGTGAGTAAACGTCCAGTTGGCCATACATGGTAGATGCGAATCCTTTTTCTCCTTTGTGAAACGCGTCCACTTCTCGCCCGTGTTTTTGGACTCAGCCGCAACCTACAGGAACAAGTGGCGACCACCTGTCTTCCCTAGTCTGAAGTCGGACCACAATAATCCCTTGACACGTTCAAGAGTGTGGATGGCGATATCCTATACGTGGTGTATAAGATGAATCAATGATACATCGGACATCTACTTCCCTCAAGATCAGACCAAGGTTCAATACTCTCTCATGGTACACTTCATGTATTTATGAGCATACTCCGGTGACGCACTTGGTGAATATGCCAAAACCCATCGTGGACTGGCGCTCGATAAGGAGCATCTTCGCGACACCCTTTCGGGCAGTTGCACATTTTACTTCATCTGAAACCACCGTCGATCGGGGGGACATGATCAAATGGCAGGTAGCAAATGGGTACACGGGCGATGAATTCGACAAGTGGGTGATTGATGCCCACGCTATGGCAAACATGTTATACAACTATGACGGTGCCCTGAATGTGACGGCGACAGAGGAATCGACATTAGCTGAGGTCATTTTGCGAGAGCTCGAGAGCCGGGCGCATGCCGCTGGCAAGGGTGAGAATGGCGAGTTCTGTCATCTATTACATCGCGTCCCACCAAGGCCTAAAAGGCAGGATTTCAAGGCCATGGCCAGTCTTGGGCATGCTCGCTCAGAGGGTCTTGGATCGCTCGCCTCTTTCGCGTGCGTGGTCAACACTGCTCAGAACCCTTCAAAATCCACGTCACCTAATAGCGATCAAAAAATAGGAACGAACAAGATAGCGGTGCTTGCCGAATAGGCGACACCGCCACTGAAGGGTGCACAGAAATGAAGCAATCATTACGTCGTGGTGGTGGTGGAAGTCTTTTTTATATATGGATTCGACATTGAGGTTCTAACCGGCGCTTAATCGTGAGGTGGGTATAATTCCAGAGTCCTTAGTCCTACAATCGCGGTATCTCCAGTTACAGAACACTTCCAAGAATACAGTATTGCGAGAGGAAGCCAACAAAATCGAATCGCCGAACCTCAAGGTTCAGCGCCTGAAACTATGTTCCTCGAGCGAAACTTCGCGTGATTCCTGCGTAAGTGAGCAGGGGATGCAGCACCAGGTACAGAAACTGGAGGAAGAAGGAGGGGAAGTAGTGAGGAGATAGAGACAAACACCTTTTACAATAATCGTGGCACATACAAGTCGGAACAGCAGCCGCCATCAATGTGATACCGAACACGAATATTCTTGCGTCCGCCCATACTAAGGAAGCACGGGCAGCCTGCAATCAAATGCGAGTGAGATCGAGGAAATATCTCTTCAAATGGCCGAATTTCGAGATCTGAGACGAACCAAGGAACAGGAGGATAGCATACGTGCAGCAATCGCCGGTGCAGGAGTCACCGTGCGAGGGATGTGGTGTGCCCTGGTGGGCGAGGTGGTTGAACCTCGACTGGGTTTTGGCATAGGAGCAACACGAGAAGCAGCATGCGCATAGGCAAGTCCCTGGAGCACTGAGGCAGCTGCAGCCACCGTGGGACCATTCGCGCTGGCCATTGTAGGAGATGGGCTTGTTGAAGGAATTGAGGTTGCCACCGACAAGAGGGTACGTAGTCATCGCCTGCGTGGGCCCGGGCTGCACAACGTACTGGGGGTTGTAGGAAGGGACCATGACCATCTGCGGGGCCTGTAGAGACTACAAGGGCGGACGATAAGGAACTGGATTTCTGATGAAAGAAAGAGACTCAGAACCATTGTGTTAGAATGCGAAAAGTGAGAAGGGAGGAAGGGCCCGATAGCATTGACCGTCTGGCGGGCCTTATGAAATAGAGCGGTGTGCCTTGAAATCACCTGATTTAGGGCGGCCTGAGCATGGCAGGCATGCCCTCCTGCCGTGAATTAGCGTCGACTCTCCACTCCAATGTATTTACACGGGGGGAACATATGGATTTCTGGAGAAGTTAGCGGAGGACAAGACAGGTCGCCTCATCTTCTACCCCATCTATCGACTGGAGGTCTGCTTCAACTTTTAAAGTGCACGGTGGGCTCGTGGTTGACAGCTAGGCGCCTAGTGGGATGTCTCCTTTACCACCGCAATATCAAGTCCGAGGGGACATCTAAGCGCCGAGACGGGGTTGCCCGGCCCGGAGATGGAGAATAAATTACTATAAACGCGGGCGTTCGTTGACATCTGGTGAGTACTGTACTCAGGCTGTTCAAAGTACGCACTCATTAATATTGTTCATGGCCGATGAAGCTGTCAACGAGTAGGGTCAAAGTCGTCAATCCAACGTGGGTCATTTCGCCCAAATCTTCGAGGAATCACTTCTCCCGAGTTGCTACTGGTCATGTCATCGCAAGGCGGCGTTTCAGCCAATCAATGCCATAATTGGGTTATGGTCTGTGGATTCAGGTGCGTTATAACACCATTAAGAAGGTCCCCAGCTCCCCCGTTGGTAGCATTCGGAGAAGTAAGTATCTGACCAATGCGACAAATAAAATCTATTGGTCTTCCAGTGTTCTTGGAAGAGACATTTGAGTCATTAATTGATCAAAGAAGACTTGATATGTGTTGTAATACGTATGGAAGCCGCCCCGCGGCTAGCAGTTTGCTAGCTAGAGCTTGTCATGACTGGGTCGCCGGGGCCAGAGTTCACAAGCAGTGGGCCGTGTACGCGTATCCCACCATCGTTGCATTAGGCCGAAGCAATCTCTACGATTGTGCAGGCCACGTGGAGGCGCTAGAAGCGGAATCAGCCCAACACATTACAGTATTGAAGAAGCGCTCACACTTGTTATTTGGTTATATATACAATTGCCTGAAAAGCCTCTCACGACCTGCCATCTTACGGCACACGCTCACGCTTGACCCAGAGACACGCTGCGTACAAGGGGTCCTGGTTCATTGGGGAGCAAATTGGTCAAGGAGTACGTCCGAAAAGATACGAGCCACGAATCGTGCGGCAAAACCGAGGAGAAGAGATTGACGTGGGATTGCCGTAGACCCACTGTGGGAAGGTGGTATTACTGTAATATTCGTCGGAACAAGGCTCAGCTGGACCCGTTCAACCGAACATTTTTTATGGCAAGTGAAATCGATATGGTAGAGTGGGCATTTCTTGGGCTTGAGAAAGCGACGCACGCCCTCAGAGGGAGCAAAACCAGAATTTTTGGTTCTGCGGGCTTGGAGGGGAATGGATCTGTTGTGGTTGTCCGGAAGCCCATTACCTAAGGAGATATGTAATTCCCCTAGATGACTCCAACGTCCCCTGTAGGTCATACCGCCAGCCTGCTACACCTTTACATGTTAGGATTTGCTTGGATGAGAGGGTTTGGGGGGGGGGGATCCGTCAAGGAACTTGACCCGACTTGAGCCCGACCTAGAACAAATTCAATAAAACTGGCGCCCATTGCAGTAAACTCGAATCAATTGCATAGTCACCATCAGAAGAGTGCCTGATCATGGGGATGACTCAGTTCAACCTTGTTTAGGGAAGAACCTGGTGCGTTTTTCGACTCTCCCTCTTTGCAATCATTCGATATTCGCTAACGTTCACAAACGCCAAAGATGCTCAGGTCAATCCTTTCTGGCCGCTTCGCGGTGCTCATCAGCTCCGACTCTCCCTCCACGGACAATCCCCAGCTTCCATCACCTAGAGATCAGGGCGAGTCCGCCCAGCAGCCTATACTGGTCGAGTTCAACCAGCAAAAGGCCAGAGCCGGGCTCCTCGTTACTAATGAGCTCGAAACGGCCGTGGAGCGCGTAAAGAAGAACGTCGCAGCCATCGCTAGGTTTATCTCCAACGCCCATATCGCTGAAATCAAAAGCTGACAATAACTCCTAAGGGAATGTCGTCTCCGTAACAGTAAATTCAGGTGCTTAATCCGTTCTGCCTAAAGGCATCCTGAATATCCATATTCATCCCACGTGTTAGGGACATCGAGTTCGACTTGGAGGAGGACAGAGACCGATGCTTACACGGTTAGCCCCTATGTGTGTCTACAGTGCTTGTTTGACGTGTCTCTTCACACCACCAGGGCTCGCGACTCTACCTGAGCATAGATTAAATCCGGCCGATGTTCGCAGGTTATCGCAGACTTTCTCCAAGCCCCAGTTCTTCGTAGATGGCCCAAATTGGAGCGATGTCGTACAGGGAGCCCTAGGCGATTGCTGGTTTCTCTCTGGTTTGGCCACTGTGGCTTCCATGCCCGAACTCATCGAGAAGATTTGCGTGGCCAAAGATGAACAGGTCGGGGTGTATGGATTTACATTCCAGAGAGACGGTGTCTGGACGGACGTGATCGTGAGTAGCCATCGCATTGTTTTTCAACCCAGAGTCCTCATCTTGTCTCCCACAGATTGACGAGTAAATCCCTATTGTTCTTGTTAAACGCATATTATTGAATCATCGCTACAGCCTACTGTACACTTCCATCCCCAAGTATGAGGAACTTACTCCCAGGGTCCGTATATCTTTCCCTTGAGGAATGTATTCTGACCTCCTTTATCGAACACTAGGAAAAGAACCTGTACCACTCCGACAAGGACCAGTATAACAAAACCGCAAGATTAGGCGGGAAGTGCCTCTATTTTGCCAAGTCTGGGGCAGAACATGAGACCTGGGTGTATGTAATGACTGGTTTGGCGAGCCTAGAATTTTTAATAGAATTCCTTCTGAATCCAGGGCATTGCTCGAAAAGGCGTATGCCAAGTTGCACGGCGATTATGCTTCTCTTAGGGGGGGGTCCGCTGGAGAAGCTATTGAAGATATGACGGGGTAAGATGTCGCCTGATCTCTGCCAAGACATACTCATATGCGTCTGCCGCAGGGGGGTGTCTACTGTTGTTCACGTCAATGTACGGTGGTCTCTCACTCGCTTCTGTTCGTTTCTTATGACCGTTATTGTAGGATATTTTGGATCCGGATCTCTTCTGGAAGCAGGAACTGCTCATGGCGAACGAGGACAGACTTTTTGCGTGCTCTATTTACAGTTTAAAGGAAGATATAAATCCGACTGCTGCTACCGAGACCGTCAATGGTAAGAGCATCTCCGTTACTTTATTTGTCCCACTCCGCTGACGTTCAGACCAGGGCTCTACACCGGTGTGTTTCCGCCTTTCTCTTATCATCTTGTGGATCTTCATGCGAAACCGTTGGTCCTTCAACTTTAAAGGACATGCTTATTCTATTTTGAAGGCTATCGAGTATCGAGGAAAACGCTTCTTACGGATTCGCAACCCGTGGGGGAGCTCAGAGTGTGGGTCCACCACGCGCTGCATTCAACATATCCCTCATCTGTGCTTCAGGGACAGGTCGATGGTCTGACGGAAGCAAAGAGTGGACCCCTGAATGGCTCGATGCCCTGGGTGCTCTGGACTATTCCTTCGGCGATGATGGGGCCTTCATCATGGAGTGTAAGTGATGCCATATTTTCATATGGCTTTCGGCCTCGCTGATATCGTCATAGACGAAGACTTTCTGGAAACTTGGACGCTGGTTCAACGGTCACGTTTGTTTGATCCGTCTTGGATTGTCTCTTCTTTGTGGATCAATGCGAGAGTTCGCGGCCCCCTTTGCGCCTGGGACTTTGGTGACATATCTTGTGTGTATTGTGCGGTTCTTTCGTCTGTATCTCTGATCTAAGGGTACTTGCCATAGTCACATTCAATCTCCCTCAAGCTTCTCCAGTGATCGTGGTCCTCTCGCAAATGGACGACCGCTACTATGACGCCATTTCAGGATATTCCCGATGGACGTTAGATTTCAAACTGTACAAGAAGGGTGATCCAGAGCTCCTGGCATGCTCATCGCACTCTACTTTTTTCTGTCGAAGCGTCAATTGCGAATTGGATCTAGAAGCGGGCGATTATGTTGTTCATGTCGGTATCTTCACTTGTGTCAGGTAATTATGAGTGTGAACTCTCCCATATTTTCAGGTTCGAGTGGATCGGCAGCCGTTTAGACCTAAAGTATAGTATTTCCATTCTGAGGCTGTTATCGCTTGATACTGACGGACCCGGGGGCCCTAGAACTACATGGCTATGAATATGCCTCTCTGGGACCAGAGAAAACTGGCTAGCGTGCTCTCCAGGGGTGCTATGAGCGAGTCCATCGTGGCAAGTGAGTGCGTTAGGATTGAAGCATTACGTATGTGTCTCATTAGGATTTCTTCCCCAATGGTGCGATAGACGTCGAACCCGAGTACGTTTCACTATTTCCTTATTCCAATCCATCGCGCATCTCACATCTTTTTTATTTATTTATTTAGCAAACTCGATATGTGGCTTCCGCGGCCGATTGAGTTATTTGCAGGTCGCGACCTGCACGAGATTGAAATTGACAGTCTTGCCCGTCTGGCTGCCCAGCGACAGAGTTCTGCGCCGACTCAAGCCCCCGTACCGGCTGTGCCAGATGATCACCCTGATGCTCTTGCTATCAAAATGTTGTCCATCGGAGGCACTCCTAGCCACCCCTCTCCGGCTCCAGTGCCTGCAGTACCGGCAGTCCCTGCGGACCCGGCAGCACCTGTAGTCCCGGCAGCACCTGTAGTCTCGGCAACACCTGTAGTCCCGTCAGCACCTGTAGTCCCGGCAGCACCTGTAGTCCCGGCAGCACCTGTAGTCCCGTCAGCACCTGTAGTCCCGTCAGCACCTGTAGTCCCGTCAGCACCCCCAGTCCCACCAGCACCTGCACCCAAATCTTCCACCGATATCAACGGTGTGAAGGAGCCAGATAGCGAGCCCGCCGTTGATAAAGCCGACGTCCCGGCACAAGTGAACAGCCACGATAATGGTCAAGAGGACCCGGAAGCACAAAATCCGACCGCAGTCTGGACCAATGGCCTCGTCTCTGAACCTTTAAATATCGAAATTAAAGTAAGCCAGCCGCCCGTCTCTTTGCAGCAGGACCCTGATTCACACGTCATAGTCGGAGAAACCTAAGTCTCATTCTCTGGGACCTGAAGACGTCCCAATCGCGTCGAGGGCTTCCAGCACAGACAGCGTGATTAACAATGCACTTCGTCCGATTCCACGGCTTGTGCAATGGTCGCGTAATATCTCATCCAAGCCAGGTGTTGAAATTCACTCAGGGATCCGCTGTGATGGGTGCGGGGTAAGTGTTTCTTTCGATCCTTATCTATTTCTCTCAGATAACCTCTGGACCCCGAGAAAAGATTGATCCCATAGCGGGCTCGCGGTACAAATGCTTGGAGTGCGTCTCTGCTTTCAATTCACTTTATGAGACATGACATGCCTTACCTATGAAAATTGCCAGGTTTATCTGTCCCGATTATGATTTGTGCCAGAACTGCCACGATAAGAAAGCACACCACAATGGTAGTCATCGGATGTTGCTGATCGCATCCCCAAAGGATGCTGAACATCTACTGGAAGCAGCCGAGGTATGGGTTTTTTTTATCCTCACACGACCGGACCCGAGTCCTCATGACCCCATAGAAAGACACAGATAATGAACTGGCTGTTGGGCTCCGCGTGTGTACGTATCATGGATCTTTCTCTTTGCTCGGCTGCCTCGAGTGTCTGATTCGAACCCCAACCTGCAGATTCGAAGAAGGATTGCCCCACCACAATCCGTAGCCAATTGCGGCATGGAAAAATCATTCATTGGCGGTCTTAAGAGCCTTTTACCCATAGTTTACGATGTACCGAGATGAAGGATTGTTTTGCGTTATACCAGTCTGAAAATTTCCCACGCGTCCCCAAGCATTTGAATCCCAAAAAACCACACCACATTTTGTGGACGAATTTTGTTCCACATAAAAAGACGATTCCTTCTCACTCTCTGAAGTCCCCCCAAAATCCCCACGCCATGTCCTCCAAAGCTATCCACGAGTATGACGCCAAGATGCTCTTATCCTACTGGCTCCAGAGGGCGCCGGCGGTGGTAGACTCCTCCCCAATCTCCCCCAACTTTGTCTACCCTTCACCAAATGTGGCCCAGATCAAGTGGGACTCAGCCACGAACACCATCACCCCAGATGCATCTCTCCCGCCCTGGGTTTTCACTTCCAAGCTCGTCGCGAAGCCTGACCAGCTCATTAAGCGCCGTGGGAAGAGTGGTCTCCTCCTCTTGAACAAGAACTGGTCGGACGCTAAAACCTGGATCACTGAGCGTGCTGGGAAGCCTGTCAAGGTTCGTAGATGTGGTCCAAACGCGTTCCTCACGTTCTCACTCGGAAATCTGTCTTACAGGTTGAATCTGTCACTGGAACGTTGAACACGTTCATCGTAGAGCCTTTCTTGCCCCATCCATCTCATACCGAATACTACGTCTGCATTAATTCTGCTCGCGAAGGGGATGAAATCCTCTTCACCCATGAAGGTGGTATCGACGTCGGCGATGTCGATGCTAAAGCTCTCAAGCTTGCTATTCCCGTGGGGAAAGGCTTCCCATCACGCGACGCTATCAAGAAGGCTATTCTAACTTACGTACCCGAAGAGAAGAAGGATACGCTCGTGGACTTCCTCACCCGTCTGTACTCGGTCTATGTCGACCTCCACTTTGCCTATCTCGAAATCAACCCCCTCATCTGCCTTGACGGCGAAAATGGCAACCCTCCAACTATCCACTACCTTGACATGGCTGCTAAATTGGATCAGGTGTGTGCCTTTGGAATGTGCGAATGTACTACAACTAGGGTGCTCATCGTTCTATGCGCAACCAGACGGCGGAATCTATCTGCGGACCGAAGTGGGCGATTGCTCGCGACCTTTCTGTGTATGATGGATCGGCGAAGCCCTCTGGTGTCTCTGCTGATCGTGGCCCACCCATGGGTACGTCCCATAAGTCAACCGCTCAACTTTTCATTAATATTTTCATCTACTTCGTACAGTCTTCCCTTCCCCATGGGGACGTGACCTTACCAAGGAGGAGGCGTACATTCAGAAATTGGATGGAAGCACTGGTGCATCCTTGAAGCTCACCGTTCTCAACCCCGAAGGCCGCGTATGGACCATGGTAGCTGGTGGAGGTGCCTCCGTCGTTTACAGGTATGTGAGATATTGCTACAGTCCGAGAAGCGATTCGGTCATGACTGTGTCTACAGTGATGCCATCGCCGCGCACGGTTTCGCCCACGAGTTGGCCAACTACGGCGAGTACTCCGGAGCGCCCACCGAGGGTCAAACTTACGAATATGCCAAGACGATAAGTACGTATACTTTTCCCCTGTAGATTGTCTCTCTATATCACATATTTAATATGCATTGTCCACAGTCGATCTCATTACCCGCGGTACCCCCAACCCACAGGGGAAGATTTTGATCATCGGTGGTGGTATTGCCAATTTCACCAATGTCGCGGCTACCTTCAAGGGCATCATCCGCGCCCTTAAGGAGTACAAGGCACCCCTCATCGCCCATCATGTCAAGATCTTCGTCCGCCGTGGTGGTCCCAACTACCAAGAAGGTCTCAAGGCCATGCGCTTGCTTGGAGAGAGCCTGGGTGTTCCGATCAAGGTGTATGGTCCCGAGACTCACATCACCGAGATTGTGCCTCTCGCTCTCGGTATCACCAAAGCTACCGGAGGGCTCAAGACCCCCGCCGTCACTACTTCCACTCCCACCACACCTACCACGAAAAATGAAGATTTCGATGCCGAACCTGGCGTCGGCGAAATTCAAGCTTCTGGCGGGCGAACCCAACCGAACGACCAGATCGTCCGCTTCGACACCAGTGTGAGCAGGGGACGACCAGCGTTCCGCCCCTTCGACGAGACTACGCGGTCGTTTGTCTTCGGTCTTCAACCCCGTGCTATTCAGGGCATGCTCGACTTTGACTACAGCTGTGGTCGTGCTACGCCTAGTGTTGCTGCCATGATTTATCCCTTCGGTGGCCACCACATCCAAAAGTTCTACTGGGGAACTAAGGAAACCCTCCTTCCGGTCTACACCAGTGTGCAAGAGGCTGTCTCGAAGCACCCTGACGTCGATGTTATCGTCAACTTCTCTTCTTCACGTTCAGTCTACTCGTCTACTTTGGATATCTTGAAGTACTCCCAAATCAAGGCTATCGCTCTGATTGCCGAAGGTGTGCCAGAACGCCATGCACGCGAAATCCTCCACCTTGCCGTGTCCAAGGGCGTCTTGATCATCGGGCCTGCAACTGTGGGTGGTATCAAACCAGGGTGCTTCCGTATCGGTAACAGTGGGGGGTATGTCCTGTTTTACTATACCTACGTCCTTGCATGATGACTGACTTCTATGTGTGTAGAATGATGGACAATATCATCGCGTCCAAGCTTTACCGAGCTGGATCGGTCGGCTACGTCTCCAAATCCGGAGGAATGTCCAACGAGCTTAACAACATCCTCTCTTTGGTCACTAATGGTACATACGAGGGTATTGCCATTGGTGGTGATCGTTATCCCGGCTCTACCTTCATTGACCATCTTTTGCGCTATGAGGCGGACCCCGAATGCAAGATGCTCGTCTTACTGGGCGAGGTCGGTGGTATCGAGGAATACCGCGTGATCGAAGCGGTGAAGAACGGCACCATTAAGAAGCCCATCGTCGCATGGGCCATCGGTACCTGCGCCAAGATGTTTACCACCGAGGTACAGTTCGGACACGCTGGTTCCATGGCCAACTCTGCATTGGAGACGGCGGACGCTAAGAACGTGGCAATGAAAGCTGCTGGGTTTATCGTTCCCGATACTTTCGAAGAACTGCCTCAAGTGCTTAAGGAGACCTATGATGGCCTTGTCGCGTCTGGCAAGATCGTCCCGAAAGCTGAACGCGAGCCTCCCGTCATCCCAATGGATTACAAGTGGGCACAGGTACGTGCAGATATTGGCCATCATCAGTGGTCATCCATCTAATTGGCATGTTCTCCTCACCGATCAGGAACTTGGGCTCATCCGTAAACCCGCCGCCTTCATCTCTACTATCTCTGACGAACGGGGACAAGAGCTCCTGTATGCCGGTATGCGAATCTCTGATGTGTTCAAGGAGGACATCGGTATTGGAGGTGTCGTGAGTTTGCTGTGGTTCAAGAGGCGTCTACCCCCATGGGCCACCAAGTTCATCGAGATGGTTCTCATGTTGACTGCCGATCACGGTCCTGCCGTCTCTGGGTATGATATTGCCATTTCTTAGGTGATGGAGGCTACATGAACTGAACGGGGTGTTCACTTCTAGCGCGATGAACACTATCGTCACATCGCGTGCCGGCAAAGATTTGGTCTCATCTCTGGCGTCTGGTCTGCTTACCATCGGAAGTCGTTTCGGTGGTGCCCTTGACGAGGCTGCCTCCATGTTCTCAAGTGCACGGGACACTGGCCTCACCCCTCGAGAGTTCGTCGATGAGTCTCGCAAGGCCAATAAGCTCAGTAAGTGATGACTTGGATCCTAATCCAGGTCAGTCCTGATGAGATCTGGTTTATAGTCAGCGGGATTGGGCACAAGATCAAATCTGTGAACAACCCTGATCTCCGTGTGGAACTGGTGAAGGAATATGTGCAGAAGAACTTCCCCAGTCACACTCTGCTCGATTACGCTCTCGCTGTGGAAAAGGTTACCACCGCGAAGAAGGACACTCTTATCTTGAACGTCGATGGGTGCATTGCTGTGTGCTTCGTCGACCTCCTCCGAGACAGCGGTGCCTTTACTCGGGAGGAAGCTGACGAGTATATCACAGTCAGTATCGATCTCTAGCGTGATTCTTGTGCGTGCCTCATGCCATGTTCTTTTTCCACAGATCGGTACTTTGAATGGTCTCTTTGTGTTGGGCCGAAGCATCGGCTTTATTGGGCACCACCTTGACCAGAAGCGACTCCGCGCGCCACTTTACCGTCACCCTGCCGACGATATCTTCATCAACATGATTCCCGTCGGCCAACCACGGATCCTGTCACGGGTGAACTAACTTGATGTCCCGTCTGCTGCTGCCCCGCCGTTGCTGCTGCTGTTGTCATTCTTAGAGTATATATACCGCACTTCTCTTTTTGAACTCCCGATTCGCGATATAATCATTTCCTTCTCATTCGTCTCCACTGCATTATCCCATGCTCTCATGTCCTATTTTTTCCCTGAAATATGCAAGAAATTCTGCGCCCCTGTCGAGTTTTCCACCACGTGATAGTCTTTCCATGTCAACTCTTCTGTTGGATGCTGAGAGTGATAAAGTACAAAAATTTGTCGCTACCCAGTGCCTTCCGAGCAAGAGCAGTGCGCGTCTTCCAACTGATATAAGTTCAGACGTGTCCTGGCTTCCCGTCGTCGAGGCCAATGTAACATTTTCAATCGATTTGGTGAGCTTATTGCTCGTTCTCTGCCTTCCTGGCGCTCAGAGCTCGCTCTCTCAAACATGTCTACTCTGCGCTCAAAAAGTTCGAGGCTGCCTTGACTGAGATCCTCATGCATCCTGAGCGAAATTCGTCTCTGATCCTTCGAGCAGAGATATTGTCAGATGGTGCCCCCATAAATGTGCCGCCCAGTGTCCGAGATATCCCTGGATATACAGCCATTCGCAACATAACGCGACGGATTCTCCCTCGTCTCCCTCAGCGCGATCGCGCCCTTGACCAGGACTGCACGTATTACACAGGGGCTGGGTCCGTGCCAGCGCATGATGAATGTGATGGTGTGGACGAGGACGTGTCCCGGGCCTCGCTTGTGGTTCTTACGCCTCGCTTGGACGATGGTGCCCAGGACCTTCCATGGTACCACCCCCCGGTGCGCCACCTTGCCTTTCGCTACATCCAGGATGTGGGGGGAGCGAATTTGCCCGTGATACGCGTCGAGATCGTTCCGCTTCATCCAGAGGACAGTTCGGCTAGTGGTGCTACGGCGCCTAGCGCCGTCGTTACGGATCCTGCATCCCGTCTGTATCGAACTTGTCTCAGCCTACTCGAGACAGTGTGGAAATATGGGAAGGGGATGATGACGGGGTATAAGAAACGAGTCGTCCATGATGTGCGTGCGCGAGTGACGATTTCCTTTGCTGAATTGCTCTGTTTGAACGCACGTTCGCTTTTTTTGCGAATTTTTTTTTTCTAGACTTTGGTACCGAGAGAAGCGTTCCAAGACTTGTACCTCATCATGAGGGAGCGATTCAAGGACATTGCAGACGTATGGCACGAGGCTACAGATGCGTCTAAACATGTTTTTGAGGTACTTATTCCGTACACTGTGTCTCCCCTGTTCTTCTGGTGTATCTCACAAGTTCTTGGATGAATTCCAAAGGATATTTCAATCGCGACATTTCTGATTTTATTGTGGAAGGATATGTATCCAGCACCTACTACACCCATCGATCCAGATTCAAAACAACCGTGGCATGCGTGGGGCCGGCCACAGAACGGATTTCTAGATTTAGGGTGCATATTCTCTCGCGTGCCTTGCTTTACCCTCCATTTTTCCCCCTTCCCTTGGATGCAATGATAACAAGTACTGACGCCCATTCCCGGTCGCCTACTTCTTTTTTTCCAGGTGTGGAAATGGTCTTCTTGTGCATATCCTACGCGAGTGTGGGTATACTGGTCTCGGAGTGGACGTTCGGGCACGGAAATCGTGGCCTCATTACCCCCCAGTACGCGAGACCATCTTCATGTCCACGCCTTCGATCCAATAGCCCCAGCGAGTGCTCCACTATTTCGCGACCCAGGGCCAGTGGCTTCTTCGCGTGACGATGACCACGGTGGTGATGTGTTGGAGGATCCTATTTTGCAGAAGATGTTTCCCATGTCCGCGAGGGGGCGCTTCATCATTGGAAATCACGCGGACGAGATGCAGCCATGGGTCCCCGTGCTCGCTGCTCTCACTCGTGCCGAGTATCTCAGTATCCCGTGCTGTGCATGGGAGTTCGATGCGAGATTCCAGATGAAGAAACAGATGAACAAGTCGGACGAGGAAGGTGGCTTGAGTCCAGAAGAGGAAGATTTAGAGCGCAAGCTGAAGTACGACGAGAAAGACGGGCGACTTGGGCTGTACGCTTGTAAGTCGACTTTTGTTTTTTGTTTCTAGTCGTTGAGTTTTTTTTTCCCTTTTTCGAAAACCAAATATTTTATCCCAGCGTATGTCTTGTGGCTCGCTGGGCTCTCCCGGAAATGTGGCTTTGTCGTGGAGAGCGAGGCATTACGGATTCCCAGCACGAGGAACCGTGCTATCATTGGTGGGTGAATGTTTTAGGTCGTTATTCCAATATCTCTCACCCTGCATCAAGGCCGGAAACGTATTTATGATAATATTGATGGTAATGAGGCCGTTCTCGCTCGGGCCCGTGCCATGGTGGAAGAAGTCCGGATACGGGGAGTATTCAGGGCTCGTAAGCCTGAAGGGAAAGCTGGACTTGAGGTACGTTGATTGGCGTGCGTGGAAATTCGTGTCTGGATATAAAGAGCTGCATAGGATGAAGAGCCCCGTATAGTTGGGGAGGCCCGGCGGAGGTTAGTGTGAGGGCTTCCGATTTGCTTCATAGGTCTGACTTGCGCGTGCGTCCCTAGAAAGGATCCAGACCCCATTTCGCGACTGAGGAGGAACATAGACCCAGCTGTTCCAGGGCAGTTTCGCCCTGGTGACATGGCATGGGGACCGTCGAGTACTGTCGTACGAGCACCGCTTGCGATGTCGCGTCTGAAGACGGGCATGCAGTGACGGCAGTGACGGTTCAAGTTCTGATTCTCTGTACTGGGTTGAATTGTGGATTGAGACGGTCCGTAGTTCCGCTCACACGACCTGATTATGTAATGGTGCACCCTTGCTGAATTGTAGATTCCAAAAGTGGCTGATTACAGAAGGGGGGTCAGCTGGTCCTGTCCAGTGACCGCATTCGATTTCCGTTAAAAGGGAAAGAAGATCGCTTATCACCTCTGATTTCACCTCTGTCACTTCACAGGTGGATACCGCGTCGTGACCAGTTTCCCAGCGAATCCGCAGTTCTTTCCCTCTTCTCTATCTCTCTGCTTTTCTTCATGTCGGAGTCCAGGACTGTTGAGATTAATGATGCAGTGTTCTGTGCTGATCATGTGAAGGAAGTGGTGCGTGTCGCCTTGCTCCAGGCCCGACGTCTCACATGCATATGCGGTGGCCGACCTATAGTGCGCCGATTGCTCTGTCGATACGCGGGAAGAGAACGATGCGTTCTTCGGGGTGCGTGTTCCGATCGTTTATCGTCGTCATCCCTCGTTCCCTTGTAATCTTCGGGTCTCATATCTATTTCATTTTTCTTCAACCTTGTTGTCCTCCTTGGCCTAGTTCGACAGTTCAGATAGGGAACCGTTGAACATTCCTACCGACCTCCATAGCAAGGACGGGGTATATCAGTACGTGGTCTTGAGCCCCTTCATTCCGTAACTTTAGGCGCTCCTCTCTTATCGTGACCCTCCTGCTCCGTGTTAGCTGCAAGAAGCATGCCAACGCGAGTCAGTCATCGTTTCACCTTCCTCTAACCTCATTCTTGCGTTGATTTTCTCACTCGTCGTCGCTATCTATTCAGCTTGCAACCAATGCTTCGGGTGCGTCACTCTCGTCTCTCTCCTCTCCCAGCTACTCCTGACCCTCACGTGATTCACAGATGGAAGAAGCAGATAACCAAACTGCAGAAGGAGGCTAAGAAGGCGGGAAAGAACAAGAAGACGACGACGAACCTGTACTAGGAACGGTTCGGCCTAGCTTACCATCGTTGCGGCCTCTCCCATCTCCATAACCTATAATGTTGTCGCTGGTTGGCCATCTATCCGTTCATCGTATGGCTCTGCCGTGTATAGCCCCATGTCTTTCTCCGACTTGTCCACTCGTGTATAACCCCTCCCTGTCCTGTGCTACGAATCCACGCTTGTAATTGCAGAACGAACGTCGAAGTGCAATTTTGTAAATTGGAGGCAGTCATCATGGAAAAAGAAGGGAAGAATGCTAGAGGTGATCTTCGGGGTGAGAAACAAATACAAAAACAAACCTGGAAAGAACCTTAGAATACTGTAGTCCTCAAATGTTAACGTTCACATTGATTGGTTCTTATAATTATGGCAAGTTCCAATCGAACATGTCAGCCTGGAATATCCAAAGGAATCTATTACTCTGAAAGGTTAAGTACTAAGCGCAGATAACGGGCTCGGACTAACATAAATTTCCGGTTCGGACGTGAGAGTGGGGGGAAAAAAAAAAGAGAAAAGGGATACCTTAAGCGATTAAGCTCACAGAATCGCATAATAATACGCCCACCAAGTACGTTTCCTGTGTGTAAGGGAACTTATGTGAGGATGGCGGTGAAATATTTGCAAATAAGATGTGCGTTACAACGTGTTTGTGCGCCTGTCTGTCTGCCTGTGGGAGCGTCAATGGGGAAAAAAAAAACGGAGGACCAACACTCGTCCATCAGTACCATACCTGGTCAAAATGATAATCGGTGTCAACTGCAGGATAATCATCCCAGGGTTCTAAAGGGAAGAGTTCTATCGACCAGGTAGACACTGGCCTGCATTTCCGCAATTTCCTTGTGAAGGTTCAGCGTGCGTGGACCCCTGTAATGGGGGGGGGGAAACATCCAAAACCCGAGCCTCAAAGCTGTGAAAGTCTGGAGAGGCAGAAACAACTGATAAGATGCTGGATTTCAGGTCTCGTACGGGAAAGCCTCAAAGAAGTGAGAATGTCTATTGGGTGACCATAGGGCACGCCGGAAATTTTGGCGCATGCGTTAGCGGTCTGACTTGAAGGCACGATCGGAGAAGAAGAGTGGAGGATAGATAGAGGCTAAGAAACGGAGAACATCGTTCGAGGTTAATGGGCCAAAAAGAGAATGCCACGACCCATAAAAATTATTGGGGCCTTCGGATTGTGTAGTTGTGTAGATCGTTGGTAGAGTGTACATCCATGGTCAAAAGGCGATGGCCAGGCCTTTTGAGTTACGGGTTCCTTCGGATATCTCTGGGAATGCCCCGACCCACTGCGCTTGTACCGGAACTCGAAAGCATCCATATTCATACAATTGTTCAGGGCCATAGCAAGGAAGTGTTGATAGAAATATTTCTGCAGCCGAACCGTCAAAATTTGGGGAAATATTGCCAAAATATTCGAGCTCCAGGTGAAACCCCTGCTGCTTAGGATGTTATGGAACAAAGGTCTTGCAGGTTTGACCCTCAGCTAAGCTGTGAAAGCACTGGGACTTTGAACTATTTCAAGTAAGTGCTTAAGCAATCCACGCAAACCTCTCCACCCCTGCTTCTAACATTGCTGTGTACCCAGGGACTCTTAGGACAGCACAGGGTCGGGGGTCATGGTACAGGAGGAGTATAAGTTGGGTATGGTCAATAATTTTCTTTTCTTTTGGGGGGGGGGGTGGGGGGAATTGCGTGAAGTCTTCGCAGCAAATAATGAGTAACCAAGAAGACTGCCGGAAATGAAAAATTCGCTGAGTTGCGATATTACTATTCTTAGTCAGGAAGAAGCGGTGTGAGTGCGTCTCGGTAGTTACCGAATGTGCTCAACACCTCGCTCAAATTGCAAAATAAGAAAATTACTTAGTTCAATGGTACGCTTGCGCCGCCCGGGCGAATTCCTCTAATTATACTGGCACTCCGGAGCAGTCCCTTGATCCTCGGGTGTGGATGCCCCTCAATGGGCCCTCATTGTCGAATAATTATCGACGCTGAAGGAAGCGATGGCTAAGGCCACAGACGCGCGTGCTTCATATTACTGTAGCAGCCCTTGCATCTGTTACCGACGCCGGGTGCCGACGTTTATAATGGCTATTAGCCGGGGAATAATTGCGGAAGTAAAACTTTGCGTACCTGCGACCCCCTCCGCGATGGAGCGAAGAGCAATGTTGCCTGGGCGTGATGTTCCTAATCGTGATGACCCTAAGAATTCCCTAAGACTCCGGTACGTGCCTCAGAAGTGCTTAGCCCATTCAATCTAGACTCTCCCCCGCCTTTTTGGCCCAGGCCCCAGGGCATCACGTATCAAGGGGGGGTGTATCGGTTGCGTCCGGTTGTCAGTCTACGATGTCTTGTTCCTTTTTCGTAATCTTCTTCTCTCTTATCTCTTCTCCCACATTGTGTCTTGACGATCCTGGGAGGTCGCTCACTCTCCTTTCTAACGCCCATGCATGGCGCCCAAACATGCTCCCAAACATTCTCTCATTAAAATTAAACGTGGCTTGCTAGGCGACATCGGTAAACCAATTGCAAAAACTGGCGGTCACATTTTGGATGGTGCTATCCACGGCCTCGGCGATACTACAAGCAACGTAGCTGGTGTTCTTCAAAGTGCTGTTCAGCCTCAGCCTCCTCCACCTACTAACCCGTCTTCCTCGATTCCACCTTCCTCACCCCTGGCTCCCAGTCCAACTCCAGACCATGGTCGACCGCAGACCCTTCACCCAAATGTCCTTGATCTTGGTGGTCCTCATGGCTCTCTCGTTGGGGGCGTCAAAGTTGGTGCAGGAAAAGCTCTCGGCTCGACAAAGCACCTTGTCAGTGCTGTGGTTCCAAATGTCGTTGGGGCCTGCTTTCACCGTCGCCCAGTCCCAACCCCCCTCCTAGTATGTATTTATTAATTATTCGCTCCGACATTCAGGGAAAGCCCAGCAGGGCCCTCATACTCACTTATGCCCATAAAAAGATCCAATACCTACTATCAATCCGACGCCTGTCCAAAATCCCCCAAGCGGCGGGGGTGGCGGTGGCGGTGGTGGCGGCGGCGGCGGCGGCGGCGGCGGTGGTGGTGGTGGTGGCGGTGGCGGGAAAGGGGGTGGTGGCAATGGGAACGGTGGCCATGGGGGTGGCGGCCACGGACACGGTGGAAATGGGGGCGGTGGCACCAGCCAGACGTCTCCCCCTGGTGGGACACCTTTGCCTGGCGGCCCAATTCCAAGCAGCGGGCCGATTGGCTCTCCCAATCAGCATGTGGGGTCCTCCGGTCCTCCGGGTCAATCAACCCTACCACTCTCACAATCCACAGGAGCACCAGCTTCCCATTCAGATGGTTCCTCAATAACTATCGTGACCATAACTTCCGGCACCTCGATCTTTCCTATTTCTTCGTTAATCTCTAGTGCCTCTGATTCCAGTGACCCCCCTCGGAATCCCTTCTATGGTGCCCGTATTACGGACACGACCGCGAGCGGACCCTTTGTCACGCAGGTATATCCTAATGGGGCGACTCCTTCGTTTGGCTCATCCGGAACTACCCACTCCGGGAGTAGTTTGCAGACCGGTAGCCCTCCCGGTGGGGTTGCTCTTGGAAAAAACAGGGGTCTGTCGGCAGCAGCTATTGGCGGTATTGTTGGAGGTCTCCTTCTCATTTGCCTTTTGGGCTTAGTTTTGGTCCGAAAATGGTACGCCAAGAGGCGCGAGGAACGCCTTCAAGGATGGTCATCCGGTTCCAAGTGGGCCCAAAATGAGAAAGGGATCGAAGGGGGCCTCCAAGTCGGGAAACGATCACGATGGAATGGTATTAGCAATCGCAACCGACCTCTCAGTGATGATAGTTTTGGCACTCCAGATCCGGATACGAGGCGGGACTTGTCGAGTTTCTCCTCACCATCTCTATACTCCCCAGCTTCAATAACTCCTAATGTCAATTCCCCCAGATCTTCTGGCCTTTCCCTTGACAGGTATTTCACTATCATCCAAGTTCCCGAGCCTATTCAGCCTTCCGCCGCCGTGGCGGCGCTTCCAATGCGTCCGAAGCGAGCAATGAACCTTACACTTAGTCCTACCTCTCTATTCCCATCGATACGTAATCAGGCTGCATCGAGTGCGAATCTCGCTTCCCCTGATCCTTTTACGGACCCACCTCCTAGCGGATTCAGTCAGGGTCCATCAGATACCTCCACTACACGATATCTGGTCTCTCCACTATCTGGTCATTTCGTGGATCTTGTATCCTTTCCGTCTCCTCCCACCACCAAAACCCTGACACGACAAACATCTATACAAACTCTTTCTATCCCAGAGAATAGTTCTTTCGACCTCCCGTATGATGGTTTCTTCGACGATCCATCTTCGACTCATCTTGGCATGCCTGCAAGTCCGGAGGATCCATTCGCCGATAGTCCCAATGTTGTGCTTGCATTTTCAGAGTCTATTCGCGCAGTATCCTCTCGCACCGAGCCTGATGTAGGGGAAAGTCGCCGCGCGTCTATATCTTCAAATATGACCCGCGTGGCTCGGTCGTGGGACTCTTCATCACCAGAGGATCTCTCTGTTTCCGCTGGTGACGTCGTTCGTGTGATTAGTCGACACGCGGGGAATCAGCGGCAGGGAACCGCAGTAGCGGCGGATGGGCGCTTGTGAAGCGCTTCGACTCGGAGACTGGGATCGGTAAGCGAGGTTTTGTCCCTGTTAATTGCTTGATGCACGTGCAGGGGCCTACCGCATCTGTTTCGGAGTGAGTTCCCTTCCCCCTTTGCACTGCGGACCTTGGATGCTTCGCTAACACTCCGTCCTCCCAGCCCCTGATACTTGTCAACGATTACTTCTATCCGATCACACCCGTTTACTTGCTTTACTACGGCCTCATCAGCCCCCTTAGTTATCTAGATCAACCATATGGACTCGGCCTCTTCTGGTAACGATATAGTTCTGTCCACTCATTTGACCTCTGCTCACTTTAGCTTATCCGCCACTTCCTATACCACTCCACCCCCTTCGTATTTATCACTTTCAAGCGGTGGATAACCCCTTTGTCTGCAGTTCCTTACTTCTCACTGTTGTTGGTACTATGCTTTCATCCAAGGAGTACACATACTTACTTTTTTTAACTTGCCATTTTTTCCCCCTCCATTCTTTCCATCTTTCTTCGGCTCAGTTACAAAGATCCTGTTTAGCAGGGATCCCATCCTGGGGACATGCTGGAATCTGATGGACTCTGATGGTCGTATATCTATTAGGGATGTATGTACTGTAAATGTACTGCATTCTAATGCCTCCCCCCTCCGATATTTCCATGGAACCGCTGGTTCCACATCGGGGCCGCAGACAACAGGGCGATGTGTGGGAGGGCCGATGCTAGGTTACCCATTTTCGATCATCGTATTATTATTATTATAAGGGATCTAAAAACCCATTCACGGACCTAGCATGATGCGCCGCCTGGCGAGAGAAAATCGTCACACACACCAATTCACACCAAATAAAAGTCAACGTACGACGAGGCCATCCTTATATAATCTCGCGGGCGGGGCGGGGAAGGAGGGGGGCGAAGAAATCAATTCTCCATCAAGGCATAAAATTAGAAGACGTCGACACCGCTGACGATGACGATGACGAGGACGAGGGGGGGATGAGGGGGCTGCCGAGGGGGAGGACCGCCCCAGCCGCTTCTCGAGCTCCAAGAACGCACCCATTGACGCCGTCATCGCCAAATCCTCCTCGTCTACAGGAAGCCCGTCGTGAAGAGAGGGGCCCCCCGCGCCCGAGCCCGAGCCCGAGCCCGAGCCCGAGGGAACTGATGCCGCAGGAGGAGAGCTGCGCAGGGCACGGACCTCTTCAGGCCAGGTATCCCGCGGCACGTGCATTTGTTCGAGTTTTGCTAGTGCCGAGGCGAGAGTGGTGCGATAGGCTTGTTTAGATTCCAAGTATAGGTCGTAGATGCATACGGCGCAGCCGGACATGCTACATGGGCACCCCCCGGGGAGTAATGTAAGTGATTATGGACGCGTTGAAAACATAAAACGTGGGACCGGCATACCAACATTCTTTAAAATTATTTTTGCAAGAAAATTAAGGATTATTGGTAGGTTCATAGGGTCGAAAGATATAGGGAGGGAAATACATACCATCTGCGGCGGGGGGGAGTGGCTTCTTGGGTATCTTGACCCCGTGAAACGAGATATGCTCTTCTCCATCTCTAGATATTCGGGCGGCAGCAGAAACAGTACTAGGGCTCGTAAGGGCAGGAGAACTGAGTTTGGATACTTTCTCATCGACCCAAGATGATGATGATGGTGATGATGATGATGATGAGGATGGCTGAGATCGCGGCATAGTACGGCCAGGATGTGAGGGGCGTTCAGACAGATTCCGTCCGCCCCGACGGTATCCACGTCGTCCCAGCATCAGGGCATACAGCGTCCAAGATGAAGGAATATTCTTGGCCATTCTGATAGATCTGACGCCCGCGCTGCGTGGCAGCCTGCCTACGCGATAACAAAGCAGGAAGCACTTTCATTCAACATTTGTTCTCACGGTCACGTGTGAAAACATTGGAAGGGAAACGGTACAAGTACAAGTGATACAGGATCGAGAGAATATGTTCTGAGGGGGTTACGGTCGTAAACTCGAGATATTTGCTGATTTCTCCTTTCCCTCCAAAAGGAGTTCGGACTACAGTGCGAAGGCCACAAACGTGAGGATATCGCAACTACAACATATCAATACACACACCATTACTTTCCCAGTGCCTGGGCCTGCAACATGAATAAAATGATCAACTCTGTCAAGGGATGATACAAAGAAAGAGATTCACCCAGCAGTATGCCCCAGACCTCGTGGCCACTTGCGACCCAAAGTCTGAAAAAAAAAGAGGGAATGAATGAGGAATACACAACGGCAGCACATTGATACGCACCCATCACCGATCTTTCCAATTACGGGGAGGTGAGTCTTGCTCGAGTCGGGCCTATAACACGCCTGCCTTATAAAATTGTCGGATTCCAGCACATCGCCGATCCACTCTTTCCGAACCACGATTCTCAAGCGTTCTTTGAGGCGTCGCACGCCCTCCTCACTGTGCACTACATCTTCAGCGTACTCTGGCAATGGGGTTTGGTCCGACATGCCAGCACTACAGACATATAGAGTTCGATCGGGCCGCGGATAAAATTCTGGCTGTCCGTGCGATCCATCGGGCAGGACCAGAGTGCAAAACAAAGCGTGAGGCGTTAGCTCGCGTGACTCTGGTGGCGAGACCACAATTGATGTCGATCGATTGCTGAAAGTAGTTTAGTTCAGTAATGTCGACAGCGGGAATAACACACGCTACCACGAACCTAGGGATAATGTTAGCAGCACCACCCGCAGCCTTTTCACCCAACATCTGCGTTGTAATTGTCCCTGTCCATGGTCCCGCAGCGAAAACGACGTCCGTGGCAGGAATAGTGAGAATCTCCCCGCTACGTGTTACGGCTGTTACCCCCGTGATCTCCTTTGTTTCTTCGTTGCGCACGATGGTTTCAGCCTTTGCAATCGTCACATTGACACCTGAATCCTGGGCAGCAGATATCAATGCGTTCGTCATCAGGAAAGGATGGACTTGCGCTGTCGTCGTTTCGTCGCCCAGCGGTTCGACGGACCCTACGACATCTGCAATCCATTCTGCATGGGGGACAGTCTCAACCCCGTCATTCGAGTTCGGATCGCTGTCTATTCCGAGCGTGACTAGTTTCCTGTATCCCCATTTTTTCTCGCCATCATGTTCTGTCGCCAGTTCTTCATGAAGCTTGAATGATAGTGCGGCGAGGGAAGATGTAGTGGGGCCGTGCCAGTTAAGCGCTAGAAATCCTCCTGCCTTTCCCGAGGCGCCAGCCGCAATGTAACTGCTTTCGAGAACATAAACAGATGTGTCACCAAGCTATTCCATAATAAAAAACGAAAAAAGTTGAGAGAGGCAGGTCATTTTACTGAGGAGGTCAATGGAATACAACATTTGGATGACGGCTTAAGTAGTACGCTATAGAAGTCCCAACAATCCCACCCCTGAATAAGACCTCAGACGTCGGAAATATCCCCAAAGACATCTCACTCACCCTATGATTACGATTGAGCGAGTTGGCATTGGTGTGGTAGGTCGTAGCCAAGTCACAGAATGTCACGCAGCAGCGGATGCAAGTGTTCTTCTTCCTCTGCAGAGACTAGTCTGTGTCAGTCCACGCACGAAAAGCAGCACCCCTCGATCGATTTCTCTGGACAATAAGTGATATCCCAAATCCCTGTGTTTTCCCATGATCTATCACAAATCTGGGCCCTAATCTACCGGCACGACTCGGAGTCGTGTTCGGTGATGAATCCGATGATTTCTCATTATTGGAATCTCCACGAACGTACCATTAATAAGGGATGCGACCCTACATGCTACACGGACTCGGCAACCCTTATTAGAGAATTGTTTCCCGGAAAGTCGACACTGTGTAAGCCGGCGCTTAATTTTAAAATCCCAAAAACCTGTTTTTCGGCGAGGTTGTGTAATGCAGGCCCCCTAACTCCATCGACAACCCTTTCCGAGCCAATATGATATTACAGTTAATCTGGACCATACACTGATACGGTAGGGTAAGTCCAATTTCCGAATAAAAAGGCGCCTCTCAGCGCTTGCGCACTGAATTGTCTTGCGGGACCCGAATTCCGGAAACCATTTCCTCGGGCCCTTTATCATTCTGGAGCCATAGGGTGACCCCAGTTTTCGAACAAATAGGAAGCTCCTTGGCGCTTGTTTGTAGTCTAGCTTTTTGGTTCATTGTCTCCTCGTGTTTGCTTCCTTTCTTGGATCTGTACACCCTTATATTTCCTGTTATGTAGAGAGTGTGCAAGCCTGTCTCTACATTTAATACTACCACTTTCTCACTCCACCGCTATTTCAGGATATGAAAAAAGCAGACGCGTGACATTGACGTGACACGAGCTTGCACGAGGCGATCCTAACAAACGCGTGTGTTCTGCCGCAGAAACAGAACAAAAATGCCCTTCTCATTCCTTGGAAAAGTCTCGTCCCTCTTTCAAATGTCTCCGCCCCCAAATCCTATCCCCTCTGCGCTGAGCCCCCAACGAAAACCAATCAGTGAGTGGTTGGAGGTCAAACTCTTCCGTGTCGAACCGGCCGTCGCTTGTACCGAATTTATCCTCAATTCGCTCTGGCACTGGGAAAGCGCTGGTGTTCTCAGACACGAGGGTTTGACCTTCGAGTTCATTAGACACACTGATCGGGCTACAGTCTACATAAAAGTCGACCGGCTTTCGTACGACAATGACCCCTATTCATCGTCGGTGAAAGTTTTTAACTCTTCAGGCGCTGGCCTGGCCGCAGAGTCCCCAGATCAAGACAGCGATGCCAGTCTCCTCAAAGCGAAAGACTGGGTGCAAGTGCTCAATCGTGATGAACGCATCTTGTTTTTCCGTCCCTCCCCGGCAGGCACCCAGACCCACTCTGTGCTCAGTCTGGGAACCACCACTTTCTCGGGCGCGCACCCGTCTGTTCAGGCTCCCAATCTCATTGACGTTATGCAAGTGGTGCATGCAGTCTCGAACGCTCGTGTGGAATACGGGATATGGCGAGCGAATTGCTGGTGGCTTGCCCGCTCGATCCGCCTGTGTCTTGAACTTAGATGGAACAGGAATCCGGACTCTGCGGCGCCTAACATTGCGATTGTAGGTTTCGACACTGGCATGGAGAGGATTACCAGAGATCAGGTCAAGATCTGGGGCCTTTATAAAGTGATAGATGCCAAACGGGTAAGTGTATTCTCGAGATGACTCCACTACTTCCATCTCTAACATTTATGAACACCGGCAGGTTGAAATCATGAACCACACAGCCGACATGGAAGCAGCATTGCAACGGGCTGATGATGCGGAAACAGTGTCACGCCAAAACGTAGCGGCCCGCCTCGCAGCAGAGGCCAGGGAACGTGAGGAGAGAGAGGCTCGTATTGTAGAGGGCGAGGCTCGTATTGCGGCGGAGAAGGCTCATGTTGCAGCTGAGCAGGCTCGTACTGCGGAGAGGGAGGCTCGCGTGGCAGCGGAGCAAGCTCGCATGGCAGCGGAGCAGGCTCGTATTGCGGTAGAGGAGCAGCTCGCCAAATTGGAAGCACAGCTGCGGAATGCGTCTTTGCATAGCTCAAATGCCTGATGTTCACATCGGTGATTGGTCCATCTTTCTCCTCTCACCTTCAACAGTGTAACAATTCCTTCATCTCCGGATTTTTTTTCTGATCCAATTTTTTTTCTGCTGCGAGGCTTGCGGATCGCGAGTCGACATGCATGCTTCTCGACCCTATCAAACTCCAACTTGTACTTAGACGAGTTTTTCGATCCTCCCTTTGTTCAAAATTTGGCTACAAATCGCCCAATGAATTTTTGTTGTGTCATTTTCGACCCCCGTTCCCCCATGTTACGCTAAGAAGGAGAGAGGGGACACATGATGAAGATAAGACTTGAAGACCGAGAATGAGATGGGCGTACAAGCCCAAGACAATAATATGGCATGCGAGACCCGTCGAGTATGTTAGGCGACCTAACGCATTGGCTCTTTCATATTCAACGAAATGAACTCTAGCATACCTTTCCACAAATGCGACGGTGCGCAAAACCTAGAGGGATTCAGATTGATATTGTATGTATGGTTCGTCGCCGCTCCATACCACAAGAGAACACAATCGTTCAAGTACTCCAGTGTGCTGATAGAAAGTAAAATCGACGCTGGCTTTCTCATGCACCGCAGTGATTCCAACAGGTTTTGGAAAATCCTTCATATCAAGCCATGGGACCCTCAACGGGAGCACTCAACTGAAGTAAGTGCGAACGGCGGATCACTATCATTGCACCCACTAAGCGCGCAGCGCAGCGGGACTTATTGATTACATTTTTTACTGCAGATTAATGTACAAAATAATTATGTTCTGTATGCAAAACATGTACTATGAATGGTAGTCCCAAGGACAAAAAGAATGAACAGCACATAGTGAGGTCGAGTGAGGTCGAGTAAGGAAGCGGGCTGTCTTTAACCTTGAGAGTGCCCCCTAACGTGCGCACCGAAAGATGAGTGTGGAGAATGCCCTCTACGGCAAACCGTCTGGCCGGCCGACGACGGGAAGATAGTCGAGGAAGATTTCGATAGCAAGTGCGAGAGATGAGTCGGGATGACTAAGATAGCAATGTAAATGGAGCATGGCCAAATAAGTGGGTCACCCTCTCGCCCCTCTCAGAACGATGAGATACGCGATATCGAGACAGATCAAATAGCAAAACATGCAAGTCAAGTGGTCGATAACTGGGATCCCTCCTCTTTCGACGGAGTTTCTGCCTGCAACGAGTCAGATGTCGTCACCGCCTCGCGAACAATATCTATGGTGGCGAACGGTGCAGGAGTGGTCGGTCGCGATGGGAGGGGCGTGGTCGGTACGCTGCGGTTGTGCTGCATGTGCGCCTTGATAAGATGTCCCGCGGCCAGTGCACTCATCAATGAGAGCTCGCCAGCCATGACTGCTGCTACGATCGTTCGCGCCAATCGTCGTGCGTTGTGCCCGGGAGATGTCGGATGGGCTCCGCGCAGCCCAAGCATGTCGAGGACAGCACCTTGAGGTGCCAGAACAGTACCACCACCCACCGTACCGACTTCGATGGATGGCATTGAGCAGGTCATCAAAAGGTCTGCACCTCCGTTAATTCTAGGACGAAGTGGCGAGTATTAGTGGGCGGTAGGCACAATGAATCGAACAAGGGTGACTCACGGCTCCATCAGAGTAATACAGTTAGAGCTCTCGACGTTCTGAGCCGGGTCCTGACCCGTCGCCAAGAACATCGCCGTAAGGATGTTCGCCGCGTGTGCATTGAAGCCTCCCACCGAACCAGCCATGGCACTCCCAACCAGATTCTTCTTGATATTCAAGTTGCACAGATGTTCTACCGTCGTCTTGAGCACCGACTTCACGACCTTACCCGGAATCACTGCCTCCGCAACGACACTCTTTCCCCGACCCTCGATCCAGTTGATCGCCGCTGGCTTCTTATCTGTACAATAATTCCCGGAGAGTGCAAGGACGTTCATCTTGGGGAAATGCTGCGCCATGACCTCAAGTGCCTTCTCCGTCCCTTTGGAAATCATGTTCATGCCCATTGCGTCGCCCGTAGACGTTGCGAATCGTACGTATAGCGTCCGGCCTGCCATTGTGCACTTGACCTTCTGCAACCGCGCAAAACGGGACGTGGAATCGAACGCATCGCGCAAAATGCTTGAGCCGGCTGGACTGTCGACCCATAATTTGGCTTGGGCAGCAGAAGTGATAGAGGGAAATTCGATGACGGGTCCCCGAGTCATGGCATCTTGAGTGAGCACCGTCGTTACACCACCCCCCGCGTTCAGGGCCTTGCAGCCGCGAGATGTCGACGCGACGAGGGTACCCTCCGCTGTTGCCATTGGTATGGGATACATCTCGCCATCGATACGAAGAGGGCCGGCAATACCGAGGGGGATGGGGACGTATCCAATGACGTTCTCGCAGCAGGCCCCATAGACTTTAGAATAATCGTAGTTGGACATTGGAATATCCGAATGCTCCAACGTCTTCGTTTTCGATGCTCTCGCTGGTAAAAGTCGGGATTGTCACTAATATCACTCGAATGTGGTGGAGGAACTCACAAATCAAAGCTCGTCGAATAAAAACGGCACGTTCCAGATTTCCGAGAACCTTCTCTAACGAATACGGGGGAATCCTTCCATGTTGGCCAAGAAGAATGACCTCCTCATCGTTCATCTCCTTGACGTTTGAGGGATTAGTTTCGAACAGGTCGATGCATTCTTCCAGGGACCGACTTCCCAACTCAGTCTTACGTTCCCATGGGGTCTGTGGTGGTGTATCACGTATCATGGCCTCTAAGTGCGCAGCCGTAGATGTCATTGCAGCGGGTGCGACTCGAGGCATCACCGGAGATGGAGCCACCGGGTGGACAACAGGATCAGAATCACGAACTAGGGGAGGGGGCTGCGGCTCAGCCGCGAACAGATCAGAATGCGGGGGCAAGATAGGGAACTTCGACGGCATAGCCAGCGGAGGGAGGACGGGCCTTTCCGAGGCAATTGTGGTCTCCTCTTCAGCAACATTTGCGAAGGTCACCATGGTAGACGCGGGAGGTGACACAAGGGACGACGCGACTCCTTTGAGAAGGACACCGTTTAAGAACACGGAAACAAAAAGACAGATGACAATCCACTTGGAGACGATTGGGTCTCCAACTAGCGACGACCATTCTGACATAAATGATTCAAGCAATACCAGAGATTCGGGTGTAGGAGCGATGACGCCCGCCTGTTCGTTGTCAGGCCTACTGGCGGAGTTAGACGACTCGTTGGACACAATGCGGAGGAATAAGGGAGCAGAGACGCGCGCCATAAGGGGAAGGTCATGAGGGTGTGCGGAGGCGATGGAATCCAATGCAGAAGCTACAGTCGGATTCTCGATGTCCACCTCATGATACAAGGGGTCATGCGCCTCCGGTGCACTCGATGAGGCAGCTGCCGATGCAGTGGGAGGCATGGTGTACGAGGCATATCGGTTGAGCGCCGTGGCGGGCGTGAGCGTCGTAAACACGTTCAAGGAATGGAGGGTAAGGAAGGAAACTAACTGCACGAAGAAAATCAAGGTTGGTGGGGTGCAACCGAAGATAATGTGATGAACATACGTACCAGAAGGAGCTTCAAACGGGTCACAGGATTCACGGGTTTCTGTCCACCAGGCCCATTCTGACTACCCTTGGCCCCAAGAATAGCGTCAATGAGACGACGGTGGGTGGGGATAATCACAGGTTCAGGAGGAGTAGGCAATGCGGGGACGCTGCACGGGACGAGCGTGCAGATGCAAGGGCCTTTTTGGCATTGTGCATGGCCTTTATGCGACGGACCTTAGGGGCAGAGAAGTTATGGATATTTCTCCACTATACAGGCGTTGATAGATGCAACTTGCCTCGACAATCACGGCCAAAATACCGACATAGAAAGTGAAGAGGGAAATGCAATCGATGACCATGGTGAGGGCGGCAAGGAAGCAAAACTCCTTCAGGCCACCGACGCCGCTGCTGGCACCAATGACCAGCACTAGTATTTCAATGACATAGTCGCGGACGATCGACGGGCCGACTTGCTCTACTGCATCCAGTACGATCTCGGCAGCGGTTTTATTCTTTCTGCGGGGCATTCCGCCTGTCCGGGGTACGTTTCCGTTGGTGAGCGATAGAGGGAAGAGAAGAGGGTGAGTCACTACGGCGCGCGCGAGCCTCAGGGGTTTATCGAAACCAACTGTGATGACTAAGAACGGAAGCGCTTCCGACAGACCAATTGGATCGAGTGGAATATGGAGGAGGTTGGAGATGGGGAGAGCTACTATGAAAGAAGAGACAGAGGATATAAGAATGGTCGAGGCTGTGGACCATCGTAATGTTCCCATTATTAAGGTCCATGATTGTATCGCAGTTTAGGTGGCGGGGATATATTGGGAGTTTTTGAATTGAAAATATTCACAAATGGTCACTTCCTGTCCTAGAGGCTCCAAAAAAAGGAGAAAACTGACCAATCCAGAAATTAGAGCCCAACTTGCGGGTGTTTAAGAACAAGTTAACAAATGTGGCGTGCATGAAAATATAGCCTAAAAGGACAATAATGATATCTGCGGAGTTGGCGTTCTGGAGTCACCTGGTTACTTCCGGAAGCGAAACCAGGTAGTGGGAAAGAAGGCGGACCTTGGCCAAATCCCAAAAACGCATGACGAGAGCTCTAATGGCATAGGCGACCCATTTCCCGCTCTGCATTTCTCCAATTTTCTCCTCTTTGCCGATGATTTCGAGGCTCACACCGTGAAGTGAGGTTTGCCGCTTTAGCGCGTGGAAGGCGTGCACAAAGCGTGCACTTGTCGACGGCGCGAAGACGAGAGTAAGTGTTCCAGTAGACCCACTCTGGTGTGTCCATGAGAGACATTCCGATGACGCCGGAGCCTTGTAACACAACGACGGATATGTGAACCCATTTGACGTCTTTAAATCGTGCGTGATGTAGTGTGTGAGCAACTGTACACTATTCGCAATGCGCTTAGCCTCCAGCGAGTCATTAGCATGGAGAGGCGGGTTAAGGACCAAGGAAGATAAGCGGCCAGCGCGGATGACCTTGAACGGTGCCTCCGAACTGAAATATATCTGAATAAGTTCGACTTTTGTGCTCCGGGGGTAGTGTGAATCTGTCCAAGCCTCCTCAGGGACGGCAATCCAGCTGTTACCGACGCGTCGCGTCACTGAGGGACGGAGAGAAGAGAGCGGGTTCGCGATGCCACCGGAGAGGAAATCTGAGTGCTTGATAGAGTGCAAAATTTGGAAGTAGGCGAGAGTGATAATGACGAACGCGACAACTATTGTCTCTATAGGGAACCGAGAGGCGCGACTGCAAAACGAGCGCAAGAACGCCCGAGAGAATGGGGCAGGCATTGAGTTCTACAAAACACACGAGGAATCAAAATGATTGGACGATTTATATAATGGTACGACAACGGAATCAGGCAGTGCATGTCCGCGACATACGCACATTGCCCTCCGCTCATATTATAACATTTGACATCTGCACAGGCAAAATACAGTCCACACACTCTCGCGCTTCAAGAATCACTAATATTTCCGACAGAGGCGGATTTGGAGTACCACCAAAAAAGGTTATCGACCGATGCCATCAATAGGAGTTGCAGAATTCACTCCGGAAGCATCCATGCGAAGACTCGGCCAGCCTCATCCCCACAATACAGTGTCTCTCTAAAGGAAGTCCATTAGCCGGAGTGTTCGGAGAGCAAATAATCGCGGAAAATTTACTTGACAAACTTGAGTGCTGTAACGGTTGGCCTCCAATCACCTTCCTCGCGACGGAGCTTCATTTCCCGCAAGGTGATAAACTTCCATTTCGCTTTTTGTCCAGGGGGGGTGTCGTCTGTATTCCAGGTTCGCAGCACAATTGACCCATCCGACGATCCCGCAGCAAGAACCCCAACAAGAGATGTCTCTCGTTCGTGGAATGCCAGCGACGTGACCCGTTCCAGAGGAGATAACCGGAGCGAAGTGATATGATGACCATTGATAGTATAGATGGAAAGTTGATCAATAGAGCATGTCACTACGTCACCCTATTGAATGTATGATTTTTGGTCAGGTCGCGAAAGAAGAATGCTCTCTCCACTCACCGTATTCTCATGGATAGCGCAAGCATGCACGGCTCTCTCATGATAAATGCTTCGGACGTACTGTGCCCTATTCAAATCCCACAGGATAGCTGATCCGTCCTCAGATACACTCACAATAAGTGACCAGGGGCGCGAGGCCGCAACGCATGAAGCGGCCTGGTGGTGTCCTCGCATGACGTGAACTATCTTCAGCCTAGGTCCACTCCCTGACGCCCGTTCCAAATGCCAAAGTGAGACCAAATTGTCGCTCCCGCCCGTTACCAGGACCTCAGAGCCACAGAAAGTGGCGCACACTACGGCGGTCGCCTCAACCACTTGCACCAACTGCAAAAAGCATATTTTTATCAGGATTATCTATGAAGTAGACAGGATAAACCCACACACTTTACGATCCACAAACAAGCGCACACTCTGGTCGTGGAAACCCCATTCTATGCTTTCATGGGGGAAGTTCGGCACGAGAAGCGTGTCAGGACCGCAAGCCAAGATTTTGTCCGTAATAGAATCTACAAAAAGTGCTGATATCCGTTCTTGTAATGCTATCCCCAAAGCCAACGCGGTGACTACGCGACAAATGATATATAGAAAGACGAACCCACTTCGAACAGGTCTCGGGGATTGGGCAAGGAGCTGCGGATGCTCAGGAATCCCATGGGATACCCCCAAAGGCAATGTGGTGACACCGTCCAGGAATCTAGGAGGATGCATTGTGGAAAAAAGTTTCCGGGGAGTCTGGCCAACTACCCAACCTCAATCTCAATACGTGCGCCGGGTCTAGTGCGGATACACCATAAGCTCACAGTTGTGAATTATCCCAACAGATGCCGCTCTTTCGACGGGATCTTCTATGGCGTCTAAATCTGATCCCAAAGCATCGCAAGGTCAGCCTCACACCACGGGGTGAAGAGAGATGCTGACCTATTGCGCCCTCGTAGCTGAGAGGATGGAATACGTTGCATGAGGCCACGTCCCGTTGCATGCAGCCCCAAATGAGATCAATCCATGCGGGAAGATTCCGACTGACATGGTCACTCTCTAGAGCCTATGCAGAGTGTCTAAATAGAACAGATCGCAAAGATAAAAAGCCTATTGTACTTGCCTGACGATGTAAGGCAATAAATAACAGAGGGTCGTGTCTCGCCCAAGGTGGCAGGCGGACTGAATCGATCTTCTCGCCGCCTGCCTTCGTCCCAAGTTCCAGGCCCGAGAGATTCTCAAGGAATTCTGGGCAATTGAAGAACTCGGGTATGAGCTCTCTTACATCGCCCCGACTCTCCTGTGATGCCGAAACCCAAGCTCGCTGCACGTCGCTGTTTAAAAGAGGCCTCAGTATCTTGTATCAAGTCACACCAGAAGGAGACCTACACGAAGAGTCTCTCGGGCAAATCAAAATCACCTCCCTATCATTACAAGGAGTAAGTCGGACACGATACGCATTCTATGGAGCGTTACCTGTAAAGCTTTGAAATGCCGATTGAACGGGGACAGTCGGATTAAAAAATGTGACGTCGTCATGCTTGACGAAAAATGCGTGCCTGGTGCCGTAGAACAGCTTCGTAACGTTTCATGTCAAGACGAGATCACATCTCACCGTAATGGAATGGTGATTCTCCTATATCCATTAGAGCGGCGTATCTAGCCTCCGCGGCATCCCTCCGCGAGCTACTTAATGCCCCCATTGGAAGACTGAGGCTGTCAATGGCGTGTCAAAATGATGTAGCATGGATGGGATATATGGGTCGCACTCTCGGAACGTATTAGGGGAGATCAAGTCTAAAGTGTCGGATGTGTAGTCCTGTAAGAGCCAGGGCTATCGCAGGAAAACATGCGGTGATTCAGGAGGTAGATATAGGGAAGGTACGTAATACTCACGAAAACAGGGTATTGCGTTAGGTCATTTGGTGTTCTTCCTGACGCCTGGTTGATAATACTAAGATACGCAAACTAAAGAAAAAGACAAGGTAAGTAACAAGGAATCCGACACGCGAACTGAGCCCCTACATTACTAATCTCGCGAGCTTGCCAGCGTCGTTGCGCACTGTCAATATCAGATCGACTTTGGGAATTCTTGCCAGTAAAGCTAACAAGACTGAGCAGCGGTTGGCGATACAATGCAGATACCCTGCCATCCGCAGCAATCTCTGACACAAATCTCTCGAGTTTGGACAAGACAGCGTGCCGATCAAGTTTTGTTGCGAAGACACACAGAAGACTACGACTGTCCTTGAAATATATCTCAAGCCTATCAAGTATATTAGAATCATCGATTGGCGTCGGCAATACGTACTCACGATACATCTCGGAAAAGGTATGTCCGTGTGCTGAAACCCGCCAGCGCATCCAAGCTCCTGTTACGGGACCGTCAGGAAGTGAATAGAGAATTGACACTATTCCACTCACCATCTCCGTGCTCGCTGGTTTGGGTCAGGGTCACTCACTAAAGTACCAGGTACAGAGAGGACATCCTTTGGAGCATCGAGGGCTTCTAATATGTCGCCGGTTGATGATTCCACTAAACCGTCTCGCACGTAGAGGTGCGTCTTGCCAAGAATAAAGAGGCCCGCTATGACATCCTTTTAGACACGCCGGTTTGGAGGAAAACTTTGAGACCCACGTGAAGAGTCTACCCCGACGATACGAGCCACATTTCGTACCATCTCGATAACATCACCAGGCTCCAACTCGTGTCTGATTCGCCGGTGTCTGTCTTCCGTCAATTCATCCTCCCAACCTTGGTCATCTGCGAGCATACTTAATTCACTGTCCGTAGAGCAGATACACTGAGGCTCACCCTCGATCACTGAGAATTCATAACCTAAGATTGTTATGTGAGTAACAGAAATGTGGTTAAAGGGAAATGGATCCTGATACCTCCATCCCAAGGAGCTATCAGTTGTGCCGTCGGAGCGTCGTCGGAGACATCGGTGAAGTGGCCAGCGGCACCGTCAAAATGCGTGTGCGTGTTGAACACCTTCTCCACTTCGGGCTCTAATTTTTTCCTATGGCTGTTTGTCAGTGGGAGATACGCAAATGGGAGGAAACTGCAGTATCAGTACCGAACTCGGAGTGGACCCTCGGCTTCATCGAGACGCCATTTCGCAGGGGATGCATGAGGCCAAAGGCCCTGCTCATGGTGCACGACGGTGACCCAGTGAGTGAGGCGCTGCAACGCACGCAGATTTTCCCGCCTGTCAATAATTCATAAGCATATGCAAATCTTGTAGCATTCCGAACATACATATCTTGAAGCATTTTTCGTCTGCGCTTGTGTTCCGCGGCGACGATGGTCGTTCTCCATGAAGCCACTCGAGTGAGAGCCTTCACTGAATTTTTATCGATAGCCCCTTTGAAAGCAGTGCCTGAGCTAAAACGACGTCTCTCTGCACTTTCCGGAAGAAGAGCGAGACGTGGATCCCTGATTATGTCGACGAGATCTTCCAACTACCCCAAGGGATTCAACGTCGTGGCAAGCAAAGTGATCTCGAGAACCGACCTCGCGCTTCTGAGACGGATCGCTTATACCAGCTAGATTGACCATAAGGGCTAAATGGATTAGCTTGTCCAACAACGGTGCACTGTTCAGAGGTGCCTCCGGATCCGGGGTTGCATTGGATGAGACGAATGACTTGGTGAGTGTGACAAATACATTTAAAACCGATTTCGATTTGAATGCATGCCGGAAAGTCGGGCTCGAGGCGTGTAATTCAATCAATTCTTCGAGGAGAGCTTCCATGGGGGCCTCAGAATCTTCAAACCATGACCCACAAAACACGTCATTGTTAATGGAAAAGGGTGGGGGAGCAGGAAAAAGATACGTCCGCGCACCAACAGTTAAAAGCCGCCCGTCTCCAAGAGCACGTCGCCTCTCCACAATTTTTTGGATGCCCCGCTCGAGGGAAGCAATTATCGCCGGTAGCACCTGGGGCTGCTTGACTACAAGCTGCTCCGCAGACGGCCCCTTGTCGAGTTCGGATTTGCCCAATAACAGGTCGAAAGCTGCCCTGTGCACAGCTGAATTCCATGCATCCGGTAAGACTATTTTCAAGATACCCCAGAAACCAACCAAGTCCAATTTACGTGAAAAGAGAGGAAGTGTCAGTAAATGAAGCCCTACAAGGCGAAGGATTTGAACCGCAACAATAGGAGAAGGGCTTGGCCCGAGCAGCAAGACAATAACGCGCGCCATTGGCAAGGCGGCATTGAGCTTTCCCAGATGGGAATCGGAAGTGAGGATAGACACAAAGGCTTCAAGAATTCGCTCAGCTCTTTCAACGGCATGTGCTCCGGTCAAGTTGTGCACCACCATAGAATGGATGGAATGAGGTGACGCTATGCTGTCACCAACTAGCCAATGATGGATCAGGGTGAGTCAGTTGATTTCAAGGGCAATCGGCCAGAACTTCTCACTTGGTTGGTGTAGCTTTGCCGCGAGATATGATACTATCGGTTTGATCGATTCAGGTGACCAGTTACATTTCGCCAATACGGCAATGGCTTCGACCATGGCAGCAACCATCTCATCTCCGTAGAGGTCTGTGTGATAGGTGAATAGGACCTGGCCAAAGACTCCTATGCTGTGTAACTTCTTCTCAAATCTGTGCTTGATGTTAAATCGCCGGAACTTGCTTGTTGCAAGGACCATACTAAAATGCCCCCAGTAGGCTCTCTGTAAATCGGGAAGCATCATAGACCACAAATGGAAGTCAAGACCAATACTCCGATAGGCGCCTGTATTAACGATCGTCGCTGTTCTGGGACCCCTCCGGTTAACTAACGGGGTACAAGGATCCCAGAAAAAAGCATTCCTCACTCCGGTGACGCAAAATCAATTCCCATGAACTCGAACACCGCACCAAACGTTTCTCTGTCAAAAAGATGTGCCTTGCTTCGCAAAAGTGAGGTAAGGACATCGTATCCTTCTGTTTGGTTTCGTAGCCAGATCAGTCATCCTGCCACGACGGAGGGACTAGCGGACTTACGCAAACGCTCCATGTCTTGCGAATTTTGCCAGCATGATCGGACGATATCAAAAAGCAGGCAGAGCGCCAGGTTCAAATCGGAGGGTGTCTGTTACCGAAGTGAGCCGAGTAGCCCAATCTTGGGATTGTTTGCATCAAATACGCACCGCGGAGGCCTGAATCAATTTCAAAGCAATGGGAGGGCCCCCAAGCCTCCAAATATTGACATCAAAGCACTGTAGTTTAGCGACGTATACATCTCCAAGTAATGAAGCATAAGTTTCAGAGGATCTTGACTGGGCAGAATTCACTATCACATTGATGCCCGACAGGGCGGGGCCGTGAGGATCTGGTATGATCCCTTTTGTCGATAAAGAGACCAAAATTTTGTCTTCAGTGAATCCAAGGTCACCCACTAAAGCCTTGGATAGCACGGAAATTCCATTCCCTGGAGCATCACCGAGGCGATTTGGTGCAAGCGAGGGGTGATCGAACATATAAATGTTCAGCGACGTCGACGCTTCGTATGTAAGAAAACGATAAAGGGAGGCGTCCTGGAAGTTTCCCGTATACCGTGGTCCAAGGTGATGGATGAGGCGAGGAAGATCTCCATGAAGAGGGTGTGCGAGCACATGACAAGAAGCGAGAGACCACCTACATGTTGGAGAATGAAACTCAGATGGATCACACCCAAAATGGAACGTGGTTGGTGGGGGAGAAGGCTTTGGATAGACACTATTTTGGGTTGCTATTTCATGACCGTCGATGTACAAGCCTAAATCCCAGGTCAATGTTTCGATAAGGTCTACCCTTGAAAAATGAAGACTGGAGTGCTTACGGACTGTAGGGGACGATGCTTTTGTCGCATGGTGTACTAATGCAACATGTGTCCATCGACCCTTCCGAATGCTGGCCAAAGGTGTCGACAACGCATCGTGAGCTGATGGTGTCACGAATTCCAGGTCCCCGTCTGACTGCAAAGTAAGTTTTGCAATCCATCGGGATGGGGAGGAGGACCGTGCCCAAAGATGACGAGAGGTTCTTCGACACTAGGCATGCGCTCTACAAATATCCACGCCTTGAAAAGCGCGTGTAAATAGAAGATTCTGATTCAACACCGTCTTCCGCACCAGAAATGTCAGTCCGGAAGGGGGAGGGAAGGTCTTTCCGCGGTTGTCCGTCAGAAGTAGGGCTGCGGCACCAGACATGGAGAAGAATTCAGGCCATCGCACGCGAGTACCGCTCCTTAGCGTTTGCAACACATCCGACTGCAGCGCGGAATCTTGCAACGCACTCTGGAACAGATATCTTGCCTGATCCAACGTTGGCGAACCCATCTCCATTAGTCGGCGCAGCATTTTATGCAGGACAATGTTGGCCTCTTCTGGAATAGATGACAATAGGTTTCGGCGGTCGTACAAGAACTGAAACACGGAGAGGCCCAGTCCCGCCTCATTAAGCATGGCCTGATTCCTGTGTGACAACGCTATGATGCGTTCTATAGTTTTGAAAATGGTATACGCAGTTGAAGGAAGTAACGAGATAGTTGTGCAGATCGAAAACAAAAGAACAATCGCGGGAGGGTGTCGGAGTCTAATCCATCCATGCTGTTTCTCTCTGATGGCGGCATCCAGAAGAGTGATATTAAGACTGCTGCCGTTTGTCAGTTGTGGCATTGTGAAAAATTCGGAAAGCGTAAGGTCTTGAAATGCAAGAGCAAGCAGTAGGCCTGCTATGACCGTTACCCGCGTTGAGTCCAGGGAAGTAGGCACGACGGATTGATGCAAAGCTTCGTATCCTACGGTTTGCTACACGGATGTCAGTTGCAGAGACAACACGTATATTTCCACTTACGAACCTCAAATAGTACTTGATTTCGTGGACAAGCCTTGAGAGCCTCGATGAGAAGGGCAAAACACATGTGCGAAGCATGCTGCCATCGACTATTAATACTGTCCTCGGAAGCCATCTCCCGTAGACCAGACAGAACACTGGTAAGAACTATGAAGCCGTCCAATTCGCCGAACACATGCTTCATGCTCGCATCCTCTTGAAGGACTGTGAGTATTTGGGTTAATTGCTGCATACGGACGCATCAGATCGCATTATAGAGGTGAGCGGCAGAATGGACGTATTGCTAACCTCGACTTGGGTGGGCAAATCCACAGCCGATTTTAACTCGTCTACAGTTCGCCTCACAATCTCGATACGGACATCATGTGCAAAATCCTCAGGTGCATCCTGTAGCGCCGACGACATGCCAATTGACGGTACACTGCTTCGAGAGGTTCCCGATGGCGTTCGGACGTCACTGAACGCCGTTTTCAATGGAGAAAACAGGCTTTCAAACATCCTCAATATGGGCAAGTGGGGGATAGGGTATCAATCGCGTTGTGGGTTCGCGTCCATGCTCGGGGATTACCGAAGCGCCACTGAATCGACTCAATCGAGGCCCAGACAGTTGACATGAAAGCCGATTGCCAGATTGTCCTTGTGCTTTGCGGTCTCGTGGGTTCCGGGAAGGTTCGATTGCATGCTTGTTTGTCTCTCGATCGCCTGATTTTGACTATAAAAAATCACAGTCCACATTCGCTCAGGCGCTTGAGCTTCACGATCCGAATTTCGTACGGTGCAACCAAGACGAACTTGGCGATCGAAGGGCAGTTGAATACGCCGTGAGGGATGCGCTCAGTAGAGGGCATTCTGTTGTCGTGGATAGGACAAATATAGATATCCGGGTGAGTGTTTCGTGCATGAAGATCGTGTATTTCTTCCCTTGGACTTAGACACAACGATCTCCCAGTAACTCGCCTTCGGAATTATGAGGAGCCACTCGACTAACGATTTTTTTGCAATAGTCAGCGGAGAACCTGGCTGAACATAACGTATGAGTTTCCCGGAGTGGAATCGTGGGTAGTAATGATGGACACTCCTTACGAAGTTTGTGCGCAATTCTGGCTCTAGGGAAGTGCCACTTACCCACCTCTCCAGGAATGTGCCAGTCGACTGATGATTCGTAAGGAAAATCTTTCCCTGCGGTTGGTTTCAATGTTTGATTCATCAAATTTGTTCCATAGGCACTGCTCATCCGACTCTCCCTCGAGAGAAAGCCCTTTCCGGTGTGCCTGTCTTCTATCTACAATTGTCTAGCGGGTCACTAAATTACATATTCCATTTCTCTTGTTAGTCCTGTCTCGATTTTCATTCGAGTTTGTGGCCCCACAGTCCTGGGAGGGATTTGACCGCATGTTTACTCTTGCGCCGCATCCTACGCCCACATACTCAAGTACAGAGATTGGGGAGATCCTCACCGAGATACACAAGTCTGAAAAATTGACAGAACCCTCCGCGCGTACACCGCACCATAGCTGGTGAGTGGATACTTTGATGTCCTTGGCGTGCTTCTACCTGGAATATACCTGCGCTCCAAGTACGTCTGCAGAGGTTCTGGAGGGATTCCTATTGGGGGCTCACTGCGGGTAGCGAGGACACCCTGTATCTATCTAGATAGACCAACACCTCAAGCCTCAGTTGTATGTCAAGCACTGATAACGCTAGAAAACCCCAAATAATTATGGTGGACCACATCAGAAAATTGCCAGCTCGATTGAACTATACAGTATATCTACAAAATAATTAAAGATTTGTTCGACCTCCAAAATAGCTATCCACAACTAGAAATATGTGGATGGATCATAGTGTAGGTCCCCTCCAGTGGCTAGTAGACCTAAGGGAGAGTGGTTGGTTATGTGCCAACACCAGAACCAATGGCAGGGTGGATGCGTTATCCTCTGCTTGGGCAGAAAGTGGCAGTTTATGGGAGGAAAGAAACTGAAATGAAATGAAAGAAGAGATGAAAGAACGAAAAGTTGTTCACATTAGAATGATCTTCTGTCAAAAACTAGCGACTGATGAAGGTTGTTGGCTGGAGAGAAAATTTGGAAGGCTTTTATAGAGATCTTCGGAATTTGCCGATCAATGGTTTGCAGGAAAATCTATATCGCTACTTGGAATGAGGTGCTGGTCTAATTAAAGCTGTCTGGACACTAACGTTGAACTTCCAGTATTTATATATGATTCGATGCCCCCTTTAAAGAAAAGCGGAAGCCGAGATAATACAAAGTCGTTACTAGGAAAACTATGAGGACCAGGGGAGCGGTGTAGAGGTTTCGCTTTGGTCGTTTGAGGATTGGAATTAACTGTAGATTGTAGCACAGCGATACTTTTCTTTACCCTGGCACTCTGTAACGCATCCGTCCACCAATTATGTAGTGCATTACCGGTTGGTTCGTCCAATAGCTTTAGCTGCTGTAGCGCTGCCTAGCTTGGGCAGATTTGCGCCCCCTCCTTGCGGAGGGGGATCTAAGAACTCAGCATTAACAAGCCAAGCCAAATACAGCCCCATAAGCCCATCATCGACAGCTGCCTGCGGTACTTCACCATGCGCACTCAAGAGTGCTGCTGTGTTTCGATCATCTAGCTCCGGCGCCTTGGTGCTTGTCGGTAGGTCGTCAAGAACAAAGTGCAGCAATGGGAATAATGCATTGTCTTGGACGTCGAGTACGTGCTGCTCTAGCTTCTGACGCCAGATTAGGTATTCGGTAGTTTCAACCTTGTACCCATAGCGCCCTATAGCACCCAAAATCGCATTGAAACGAATGGGTGGATTTGCTCGGATATGGAGGACTCTAACGGCGCGGGGGGTGGCAGGGAAGTCAAGCGCCGACAGGGCGGTGCATCGGGCGACGTGGTCGACTGGCACCATGTTGACTGTATTGTTAATGTCGGGAATCCGGCCCAGCTGGATGCATCCTTTGACCAAGCGCCAAATAAAGTCATCGGTATTCGTGACTGGAGGAACGGATGAATATCGAAGGGTGGACAATAGAAGTATATTGTCTTACCAGCAGTGGTAGAGTCTCCAACCACGTAGCCTGGTCGGACGATGTTAACAGCCAGTCCTCTCCTGGCGGCCTCCATCAATAGCTTTTCGGCCACCCATTTGGACTGGCCATATCCAATCTTCAGCCCTGTTCGAGTGCCTTCAAGATCGTCACTTTCTGGGACGCCAGGATGTCCGGTATTTGCCAAGTCGTCGGACAAACGAACATAATGTTCGGCATCCATTGCCGACGTCGAGGAAACGAATGAAACAAGCTTCGGTTTGGAAACCACAGAGGCGAGCTCGATGGTGGTCAAAGTCGACAGGACGTTTGTCGCACGGAGCTTGTGGTATGGATAAATCCAGTGGACCTAACATATGGAGGAAATTGGTCTAACTGCAACAAAGATAATAACGAGAGGGACCACGAACCATTGCCCCATTGTGCAGGATGACGTCAGCGTTGTCCGCAAGTCCATTCCACTGAGGTGGGGTCAGGCCAAAGTGCACGGCACCCAAGTCTCCAGTGAGGGCTTCCAAACGACCGTCTGTCACCCACTTTTCATCCCATATTCCGCGATCAGTTCCACTCTCTCTTAACCTCTTGAGCGCATCGGTTTCATCTTTAGCACGCACAAGGCAGATGACTTTGTGCACTTGTGACTGTCGTTTGACCAGCAAGTCATGTAGGACGAAAGCACCAAGGAACCCAGTCGCACCAGTCAAGAAGATTGTCAACTTTTTCGAAGAATCAAAGGGAGGCGATTGTACAGGGGAGTTATAGGATTCGGCCAAGGTAGGAAGCAGTGCGTCAAAGTCGGCAGCGTAGTCGTCCACGTCCTTAGAAACATTTGTAGATGGTGTGGCGGTTCCATTTGCCCCAGATCCGTTGGCTGTCACCTGGGGCTCCTGAGCCAAACCGAAATCCGCCTTTTTTAGACCATCGATCTCTGTCGCAAGTTCCCTTATGGTGGGCTTCTCAAACACGAGACCGAGAGGCGCATTGACGAGGAAGGCTTTCCTCAACTCGAAGATAAGACGCGTTGCAAGGATCGAGTGACCTCCCATGTCAAAGAAGCTTTCTTCAACAGGTATGCTGGCTGGTGAAGAGGGAAGGAGTTTACGCCAAATAGAGTGGACCGCATCCTCCGTCGGTGATAGTTTAAGGGCAGATGTTTTGTCATCTTGATTAGAAGGGTTTTGGACAACCGCAGCCATGGCAGTGTCTGGGAAAGGCAGCACGGGCTTGTCTATCTTCCCATTAGGATTCAATGGCATCCTTCGCAGAGGCACAAAGACTGTGTGAGACACAATAAATGAGGGATAGCTTTGCAAACGCAATGGAACACAAACTGGCCTGACGGGATGCTGTAAACGGGTAGCTTCTGTTTCAAGTATTCCCGTAGGTTTTTGATTAACTTGCGGTATGGGCGGGCAGGCTGGGTGAGTCCATTCACGTCCTCTTCGTCATCCTCTTCTACATCGCTGACAAAAGCTTCAACGCCCTTGCGGTCCAGAGGAACAAAGTAGCTGACGAGCACCTGCTCTTCATACTTGTCCCTCCGAACGAGAGTGACATTCTCACGAACAAAGGGATGTTGACTCAAGTGCGTGTCAATTTCACCCAGTTCGATACGGAAGCCCCTGATCTTGACCTGGTCATCCGCACGCCCAGTGCACTCAACGAGACCATTGGGGAGATATCGACCGAGATCCCCAGTGCGGTACATTCGATCCCGGATACCTTTCCAGTACGATACCTCCAGACCTGGGAGCATGTCTCCATCGGGATGTCGTATCGTATCTTTCCAGTGGGGAACATGCGCCCCATGGGCAGTGAACCAATTGTCAACAAATTTCTCCTTGCTGGACGCCTCCTCGAGATAACCCTCGGCGAGCCCGCCCGACCTGACGTAAATCTCTCCGACCTCGCCAACAGCACAGGGAATATTCCGGTCATTCCTGTTCACAACTAGGAGTTGGACGTCGATCATGCCAGATCCCGCAGGCATGATGTCCTTTTGGGTGGTCAAGAATGTGGAATCCGTGGACACGCTGGGAATCGCAAAGTAGGACACGGCACGCTGCGTCTCCGTGGTTCCATACATGTTAATAATGCATACGTTCGACGCAAGACTTTGCAAGCGGTTACAATCGCGCTTGGTCAAGACATCGCCGACAAAGAAGGCATTCAAGAGGGTTGGGATTTGGTGCGTGGCTTGAGCAGATAGCAACTGCCCCATGGCGGGGGTCAAATGCGTAATAGTTACCTCACTATCCGCCATCCACTCTGCAAGGCGACCTGGTGTGCCAATATCCTCAGCAGTCGGCACATGTAACTCGGCACCAAAGAAAAGTGGAGTGAACACTAACAATGAGGGTCAGCTGTGATGGATCAGGAGGGAATTTATAACCGCAACTGACTGTCGCGCTGAATGGGATCGTGAGCAATGCCACTCAGCATCGTAAACTTGGAATTAGGCCCAAGACCAAAACGCTCCCCCATCCACGGGAAGAAGTGCGTCAGACTGTAGTGTCGTCCTCTGACACCCTTGGGGATTCCAGTGCTTCCACTCGTGAAAGACAGCGTGCCTATACTATCTGGCCCAAGGGTGACAGAAGGATCCACATCTCGCAGGTGGCGGGAAGCTTCCAGGACATCCACTCCCTGGTCCCGAAGGGATCCACCAAGAATTTCATGGTTGGGAGAGAACTCCAATGCCGGAACCTCGACTTTAATCTGTAACTCAGCCGAAACAAATTCGCGAACTAACGGGCTAATAGAGCCAGCGCCCTTGAGTACAATCAAGGCCCTAGGCTTCGCGACGCGAAGGTAGATATTCTGCCGATGAACGGGATAAGCTGGGTCTAGCATAATATGAATACGAAGTGTTATAAACGGCAACTCGGCAAAACAGAATGACATTCCCACCAATGACGGAGAATGTTCCCCCTGCTTTGAGGATGGCCATCACGGCGACAACCATCTCCACACTCCGATACGCATATACCATCACAACATCTTCTCGATGTACCCCTCCCTTGATCAAATGATGCGAAAGGATATTAGAGGCATGGAGAATCTGGCGGTACGTGAAAGACACCCGCGCCTGTGATTCCAATCGCTCAGACGGTAACGACTGTACGACACAGATTTTATCGGGGTGGGACCGGGCGTTTCGTGAGAAGACGTCCGTAATAGCCCCCTTCCAGTCACACCAATGAAGATCGTCCGATGGATTGGGAAGAATAGATTTCTGAGCAGGGGTCAAAAGAGGTACTGCACCGATCGGGCGTCGTGGATTCAAGGCCGCTTGACGCAGAAGGACCGATAGTTGATCGAAAATGGAGGATACGCGGTCTGGAGTGAACAACAGAGAGTTGAACGCGACTCTGAGAACGATCCGAGGGACAAGAGATGAATGAGTGGATGACGGGTAGCGAGTCACGAAGAATGTGAGGTCAGATGTGAGGCTCGTAGACACAAGGAATTTTTCGTGACGCCCCTCGGTCTCGTCGAAAAATCGCACTCTGAACAATGGGGCAGATCCTTCTTGATCGGCTCCCAGGGCTTGTACAATATTTTCATACGGTACAGCATCGCGTTCACACTCGCTTTGAACTTCCTGGACGCGTCTAACCACAGACCAAAAAGAATCTGCGGGCTCTATTTTAACTCTAAGGAGGAGAGGGTCTAAGGCAAGTGCTGAAGACGACCCAATGACAAGGTCGCTGTCCCCAGTATACCGATGCAACAGAACAGAAAATGCAGAGAGAAGGAGATGAAATGGTGTCGGCCGGGCCACATTTTGAAGCGCTTCCTCTTCGTGTTGTTCTTCATACAAAGTGAGCTTCAGGAGGGCCACAGCAGTTTTTTCGTCGAGTTCGTGACTCTGAATTGCCTCGACAAGCCTATGTGTCGATGGCCTGGGATAGTCTGTGGGTAAAGCAATGGAAGGTATATTCCGCAGCCTAGCCACGACGCGCGCGAGACGAGTGGCCGCATCGGAGGACATCGTAAAACTTTAGACGGCGTGCGCCCCAAATACGGTTATGAGTCACACAACGTGACTCGTGTCGGCAGTTCCCGGGGCTAATTTCACTTGTGAGTACCAAAGCATAGACTTTGAAGGCCCTGCTTCTGACTCTAGTGTTTTTAAGCTCACTGTGGACCAAAAAACGCTTGGGAGGGAATGCCACTCCCACATGACCTGTGTTCCCAGATTCAGAATGGTTTTCGATCCCGACGAGCAAGTATAGCTGTCCCACACACAACTCAAAATCTCGCTATCCTCTCCATTCTCCTCCGCGAGGGTCAGTGGCCCTCTCCCCCTACTTTATCTGCCAAATCCCCATCTCTCATCTCTTGCGCATCATGTTCTTTCGCATTATCATTTGCTATATAGGCTTCATTTCCTCAATAACTCGGGGAACCGCAGCGGCGCCCGACCCTTCCGAATGGTTTGCAGTCTCTGAGCCGTATCGACGAATATGGGCTTCCTTGAAATACCGCTCCGACCGACCCGTCCTTTCCGCCATGGAACTCGTCTCCCTGCCTTCAAAACGTATACACATGGATGCATACGGGATTCGAAGGCTCGTCAGCGGGAAGCGGAGTGAGTTCGTCAAGCCCCTCGGCATGGGCGAAATCGCGATTATAAAAGTGAGAGGGAGGGAGAAGGAATGGATCGAAGCCAGAGAGGCCGTTAGTCTAAATGTGGGCGGTGAAGTAATATGTAGAGCCCGATAATCGACAAGTTATTATCGAAGAGGATCCCAATGCCTCGCTAAGACGCTTACGAACGCGATCTATGAAAACTCCATTCCAATTCCTACTTGAATACCTCGCCTCAGAGTATCCGTTTTTGACGCCACAAGCGGCACGCCGAGATTAACCTCTAATCGAACCGGGTCAAAGCGATATATCAGACCCAGTCCCGCTGAGATCGATGGTTTGGAGAACATGTCCTGCAGGGTAGCCTCAAGGGGCTTTGCTGTTAACAGTAGGGTGAGCCAACGCTCAGAACAGTCTAATGGCAAGGGCAGAAACAAACAGTGGAAAAACGAACACTTATCGAGCAAGTCGAGCCTGCCGGCATTGAGGAAAACGTGGGTCTTTACAGGCCATGAAGGCCTTCGGGGGATGTCGCTTATCAAACTCACCCCCGCAGACCAGAATAGCTCACCGCCTAGGGAATCGACTATACCCATCGTCAGGGATGGAGGGTCACCAGACACGGAACAAACCCAAGCCTACCCCCATCTTTAGGACCCAGTCCATTTTGTCTAAACATCCGAAGACTTGTTGGACCTCCTAATTGGAAGCGGTCTGTGAAGAGCGACTTCTTTCCCAGTAATGGAAACAGCACTCCTGTGCGTGCCGCAATGGAAAGTGTCTTGATTGAACATAATTATCATTAGAGTGTTGCACGAGGCCCAGCACGGGACACACGCACTGTCCCAGGGAAAATCGCTCGCGACGTGTGGGACTCAGTCTCAGACTTGACATATGCGGCGTCTCCTCCAAGTCCCGCAACTTCCTACATCAAAACCATAGCCATATTCGCAAACGTCTAGGGCAAGCACGCGTAGATTATTGGTCCAACGTCACCTGGGTCAACTTGTGGTAAGCGCCTGAGGAACCCGTGATAGTGTTATCTCGTGTGTCATGCAGAACGGTGTGTGAGATTGCAGATTTGACGCTGTGGCCTGCTGCTTCCCGCATGCTACATTAAATTCATGAAGAGCGCGTCAGAAGAAAGTGAGTGCGATTATCGTCAACACACCTAATGGATGCAGCGGGAGTGAGCCCCTTGATCCGTCGCAATGCAGCGTCATAAGCAATTTCATGCAGGCCTAATAGGGAACGAGTCTTCATGGAGCCAGAACCATGCATGTGAACAAACGGAACATGAGTGTGGAAGCAATAGACCAGGAAGACTGACCCGAAGCGTAGCCTTGATGCCAGTCACTCCCTCACTAGAACTCGCAAACAAAGTCTGGTCCCTATCAAAGCGATACGCAAGGATCTCGCCTCGTGTGCGAAGCGAGGATGTGAGTGGGGCTTCTAAGCGCACTTGGAATGCCTGGCGCGTGCGAGTACCAAACGACACGCTCCCTTCGAGTGTTTCTGCTCCACCGAAAGCGTTTCGTATCCGGGCCGTCGCGGTCTGGAAATATCAATGTCACGTTTGGTGCACACTACATGATAGACCGCCGAATAATGAGAGACATACAGCGCTACCCTCACTATTGCCAGTTTCCGTAGAACCTTTCACAAAAATTCGTGGTTTGTCTCGAACCTTCAACACGACATCGACATGATGGGCTTCCGCCAACGGCGAACGACTTGGTTCTACGGACGCGTCAACGGACGAGAAGATATCGGTACGGCGGAACGTATCCGATATGCCGCGCACACGGTGAAGCACATCCTCCAGCGTGCCCTCCGTATCAGACGTGGGGGAGGGGTGCAAATGCGGATATATGAGTGAGCCCAGGAACGATGTACGCGTCTTGGTTGACCCTTGCACGCGTACGTCCGCGATATGAGTACGAGTGTCCATGTTCGCAGTAATCTGGGGAACGAATGAAATGATTTTAAGCGAACCCCCCTACCACAATGTAAACCCATCCTTACCAGTTCACCCAACCGGCGAGCTGCAAATTCGTATTCCCCTCTGAGCCGTCTCTGTGCCCGTTCCTCCTGCCATTTCCGAAGCGCCTCGATATCCTCCGGCTCACCCAAACGGGGCGACGAAGAATTCGCCAGGGGAGATTTAAGTTGCGGGACATCTTCCTCGCTCAGAAACTAAACACGATGTACGAGAGTCCTAAATATTATTGCAAGACGATTCCCAATCAGAGACTCACATCATCGCCCATTTTCGAGCCGGCGGGTTGCGAGCGGAGATTTTTGCAATTTGCATCCGCGTGTGTGGGAGAGCTCAACACTCTGTGGCGACCTTGTGGGCGACGATAGGAGGCTTCACAATGAGAATATTGCCCGTTGGACGGGTCCTTACTCGGACAATGCGCAACTCGGGGCATGGGGCTTGCTCACAAAGTGTACACTGTATACGCAGTGTCTAAACGCTGCACAAATGACAAAAACAGCGCTTTCGTGACATTCCTGAGACCCTCAAGCCCGACGCAAAATTGATGCACAAGCTTCAATAAAAGGTTTATGCAGTGGGCAGAGGACCTCGAGAACCAAAAAAAAAAAACAAACGAAGAAAGAATTTGAAAAATTTAGCCCCCCACGGCCAACTACAGTACGTGTCCATCAAATTCGAAATAAGATCGACAAACAAAATAGATTCCCTAAATAATTAATGTTCGGGTGGGGTGGGGTGGTATATAGAGAAAGTAGTACATCGAGGATCGATCGGACGGGCTGATCCATACACACCATGAGGTAGTAAGGGGAGTCATGGATGGATAGTCCGTGCTACCTAGGAAAGCACACAGGAGGTGGAAAGAGGGATGTCAGTGAGGGAGAAGCAGGAGCAGGAACGAACATAGTAAACACGACGACGACAAAAGAGTAAGTCCACTCCAGGACGTCGGTATATATCTATACAAGCAAAGAATATCGAAATGGTTAAATAGCAGCAGTGGGGAAGAGAAACAGTCGTGTGTTGTTGGAAGTCCTTTCACTTGTTTGTCAGTCATTAATGAGATTATTAGTCTAACCCGGAAGTTGTGCAAATCAAGAATGGGTAAATGAGAGGTGCCGATAGGCGGAATGGCGACGAAAGGAATGGAAGATTAATTAAGGTGTGATGTGCATCCGTCCAGAGAGAAACGAAAGGCAAGAAATTGTCCAATGAGGCAATGGGCTCAGCGAAACCAGCGTGACCTAACGTGGTGGAGCTCAGAATATCGTACTCAGAGGAAAGAGAGAACGAGACACGGACCACCTAACACTACGTGACCCTTGTCCTTTTGGCAGGTGCCCTTCTACTCATAGCATTCTCCACATAATCTGGATCGAGGTTCTTGTCGTCCTCTCCATCCATCCCTCCAGCAAAATCGAATTCGACATCTGCCAGACTCGCACTCGAATCTGCAGTGTGTCTCGCGCGACTCGTATCCGGACTGCTACTTGGAGGACTGGCGAGGGCACTGCTCCCTCCAAGATTGGCACTGCCTCCCGTTGGCATATTTGAGTCGTCCAACTGATCACGTCTCCGTTTATGGACTCTAGGAGAATCGTACCCTGACGTTGCAGTTGCAGAAAAGGCGGCACCGCTGGGGAATCTATGTCTGGATATCCAAGAACCCCAGGATGTGGGGACTCAGCCCCAAGGCTGCCCAACCCCAAACCACCAACGGCACCGATGCCACCTGTGCCAATATTACCTACATTCATAGCACCAGGATTCAAGGGACTCCCAAAAGGAGGGAAGGAATTGATACCAGGCAAACCGATGCCTATCCCGGGGAGCCCAGTGGCAGACGACGGATGGGTCGCCATTCGAGGCTGCTGGCTGCGAAGATATCGCGTTGAGGAAATCTAGCCACGTCGCGCCGGACTTTTGAGATGACGATGCCGGTCCCGTCCCCGATCCAGGATTCGTCGTCATCCCCGCCGCATAGTCTCCACGTGAATGTGATGAAGGAGATGGAGAGCGCGAAGAACGAGGGATGCCTCCCCCACCAACACTGTCGGCGCCATTGTCACCACCACTTTGGCGGGAGGCACCACGATTATCCGACCTGTCGAGGCTGCTTTCTCTCTTTATGGGCCTATTGTACCCATGGTGTTGTTGTTGCTGATGTAGAGACCAGTCGGTTGACATAGGACGAGGCGACCTGCCGTCGTGATCGACACTGTGGCTATGTTCCCGAGGCATGGGTGGATGTAAGGGGAAAAGGGCGTTAGGATTTTGCTGGTGTTGATGGTGTTGATGGTGTTGTTGCTGTTGCTGTTGCTGAGCGAGAAGGGTTGCGAAAAGGGGAGAAGAATAGAGCGGATGAAGTGGGTATCCTCCTATTCCTGGCAGACTGACACCGTTCATGTGGGGAGCGCCGGGGAGGGGGACAGATCCAGGTCCAGTGGAACCTGGACCCCTGGAGGGCCGAATGGGTGCATTGGGAAAGGGGCCGGCCCTGTAGGGGGATAGCTTAGGTGGGAATGGTAGGAGGAGAGGGACGAGAGCTGGGAGGCGAGGTACGGATTCGCTGTCAGGAGATGAGCGAGTGACTGAGATGCAGAGAGAGGGTCGGAGAACTGAGGATGTGTGAAATGCGAAAGATCGTATGGTGCTGGACCGGCAGAAGAGTTAATGTTGAGACTGGCGCCGCCTCCACCTGCTGCTAGAAGGTGGGCGAGGGAGAGGGATGGTCCACCGGCTCCAGTGAGTAGACTGTTGTCGTGTTGCTGTGGCTGTTGGGGTTGCTGTTGCTGGTGTTGGTGCTGTTGTTGTTGCTGCTGCTGCTGTTGATACTTAGACTGCGAAGAGGCCCGGTCGCGAGACATGGAGGATCCACTGGGACCGCCATTCGAATGAGATTCATCGATGAAATCATTATCCCTGGTATGGTGGGTGGGAGACTGGCGGCCTAATTTGGCAGACGAAGATGTCTTGGTGGACGGCGGGCGTTGCTGAGTACCACCTGGTCGAGCGGACTGTGGGGAGAGTGCTTGGTCATCGCTATCATCGTCTCCCAGTCCATCCGCATCACCGTCAGCGTCAACTTTATCAGAGCCGAAGTCGTGAGGACCCCGGCATTCCTTTTCACCTGTGTACTGGAAGGGTGACAAGAAACAGTTAACACGATTATTCAGAAGGTTGGGGAGCAAGTACGGACGTTGAGACGCTTCTCTATGATCTTTTCAGTGGTTGCAGTGGGTGCAGATGAGTACTCGTACAGTTTTTGGTTGTGCCCTGAGAGCGAGCGGTTAGTGAGACAGCGAGGAGAGGGAAAGGCAGGGAGCTGACCGAATACTATGACGACGACATCCACTGAACAGAGTACGCCAAGTTCGTATGCTTTTTTAAAGAGTCCATTCTTGCGCTGTAGCCAACTTTAGGAACGCCAAGCGAAAAGAGACGAAAAAAGACGGGGTGCGTGCCTTGAGAAAAGTAACAGATCGATTCCTGTCGTGCTGCGGGAGACCGTCAACGCCAAGAGCATGCGCACGGGCGTGGGTCTGTGGACTCACGAGGATAGGTTGAATCTCAATCTTGCGTCTGCCCATAATGCGGCAGAGATTGATTGACACACGACAGACCGGCTGACTGGAGGGCTTTTGATCTCGGCACAAGACCTGATCCCCTGGGGATCACTTTTGCTCAGAGTGCTTAGGATTGCTCAAGGAATTACTGTACGTGCTCTGGTGGCTGCAGTGGTCACTGCTGCGGATCGCTCGGCCGCAAGACCAACTATTGGCTTGCGCTATGAAATTGCTACGACACCCTCATTCCAGAATGTCTCCTCCCTCCCCCGGTGCCATTACACTATGTTGCCACACGCGCACACCGGTCTTGGGACATAAATGGAACTTGCACTACATTCGTCTCGGTTACACCACCGCCAAAGACTCCAGCCCGATCTATGCGAGGCAATCCCCTCCATCTAGCCATTCTTAGGGTGCATATCTGTCCAGCTTGCAAAGTCCTCAGCCGAGCAGACCGCGGTGTGGTACGTCCCCACTCCCCAAAGATAGGAATAGTTGACTGACGGCAGTCCTAATCCAACCATCCACGACGAGAATACTAGCTCAAATGGTTCCTGAAGTGAGGCTGAAGAGAATGTATGTACTTGTGTTTGGGGCCCAATAAGGCCAGTTTGGTTTACATCCGGTCGGGGCCGACTTCGCTGCTGCAACTCGATGCCAACAGACCCACCACTAACACAAAGCTGATAATCCAGATGCCGGGAAAGAAAATCCATGGTTTCTGGGTGATCCTTTGAGCAGCAACTTGAGGGATTTTAAGCGGATTTGGCAACGGCTCTCTGGGGACTCTAAAAAAGGAAATTTCTGAGTGGCGGATTGGGAAACCTCCATTGTATGGCTGACTTCCGGTCACCCGAGTCCGAATCTCCCTCGGACCTGGGGCCGGGTCTTCGGATCGCATCGGGATGTTTGCCGGAGTTTGCCGGGATATGGAAGCGCCGAGCGTCCCGGCCCGCACCTCCACCATCGCCAATTCCTTCCGTTTTCCATGAACTTCGTGGTGTGACTTGCTCCGATGTCAGGCATACATTCATTTTCAACCTCTGGGAAAGAGTCCTCAAGAGAACATTCGCTAGTCTTGTTCATAGGTCAGAGTATGTCCGCGATCAGGTGGACGAAGAGCCTGACAAATGAGCGTCGTTTCATGAGCAGTTGTGAGGCTATGCACCTCCGGTCTCCGCAGTAGGGTGTTTAATGTAGCCCACGAATATGAACGCTTTCTCACTCGGACGTTTTCATTAACCACTTTTCCCCCCGGCGGAGTGGGACGCATTGTTCAATGAAGTAGAGCCCGGATTGCATCGTACAAATACTGACGACCATTCGATCTTGGACACGAAATCCCCAGTGTGTTAAGAAAGTCGACCGTTGCTTTCGTCTTCGCAACCTTCGCCTTTCGCCATTTTCTTGTCCAAAAGGGCATGGGAGCATACGGCCACAGCTTTGAGGGCTGACGAGTACACGCGGGATATGTTGAGATCTTTCATGATTTGGAGCGTCGGGACCGCGGGTCGCGGGTCCTTTGCACCGATATTTTCCCCCGTGGCCCGCCGTTGTAATACATTGTTTTCTGGGGATCCATTCCTGATCGTCATTTCTCGATCAATGCACATCTTTCCAAATAGGAGAAATTAATTCGTGAATCGGAAGACCACACAGGAACCCGCTGAGAAAAAAGATGCATTATAATAATATGTGGCTCGGATGATTTCATCTTCCTGTGGCCCCACATCAAGTTTGGATTCGGATGCGCTGCCCAGGCTGCAACAACAGCATGTGGCCAGGCACACTTTAGCCTGAGCTGAACGAACCATGGCCATGGGAGCTCCTTATTACCGGAACTGCGAAAGCCTTGGAGCATGAGGTACGTAAGCATGCATATTGTAGGCACAACTGAATAAGGCGGATATGAGTATCCAACAGGATCTGTGGCTGTTCGTCCGGACAATCGGCCAGTTTACGACTCGCATCAAGCATCAAGGAAGCTTTGGTTGGAAATCAATAAATGTCACTAGCGCGCACTTTGAGGGGCTCCCATAATGAATTAATCTCACAGTAATAATAAATATATTTCCGCAGTCTCACTTCCGTACGTCTATACAAGATGACGCCAGGACTGATATCCGCTCTAGCCGAATCAGCATGGGCATGAAAAGGGCGGTGATCCATCAAGTACTACGCAATCAATTCCACAACTCACCCGCAATAATGATAAGGCGAGATAGCTGGATGCGGCTGCGGCACTATGTATCAAGATATGCTGTGAAAGCTTCTGAATAGGGCCAGAACCGAGAAAGCGACTCGCAATGCAACTTCCGACAGACCCAGAAACCTGGACACACCCCACACATTGTCCTGCGAAACCCGTCCCAAAGAGACACAGGAAGGAGGAAAATGAAAAAGTGGTATCCAAAAAGAGAGCGCTAATGTAATAAGCCGTGATTCAAGGTCCGAAATCGCCACCGGCGCTTGATTAATGATCGGTGGATTCAGGATGTTCGTCCGGAAGCATCCCAGGTCGTCCGAGGATGAATCCAAGACGATGTTGATTAGCCCCCTCAGTGGCACGGATCTACATCGCATAGAGAAGTAAAGAGAGTAAGCAAGCCATTCAGGCACATATTTGCAGAGGCGAAATATTGCAGAATCGCATTATGACAATCCCCAAAGAGAGTCTAGCAACCCTATGAGAACCAGTACTCACATATACTTCTGTACCAACGATGTGAATGAGGAAGGCAACCCAGATTACCATTCCAGAAATTAGACGTCGCATAGAGGCCTTATTGATGCGCCCCTCACGGGTGGAAGCATGGATGGCCACTTGCACATGCGCGAGACTTTCTCCGGCTTTCTGCGCTGCTAAGCACGAGGGATAGGCGGTGAGGTTACCATTCGAAACGAACAATAATTCGTCGCATCTCCATAGCTGGATGAGAACGTATGAGAAAAAGAAAGTAGGATACAATCCACGTTGCCACAAGCTCACAGCGTAATACGAGCCAATGTCTGTGACAATCTCGTTGGCGGATAATATAATAAACCGCATTGTAATGGCAACGCCAAGCAGGCCAACAAATCCTGTAAAGAGGGGGATCGAAAGGATGAGAGAGAAATCTCATTATTGACATTGTTGAAAGAGGGGACGTACGTAACATCCAGCGACGATGCCGTCGAGTGTCGCGGACATTGAGAATCCCTTGAACACCATAAAAACTTTGCAAGATCCCAAGACAGTAGAATCCCGCCTGGTCACTCATATCCCCCCCAAAAGCTTTTCGTGCGACGATCATACCAAACAGAAGCGCAGGAAGGGTGATTAACAGGGACAGGTACCCATTGATACGGTGGAACAAAATATAGCGCTGTGGACCGCACAGGAGCGCGTCAGAGCTCTCACCTGATGGATAAGAGGGCGCAGGACTCACCCGTCGGATAGCTGGGACGAATTGCCAAATGACTAGAAAGCTCCACCTAAGGGATAATACCGTAATTGGGTCACTGAGGATATAGTATATACGCATCGGCGTCAGTGGAGGACGTACAGAAGCAGAGTATAATGTGTGCGGCAAGCAACCCCTTCCATGGTTCCCTGGTGGCCCAAAAGGCTTCGCCTGCAATGGGAAACGCATAAACCTCTACATTTTTGGATCATCAGAAATGAGGAGGAAAATGACCTAAGGTTAGCTGGTGGACGAAAGTTGTTTCGGATTAAGCAATTGGTTTCTTGCTAAGGAAACGCATATCTGGGTCAACTCGAATACTTCGATGCACGCATGGCAAAAGTACCCAGTACGAATCCTACGAGGGCGCCAGCAAAGATGATGACTTTAAGGACCAAAAAATAGTTAGCCCAGGCCTTGTCTTTCACTAAAGAAATACTGCGAAAAGATCACGCACAAAATGTCAAGCTGAACCTCTCCCTGAAGCCCATTATATTACTGAGGACAAGGTAGGGTTGAAGGCCCCGGATGTCCATCGCCGCCAATCGGGACCGTCCTTTTTCGAAATCCCCATCGGAACTTGGTGTTGGAACAATCCCAGACGATCGAACAGGGATCGTGTCGTAAGGAGATTTGGAAGTGGGAGAGCGCACGGATGACATGGGCGAAAGATAACGAGGGAAATTGGAAGGCCCAGTGGGAGGCTGTATATGACTGGCATTGTCAGCTTTCCGGCAAAGCGAATAGGTCTCAAATGAGATCATGTGACCATGCATAAGAACTCTATTAATATTGTGTGGATCCGCCTCGTTTTAGTAAGGATGGATTCTTGAAGGAATTGAACGGACCTTCCAATTCATGCTCCAATGTTCCGAACTGTACCTAACACAGCCCTTCTCCAAACACTGTTGGAGGACAGCCGGATGCGGTAAGCTCGGCGTTACAGCCGGAGACCGAAACCTCGGCGGTTGCCCCTATTTCGGTGATAGATATACCCCTTTATCCCATTCTATGTCCGTCTCCCTGTTTAGGCATGCGGTTTTGTTGTGTACCTTTAGTATAGAACACCTCCAAGGCTCCTGTGCCCCTCAAGTCTTTTTCCAAAGAGTGAGTACCAATTGTTCTAGTATAACCGAGTACTCTGCCATTAAACACTTCTAATCCACGGGGACGACCGGAAAGAGAACAAATTATGACAGGATCCCTTGTGTAGGTTCATTTCTTGAACTTATTCTCGTAACCAGACCCTCTTGGTGGAGTCTTGGGCCTGGCACAGTGGGTATTATTTCCGTTGAATTGTAAAACGTTGCAGCCGCATTATGCCCAATCCCGAAAAGATGACGTGACGGAAGAAGTAGAAGGGGCCCGGGGCGCCACTAACGTTGCTTGCGTGATTCAGAGTGTGAGAAGCGATCTATATTCATGCCCTATTTCATGTGCCCAACTGACTATCATTGCTCCTCTTGTATGTCGTTAAGGCAGTGTCCTCAAGAGTCGAGTCTGCTATTGACCAAGATTATTTTCACTTGACCTGCATTTCTCGATCGCATGAGTGGTGACACCATCACACCTAGGTGGGCTGACTGACTTTGGAAAATGAGAGGAAAATACTCAATTGAATACGGACACCTTCAGGCGTGACCTTGAGGCTCGTGGGACTTCTCACAGCCAGGGCACTCAGAGTGTACACCAGTAGCAGGATCATAACACATAATATAATCATAACATTCTACTGAATCCTCAGCGAGGGTATCGAGGTGCATGCAAGTAGAGGAATTGTGGCACATATAGTAATATACTAATCATAACCAGTGGTGGCTGGAGGTGGATTTTGGATCACAATCCAATCGCTTCGTAAATAACGCATCCGTCTCCAGAAATTAATGAAACTACTCAGTCTTTCACAAGGATACGAGTACGGAAAAACCAGACGTCAGCAATGTGGGAAATAGTGCATGTGGCATCGGGGGAAAGATCGGAAAGGAAGAGTTCAGATCCTGGATTCCCTGACCGGCCGCCCCAATCTCGCCCATCCAATCTCTCCTGAGGAAGGGGCCATAGATGAGCAAAAGAGAAGACATTGGCATAACGATCCATTGGTGAGTCAGAGAAAGCCGGACGCACGTGAAAATTTTCAAAACCATCGGTAGGATCTTGTAGTCCAAGGTAATGAGGACAAGGCAAAGTAACTGGGAATCAAAAAGAACCATATTATAAAATAAGAGGAAAAACTTAGGCAAAGAGGGAAGAAATGCAATCATACAGTGGAGCCAATCAGGGTGGACACCACGACTGACATAAGTCAATCTAGCGCAGCGTACAATTTCCGCGGTATTCCCACGGGTGCACCCTCACAGCCACGCGAAATTCACAATTTGGGAAGCCTCGATCAGACTCCTAGTCGTCTGTCACGTGTGCCACATTTCTCGGAGAAACAGCCGAGAAACGAGCAATGAGGCAAGCTAGTGAAGTCATCCATGTGACCCGCGAAATAGTCAGCCTGCATCCATGGCAGGTCTCTGCTGGTGTAGGTGTGTGATCGCAGGCAATTTGGTGCGTGAGAACCCGGCACCCGGCCCGACTGTGCGGAGGGCGGGCACGGGATGGGTGGGACTCACGACTAGACACCAAACAAAGACCACACCATCATAAACAGGGTGGGAGGGAGGGAAAAGAAAACAGAGTCTCCCTCAGGCTCTGCTGGCCGAGACAGTGAGGCCGTCGAGACGTGATGAAACGAAGCGGAAGCAAGGTTTCGGAGGTTTCCACTCCTTCCTTCACTAGCCTGTGTGCGTAGTCCTTGTGCCTCGGCTACAACTTGGAACCTGACAGACGGCTGGCAAATGATGTGTTGTTTATTTGTGCCGGAAATTTATCACCTTGAGGAGACCTGGAGGAAGTGATCCCCCATGATCATTTCTCTTGAGCTTCACATATCTATGTAATTAGAACCCAATGCCTATTTTTTCTCTATGTTACACTGTCACTGTCAGGGGGAAATGAAGTAGCCTATGACCTTGGGTTCTCCTTTGCCCTAGTGGGAATGGGAATGATTTAGTGGGTAACATTGATGATGTCCATGTCACTCAGACATCAATCAATCAGTCAAGCAACATGAGGATAGGGGATCAATTCCTCCAAGTCTCCTCAGGGTGATAAATTCCCAGCACAAATAAACCACAACACATAGTTTGCCAGTCGTCTGCGAGATTTGCCTCATTTCTCGTTTCTCGGCTGTTTCTCCGAGAAATGAGCCACACATGACAGATGACTGGGAGCCTGAGCCTCGGTGTGGTAGTATGGCACTATGTATAGAAACACAATACAATATATTAATGTAATGTCCAAGGTAAACAATCCGGTATAAACATAAACAATGTGCTGCTGTTCTTCGGGTTGTCCGTTATCACCGTTAATTATATAAACATTCAATTTCGGTCTCGGAGTTTATTACATAGCGCGAGGCCGCCGGGAAGGACTCGACTGTAACATGATATGAAGACGTACGGTAGGTCTGCTCAGTTCTGGTGAAAGGAATTTGCGAATGCCACACCTTTTTCTGGCTTGGCACTCTAAAGGTAATTACCAGGTGAACAGAAATGAGCACAACATGACACCGGAAACATGCAGTTCATTGGGAGCTTTTTTTAACCTTCCCTTTAAATTTCCCCGAGCTTTCACGAGGATTGACCAACTTTATTCATGTTTTTGTTGGACAAATACTGTTGCCATTTCTGTACACCTAGTTTCACTTGGTAATTCCTTTTTAGAGTGCCAAACCAGAAAAAGTGGAAAAAAAAGTCCCTTCACCAGAATTGAGCAGGCCTAATTAAGAAGAATTGAGGAGGGCGAGATACAATGAAGAAAGCAGACTGGTAATGCGACATCGGCAGACCCAAAACGTGAAACACCCCGGAAATTGCTCTGCGAAACCCATGCCAAAGAGAGATACACGAAGGGAAGAACATGAAAAAATAAGCGGCATCAGAAAGGAGAACGTTAAGCCATGAAAGGTCCGAAAGTCCCATCGATGATTGCATTTGATTAATGATCGCTGGGTTCAGGGTGTTCCTCCGGAAGTATCCCAGGTCGTCCGAGGATGAACCCAAGACGATGTCGATTAGCCCCCTCTGTGGCACGGATCTACATCACATAGGAAATTAATCAAGTCATTCAGCCACATGTGTGCAAAGGAGGCGAGATATTGCAGAGTCGCATTATGACACTCCCAAAGAGAGTCTATAAGCAAAAGGGCCGCCAGTACTCACGTATACTTCTGAAGCTACCATGTGAATCACGAGCGCGACCCAGATTGCCATTCCAGAATTTACACGTCGTGCAGAGGCCAGATTGACGTCTGCCTCACGGGTAGACGCATGGACGGCAACTTGCACATGCGCGAGATTGTCTTCTGCTTTCTGCGCTGCTGAGCACAGGGGATAGGCGGTGAGGTTGCCATGCGTGACGAACAATAATTCGTCACATTTCCATAGCTGGATGAGAATGTGTGAGAGGAAGAAGACGGGATACAGTTAGCACAAGCTTACAGCATAATACGAGCCAATGTCTGTGACAATCTCGTTGGCGCATAATATAATAAGCCGCAGTGTAATGATAACACCGAGCAGGGCAGCAAATCCTATAGGGGGATCGAGTGCATGAGATGAATACTCGCACAGTTCATTATTGAGATCTTTTGAAAACCGGACGCACGTAACATCCAGCGACGATGCTGCCGGGTATTGCGGATGGTGCGGATCCCTTGAACACCATAAAAACTTTGCAAGATCCCAAGACAGTAGAATCCGGCCTGGTCACTAATTTCCCCTCCAAAAGCATGTCGTGCAACGATCATACCAAACAAACTGGCCGGAAAGAGATTAATAGGGACAGGTACCCATTGATACGATGGAATCCAATCCAATGCTGTGGAATGCGTAGAGCCGCGTCAGAGTCCTCGCTTGACGAATAAGAGGGCGGGGCTCACCCGTCGGACAGCTGGGACAAATTGCCAAATAACGAGAATGCCTCCAACTGTGGAATAACCGCGCAATTGGGTCGCTGACGATATACCCATGGGTGTAGATGAGGGACGTACAAAAGCTGAGTACAACGTGCGCCGTGAGTAAGCCCTTCCATGGATCCCTCCTGGCCCAAAAATCTTCGCCTGGAATGGGAAATACGTAAACTTCGGGCCCATCATAAACGAGGAGGAAAATGACCTAGGAGTAGCTGATGACCAAAGTTATTTGGATTAAAGGATGGGGTCCTTGCTAGGGAAAACACGTATGTGGGTCAATCCGAATGCTTTGATGCACGCATGGCCCAAGTACCCAGTACAAATCCTACGAGGGCACCACCAAAGACGATGACTTAAGAGCCCCGGAATAGTTAGCCCAGGCCTTATCTCCCACTAAAAAATATTGCGAAAAGACCACGCACAAAATAGCAAGCTGAACCTCTCCCTGAAACCCAGTATATTGCTAAGGACGAGGTACGGTGGAAGGCGCTGGATATCCACTGCCGCCAACAGGGACTCTCCTTTTTCGAAATCGTCGCTGGCGTGTGGTGGTGGAACCATCCCAGCCGATCGCACGAAGGTCGTTTCGTGTTGGGTCTGGGAAGTGGGAGAGTACACAGATGACATGGTGGAGAGATAACGAGGGAAATGGGGGAAGAAAGAAGGCCGCGTGCCACTGCCATTGTCAGCTTTTCGGTAAAGCAAATATGCCTGACGTGTTGAAATCCCTGTTACTCTATGGCACGCACAGCATTAGATCTGCCTCGTTTTAGCAAATGGATTCCGGGAGGAACTGTTAAGCCGCTCCAGTATCCAAAAGGGCATCTAACACAGCTCTAAGCCAAACAACCGCTTCCAATCCACGAGGAGCGCCGGAGGGGAACACATCTTGATGGGATTTCGGTTGGTCGACTGGGTCGAATGCGGATCTCATTTCCAATATTCGCTACATCCGCGCCGGGGTGAGCCATTACAGTATGTAATTTATTATTTGAGCTGGACGGCATCCGCCGTTCTGATTGACCTCAGCCCCATCCGCAATCTGCGAAAGAACCTAGCGCCTTTTGGAAAAATCCGCGAATTGGACCTACGTTTCGCCAAAATTTCGTCCGAGAATCGGTAGACCTGATGGGGGACTTCAGCGCCGGAGTGTTGGTTCTGTCCTATTTTCCACACCGCGGCCCGGAGTTGTGCGGCTGGGCGCTTCCCAGCTCTACCGTTTCAGCCAAGGACTGCTGTTCACACCTTCTGGCTGGAGAAAATGATGATACCCTGCGGCTGCCGAACCCGAGGAGTACATCTCCCAGCACTCCCAGGCATAATTGTGCTGGCACTGGCCTCTTCGAGGTAACTTGGATACAGTAGACCTTTCTCTCGGGCCCAATGCATGTATTATATTGGCCAGATGTGCCACCACCCTCACCTACTTGTCAAGTCAACATCAGGATCACCAAAGGATTTTCCTTCGCGAATCCTGGGTATACTTTGGTCTGACCAGACCACAGGTATTCCGACCAAAAGAGTGATCCCGAACTGCTTTATTTGGCTTCACTAGAACAAACACTACTACCAATACCGAGGCTCCTGCGACGATCGCCTTGATAATAATAAAATACATGAGATATGCGATCAAAAAAAACACCTTAGGCAAAATCATGTCATAAGGGAAAAAGGAAAGAAACAAAACATGAGTGGCGAGTTGTCGTCGAACAAGCCGATGTCCCATTGGCTATGAAAAATCCCGAACAAGGTTTTCAGGTGGGCCTATTTCCCCTTGATCTGTCCATCACTGGTGGTAGTACCGGGCCAAGAGTGGGAAAGAACCTGTCTGGGAACCGCCGACACATATCGAGGGTGGCCAATGACCAGGAATCCATTTCGATGTGACGAACGAAAAAAATCTTCATCGAAGAATGGCCTGTAAGTAAAAGGGAATGTGCTCTTTCCTGGGCGGTCCTCCACACATAGGGATAAACACTAGCACCGCGCTCACTGTACACGGTTATTGACTGAATATTTCCGCACATCGATACCCACAGACTCATATTCCCGAAGGCCTCGACCTCAATTTCCAGTTCCTCCACGCACGGGTGGCGAATAAAGGATGGATAACTGCGGGACAGTGGGAGGGGACCGGTGAGCGTACTTTCGAAGAGTCGGGAATGTCTCTGTAGGCTCCGGCAGCAATATCATCGTATTCCGAACCATGGATGAGTGGACTGAGCGAAAGTGTGTGCACATTCGGTCCGGTGAATTTTGCGAGGTAGAAAATGGACCACTGGCCAATCAGGGTAAGCTCGATGGTTGACGGCGGAAGAGTTATGGTAAGATTATCATCATCATTGATCCAATGGTTGGTGCACATGAGAGTGAGCGAGCGAAGAACTGGAGAGCCCGCGGTCAGGCGTGATAGCTCAGAAATCCGGAGAGGGATGGCAAGGGTGATGGCAGTTAAATAAGGGGAAAAGAATTCGCCGAATGAGATAGAGGGGGCATGAGCAACAACCGACACAGAGAGCGAGCGGAGCCTGGGAAATGAAGCTAAGGCTATCACGAGCTCTGGGGAACTATCACCTGGATGGATTGCAGGAGCATCCAGATCAAGAGAACAAAGAAGTGGCATGGGGACTGAAAGCAGGAAACTCCAATCAGAAACATCGGCGCGGAAATTGAAACGTTTGTGGGTGATAGTAAGACTACGACACAGCGGTAAATGTTCTTTGAAGAACAGGATATTTGCATTGAGTCCCGAACGTGGTACTCCGAGCAGAACCACCGTAAAGTCCAAGAGGACCGAACGAGACCACTGGATCCAGGTAGAGACCATTTCGGATGACGCAGGACCATCTGGTGTAATTGTTAAGTGGATGTCCCTCCATAACTGTGGCATGTTCAAGGTAATTTCGCGCCACAAATTGCATATATGGCCTACAGAAGCTCCGATCTCCATGAATATCGCACAAAGGATCTCTCGCGGCAAGCGGTTTATCGCCAACTGAGCATTATGTGCCCGTTGGCGTGCACAATAGAGCTCGTCACGCTCCTTCGCCACACTCTCCTGGACTCGAGCAAGGATATCCATCTCTCTTTCTAGACAATAGAGTTTGGCATCCATCGTGGCGAGAGCAGGGGCACCGCCCAGCCTACATTGCAGCATTCATGAAACTGTTGACAGTGACACCACATACAACTGACCTTGAGTTAACAAGGTGCATTGCATTCTTGGGTGTGCTGGGGTCCAAAGCTGCGAGTCCACCATCGATAACATCCCGGAGTCGTTGGAACTCGCAGGGACTGAGGGTCATCTTTCTACTAGGGAGAGAGGTTGTGAGGCAGCCAGTCCTGTGCGCGAGGTCTCAGTGCTTCAACCACAAACCACGTGACATTTTTTGGCGTAACGTAACTGGACTGTGGATTATAACGGGACCAGGAGTTCAGTCACCTCAGTAATTAAAGTTCGCCGCGCCTTTTCCATTAGGGCCTCGATTAGTTAGAGCCATTCGACGCCACAACTTTCACGTCGAATACGCGGCCAACTTGCTCTCATGCCACATCAGTTTAAATTCCAGGGTCCATCGATTCCGTTCCCGAATGTCACCATCAGCACGATCTTCATCCCAAGCTGCTCCGCCCCACCAACCTCGAATTCCCGAAGCCCAGTTTCGTCAGGCACGAGCCCTCGGAATGCGGCCAAGCGTAAAAAGCGAGCAAGCGGGCCACGGCCTGTGTGTAGCCCAGAAATAACAATAATACGGGATTCCGGACTCGGGGCTAGCAGTGCTAGAAGGGTGTTCAGCAGTGCTGGATTGGAAAAGGTGTCCCAAAGAACATCGGCGCATATGATCCTGGAAAATCGCGAAGGGGCAAACCTATGCAGACGATGGTACTAATTGAAAGGAATAGGAATGCTAATGTGGGTTAATATACACTTACTGCAATATATCCTCGGTGTCCTGGCCCCATATATGACCTATCACCCTCACGTTCGGCAGGATATGCTCAGGTATGCACCGCAACACGTTGGAACGGATAAATCCAAGAAGTTTCGGATCGTCATAATCGGACAATACAACCTATGCAAGCGATTGTAGCCTATGCTGAGCACGGATTGAATAAGAAAGGCTCACTTGTTGTGCTCCTCTCAGAGCACTTAATATCCCTGGGAGACCAGTCCCCGCACCTAGCTATAATAATCAAGTCAACATGAGAAACTGAGGATATATTAACGAGGCCACCCTTGCCTCAAGGACTGTGTGGTCTGTGACATCGATTCGCCCATCCGCGATCATATCTGCCATTCGTAAACCAGCGCGCCTGGGGGCGCTTACGGTAAGAACTCTCAGGATTATCTGAGCATTTTCATTCGCACCATTGCCGGTGAGCGAACAGAGGCTTCACAGATACTTCTGGAACCGTGATCTCGAGAGCCGGAAGAGTAGGATGAGTGTATACAAAAGTGGTTGCTTCGCCCCGAAACCAGGCTAATGATCATCAATGCGCGACAGCGGTCTGGTAAATATTGATAAACTGACTAGGACATGCTCGGTGGTGAAGGACGATTTGTACACTACAAGAGGATCTATGCTGTCTTCAGAACTCATGGAGAAACCAAAGGAGCCAAGATCCGGCAGTCTGCGAGGTCCACGTCCCACGCCCGTGAACATAAGTAGAAGCCCAATAACGATGAATTATACAGCTACTCGTCCACGCTCATGATGCTATCCTGAGTTTGATCCGCTTCTTCGCTCCCAGCAAGGGCGCGCCCCGAAACATTACCTGGAGGTGACAACGAGCGCGACAGGCCTTGGGTTCCGTTAGATGGTGAGTCAGGAACAGAGAGGAAATTGGGTTTGGGCAGTGGAGGTTGGTGCTCTATACCAGGAGACAATGGACGCCCTTCCCCCTCGATCGGGGACTGATGTTGCCGCAGAGTTCGTGGTGCTGCGTTGAAATATCCGCACTTTGGACACACATATTCTACGAGATTTAGACAACATGATGAGACCGAAACTAGAGGCATTAGGGTTCCTTCACATACGTGTATCCTCCCAAAGACTTTCAAGCACGAGACCATTATGCGTAGAGCAGCGACCGCAGATGAGCGCATAGCGAGAGCGGGAGGGGTCGAGTGACGCTGATCCATCATCTGCACCTAACAGAGCGTCAGCCACCTTGTCGAACCATTGCCGTCGTGGGGGTTGGGGTGGGGTTGCTGTGTGCGAAGATGTTAATCCAATGAAATTCACATGCCTGAGGGGTGAACTGACCAACAAATTGAGATTGTGGGAGGGGACCGGGGCCGGGAAAATCCTGGGCAGGTTGGCTCTGTGCTGGAGTAAACTCGTTCTGAACACCGCTTGGTCGGCCCATCGCACGACGGCGAAGTCGGGTATCGGGTTGCTGTGATACAAAGTAGGAAACTGATCGGGACGTCAGAGATGATACCCGCTGTACGTACATTAGGGACTTTTCCCAGAGGGGTTTGTGGCGCTGAAGGTAGTGTGGCGTCATAACGCTCGATGAGGTTTCGGGTAGAATAATAGTTGGTTTTTTTCTTTATATCTTCGATGGTGGTGCGTTGCTCGCTAAGGAGTTTCTTGAGCGTAGCCTCTGCTTGGTAGAAGAATGTAATAAGCGCTGGCTTGTGAGCGTGTCCAGTACACCCTAACCTTCGGCGGCACCCTTTCTACGGTACCAGGCTTGTACAATGCGGCGAATGGATACAGCACTGGATTCACAAGTCTCAGTAGATACTTGATGCAATAGCACTCTAGACGCACATAAGAGGACCTATAATCACAGGAGTGAGGTGGGCCACTTTCTCGATCTCAAGGTTGTTTCGTGTTCGCAGTTGGAATATTCGGGGAAGAAGGCCAAGCCACCAGACGAAAGAGTATAGCACCCATCCTGCGAGGGTATATGTCGTGGCCCAGAGTGCGGAACGACGCTCTCGCAAAGCGAGCTCGGTGAGGCGTGTTTGCCGGGTGGAAATAGAAAGTGAAAGAGTGGCTAGGATTTCTTCGTAATCTTCAGGGGGTGCCTAGTAGATTATGAGCAGACGTGTGGCTTCCAGCAGAACAATATACAGACCTTTCTGAACCATGAGAACCAACCCATGTTGTCGTCGGGACACGAGAATATTTTTGCTTCCGAACACGACGCGCCCTATACATTTGCCTAATTCCTTGCCATGGCCTCCGAGTACGAAGATGTGCTCACAAACCAGCCGGTGGTCATAGATAATGTGCGCACATATGAGCGGGCCCACCTACTGTTGCTCACGCCTGGGTCTAGGGCTCGGGAACCATCAAGGCTGGGTTCGCTGGTGAAGATCATCCCAAATGCTTCTTCCCTTCATTGTGAGCATATTTCTTGTCCAGTGTATCAACGCTACTGAAGCGGTCTCTCTGTTCCAAGTGTCGGTCGCCCTAAGCACGTCCGTGTCATGGCTGGTGCCCTAGATGGAGATGTCTTCATTGGCCGCAAGGCACAAGACTATCGTGGTCTCCTCAAAATAAGGTATCCAATTGAGCATGGAATCGTTACCAACTGGGACGACATGGAGAAAATATGGAACTGGGTCTATGCTGAAGAACTGGGGACTTTGAGTGAAGAAGTCGGTTGCATTCACCTAATTTATCATCCGTATTCTCAATTTCTCACTTGTTCTCAGCACCCTGTACTTCTGACCGAAGCCCCACTAAATCCGAGGAGCAATCGGGACGTCGCTGCACAAATATTTTTCGATACCTTTAATGTCCCCGCTATGTATACCAGTGTTCAAGCAGTTTTATCTCTGTTGGTACCCCTTTGGCCTTCACCCCAACCAGGTACTTACCGGTGGCCTGATTCAGTTATTCTTCAGGACGTACGACAGGCATCGTACTCGATAGTGGGGATGGCGTAACGCACGCGGTCCCAGTCTTCGAAGGTTTCTCGATGCCGCATGCAATTCGGCGTATAGACGTGGCAGGGCGGTGCGGTTGACGCCGTCTTTTGATTTCTATGATCTAATGATTTCCTTCAGGGATGTTACTGACCATCTTCAACTTCTTCTCCGGAAAGCGGGACATCATTTACATACAACAGCAGAAAAGGAGGTGGTACGGACAATAAAGGAGAAATGTTGCTATATCGCTGCCAATCCCGCGAAGGAGGAGAAAGATCTTGCTGGAAGATACGAAGAGTTCCGCCTCCCTGATGGTAGCGTAGTCCAGGTTCGAGATTTTAGTCCCTTCGTTACACTGCACAGATCTAATTTTGTTTGATGTAGCTTGGCGCGGAACGATTCCGTGCTCCGGAATTACTATTCAACCCAGAGCTCATCGGCCAGGAATACGTGGGCGTACCTCAAGTTGTTGTCGACTCTATCAATAGAGTCGACCTGGATCTCAGGAAGAACCTCTTTACTAACATCGTGCTCAGCGGAGGAAGTACTCTATGTCGAGGCGCGTATCAGCACATCGTGTGGTTTCTTCATCCTCTCTTACGTCGCCCCCGTCGATTTTAGGATTCGGGGACCGTCTTCTGAATGAAGTACGGCGGCTAGCTATAAAAGATATCAAGATCAAAATCTACGCACCCCCAGAACGAAAGTACTCTACATGGATTGGTGGATCCATCTTAGCTGGACTCGCGACTTTCAAGAAGGTATTGGCCCCCCGTTGACTTCTCATTTTATTCCTCTGCTCAATCGAATATCGTACCACCCTAGATGTGGGTCAGCGCAGAAGAGTATCAAGAAGACCCAGATATAATTCACAAGAAGACTGGATTCTAGGATGGGAATTCCTTCTTCGATTGGCAATTGGATTGCAATGTTTTCCGCGGTGGGTTTTACTCGCAACACACTGGACCCTATGGGACTCCTCCGTCACACGTCCCTCGTAGCCGCATACTATCAGTACTCTTACCTTTATAAACTTTATGGTTCGCACTGATATCCAGTACCTTGTGAGGTTGGGAAGTCACGGAAGGCATAACAACTTCAAGTGATTCACCAGGATCATGTTCCTGAATTACAGACAGGATGCAACCTAGAGCTATAGGTGGACATCAGAACACTCACGGTGTCGTGTAAAGGTTTGGAGGCGATCAGTAGAGCGCAGGTTTGCATGATCAAAATGTAGTTCGAGTGAAATGGATGCTCTGGCGTGACGTGCGCGTGACAACTTGCGACGACGCGTAGGATCTCCCCATTGCTTTGCCGCTGAGTGTAGATGGCTCAGTGCAGCATACGGAGATCTCACCAATCACGACAAGCGAGATCAATCCCCAAATTGTGTGCATCAGACCAACCCGTCGAATGGCGCGAGCCGAAAGCCATCATATCTCGACAAAAGTTATGGTGGTCGACTCGTACAGCGGAAGAGGCTGTAAGGTCTCCCGCACTAACAATAGCAGGCGCATGGACAATTTCTCTCTCCTTTTTAAAAAAAAAAAACCCCCCACGTTGAGTCGACGACGTCGGACTGCTGTAGTTTTCTCGAAAGGTCCCGTTCAGGAACCAATGTTTTGGGCCTCTCGCTGGTCTCATAGTTAGATCCGTTGTCTAGGTTCTCCCCAGATCGCACAGAAGGGGAGGGAAATCACGGTTCCCAAGGTAGACCCTTGGACTCAAATAAACCAACTATGGGCTCTCCATGACTTCTCGGGCAGGGCGAGATCCCTCCCCTAAACCGACTCATATTATCGGTACCCCCATCTAGGTGTCACAGCCCAAGGGTCCCCGTTATTGGGAAGCTTCTATTCCAACTAACATTTCGTCCCCAAATCCGCGGTTTCGTTGCCCAAATGGCCAAAATACGTAGGCGGCTGTTCCAGGATCTCCCATAGTATTCAGTGTTCCTGCATTAGCCTTTCTAAAGAAAATCGACGAGGCCTTTTCATGCGGCCCCCATTTCGTATGCAAACCACTGTAGGAAATTGGCTCACAAGCTACCGCAGTTTTCAGAGGATTATTGTGGCAACCGAGGCTCCATCCAGAACGTCGGATGTCGGCGGATCTTCGATTCGGAACCGTTAGTGGGTGTGTTTAGCGCTCGCTCGAAAATGGAATGCCCCCTTGGGTTTCAGTTGCAATCTTAATCGACCTATTTTTATCTTGGTTATCAGGTCCACCGTCGTCCGACGATAAGTTATGGTTGCTTGCTGCGGGGTTTGTATCACGGGAACTGTTATTCCTGTCATTCTTACCGTCGCCAGGAACAAGCAATCGAGCCTTGCAGGGATGAGAGGCTTCATAGGAGTCACGCTGATCCGTGTTAGTTAGCGGTTATCAAAGTCTACACTGGACCGATTAACGTTGCTAATACTGGCTAGCAACTTGTGGAGTTTATTTGAGGGCTGGGAGCTGATAAGAATGATCCTTAGTTCAATTGTCTCCAACGTCGGCTGGAAGCTTTGGTTCTTTCTGGCCAGGGGTATCATTCCACTTTCCATCATCCTCACCGAGCCCGCCAACGAGTTCGACTGATCACAAAGGCAAAACATTAGTCCTCGCGGCCGTGCTTTGGCGCGAGGGGACTAGGAAAGAGATTTTAGGCACGTCGATCCCCCCGTCAATCTCAGGGGAGTTCGAGAAGAATAAATACAGGAAAGGGGGCAAAGATACTTCGTACGCGCTTCCTGCCACAATGGACCCCGTAAGTGCCGGTCTCCACGGTGAAGATATTGAATCGCCCAAGAAGCCCTATGAAGAGGGCTTGTAGACTTCGTTCATATTGTCTTTCATTGTCGTCGTCGTAAGTTACTTTGCGCTCTCGGAGCATCTGGAGTCCACGGAACTAACGACCATGATACAATGGAGCTGAACCCGGTCGCCCTCCTACTATGCCTTCTCGCTCCGTTTCTTAAGACCTGGCTGAGCATCTCATGTGGCTGGTTCATTGTGTCTGTCTTGATCACAATTCCGTCTGCGAGTCCAGGTATGCGATAGCCGCCATATATTCCGGTATTTGCGAAGACGGAATTGGTCTTGGTCCAAAGGGGTCGACTACCGCACGATGGGCCTGAGATCTAGACGAATTATCTCCAACTCGGGTCCGATGGTAGTTGTTGCCTTCGTTATTGGCCGAGGCGAGGCTATTGTTGATTATGTAAACGCCGGCGATTGCCGATCCCCCACCTCCATTATTGTGCGCGCCTGCCTCCTTAATTCACGAGGCTCCAGGCTGGGAATGATGCCCCATCCACATGGATATCTCGCTCGGTGGTCTCGGGTCATAAGAATATTGCGCGGAGCTGCCATCGAGATCGGCCAGGAAGCCATGAATTGTGCCCCGAGATCCATCGAAGGCTGAGAGGTGTCGTGGAGAACCAGGGCTGAACGGGGCCCCTACCTACGGTGTTGGGGTACATGCTCCAAGATCCTACCCTGGAGACCGGGGCGAATCTCGATCGACATTCGAAGGGAACCTGCGGAGATAATTGGGCTTTGCGGAGTCGTCGCTTAGGTGATGCGGTCATGAGGACAATGAGGACATTGGTGGCCTAATCAAGTGTGGCTAGCTCAGGCCGGCTAGCTATAGGGGGATGGCCGCTACTCGCCTTGCAAGGAGGGAAAAAGTATATACAGTACTGAATTCAAATCAGATGAATAGAGTTTGTTCAACAATAAACACAAGTCCGGAAGCAAATAAGATACTTAAATCTGTTTGTTCACGATTTCTTACGTACCCGTCTTTGCCTCGGTCTCCCTTGCACCTTCCCTTTTCATACCCTCTCTTGGTCTCTCCCTTTCCCAACGTTCCCTAGCTGCCGTTTTCCCCGAGCGCGTAACGTATTCCACACCGTCTAACAATCTAGACACCATGCACCTATCTCCTATGAACACAGTGGCTACATTGATTGTAGTCTCCTCTGCCCTCTGTCCTGTACTAGGCCATATCTCGGTTAGTTCTACCTGAGCCCCTCTGTCAAATGACACGACATCCTTATCTTATGACTACTTTCGATCGCTTTCTCTTTTGTGCACACAGCTGTCCGTTATTCTCCTTCACATTCTGGTGAACTTGGCTTCAAATTAACCGTTGGCATCTACTTTAGATGGCATCCATCCATGTTCGGCTTCAATGTGAATGGAGGGGATGTAACCTCTGTACCCGGTGATAATCGCCCCGTCGTCCCTCTCGCTCATCGCACGTTCTCCCAGTGGTGGGGTCACGGACTCCTTGACCATCCCCCCGTGAATGACACCGTCATGCAACTGCCTGTGGGTCAAACGACAAACGTTGAGCTCGCATGCGACAAGGGAGCTACATCCTACTGGAAGTCGAGTGCGGGTACTACGTATCTCCAGGACCCCAATGGAGACCAAAATTATCCTTGCCGTATGTCCATTGTCCTGCAATGTCCTTTGGGGCTTCTTTGTCTGACACCGTTCTTTTCAGCTGGGGCCCCACTTTCCCAATTCCGTACGTTGGACGTGTGGAGTGGATTTTTGAGGTCTTCCCTCATCCTTTTTTTTTTTTTACCCATAGATACTAATGGTCTAAATGACTTGGGTGGATGTGCGCTGGGTGTCTCTTACAAGTCGAATGCGATGGATGTGCAACCAAACGACTATACTATATTTTCCGTCCAACATCAATGTGTCTGGACACGTTGGACCGCGTTTGACGTTCCGGCCGCGATGCCGCCCTGCCCGAATGACAAATGCATGTGCTCTTGGTAAGTTTCTCCCTTCTATGGTTTCTTGTTAGGATGCCTTGTTCACCGTTCCGCCGCTCGCAGGTTCTGGGTGAGAAGTCATTATTTAGTCCTCCCAGTGGGAGACGTAGGGAAGGCGGCTTGCTGATGCAATCGATTATCCTAGATTCACGAAGCTGATTCGGGCTCTGAGCAAAGTAAGTGTCATCACCATCACCACCTTGGACCTTCCATGGCGCTTTGGATATCTGACTGTTTGTACTGTGGTTCTGTAAATATATAGTGTATATGACTACATTCCAGTGCAACTTCCCGGGTGCGACGAGCACCGTTCCCGTTGCGCAGGGTAAAGTCCCTCGCCGATGTGGTGCGGACCCAATACGTGGCAAGCTCACTGCTGACCTCTCCAACTGTACTACTGGTGCCAAACTCCCGATGTACTGGCTCCAGGCCGAGGGCAACAATGTTAGTCCTTTTCTCCTTCATACGTTCTGGCCCCAATCCAAATGCTGAGTTTCATTGGGAATTAGATGTTCGAGGATCCAATGACGCCCCCTGTCTACAACGACCTTTACGGATTTTCGAATGGTGCTCAGCACGACATATTCGCAACGACGGACGCGCCGCCTACTTCAACGGTCCCACCAACCAACCCGCATAACCAAACGAACTCGTCCCCTCAACCTGCTAACCCGTCTCTAAACTGTGCAAGGAAGCGTTCCAATGACTTCGGGACTGCAGATATCAAGGCCCTCCTTACAAAGAGGAGTTTGCGGCATGCTGGTCATCATGTAAGGAACAAGAGAAGCACTCTTGGCCATCGGACACCCTGAGGGCGTCCGAAAAAAAATCCGCTACCGTTATGTTTTTCTCCTTTACTCTCTTCGTTGGCACTTTCATGTGGATATCTCACCAAGCCCAGTCGATCTGGCATATACCCTGTCACAACTTGCAATGTCCCTTTTTCGCACATCTTCATCGCCCACTATTCACGACTGGACCTTGATGCTCCATCTCGCTTGTTGTATGATTGCACGATAGTCCCACAATGGAATTGATTTTCTGCCCACCTACCGCAACTCCAAACGGTGAATAACGCGTCTGGCAAGAGGTGTGCCGTTCGAGATGGTTGGATGCATGTCGTAGGGCAAGTTACAGTAAAGATTTCGGCAATTAATTTCAAGAGGCTTGGGTCCTAAAATCGATAGCGTCTCGAAGTTGAGGGCGTTCTTCATGTCCGAACATCCCCCACTATTACCTAGGGACTCTACGTGCCTGCGTAGAGACTAGTTGAGGTTCCGCCTACCGTAGTTGGCAGTCGTTCGGGACCTGCCGTCAACAACTACATCGGAGACTGGCATTGTTCAGCAAGAGTCGCTCTAGGTGCTTGTTACCTTGTCCACTATGAATCTGTCGTTGCATGATCTTGATCGAGTGTGTTGTAATGCCCCACTTTTTCCCTGCTGATCCGGCCTATTCGAAGGCCACTTGCTTTGCCTTTGTTCCTCTCTGAATTGTGCCCTCAAGTCATAAAGAGCGGTCGCCGCCTTGCACTTTGCACTACTTTCCATCGCTCTGTACAAAAAAAAACGCCCCTCTCATTGATGTTCAAATGCACCATCTGCCTGTTGCCAGCAGAGGATATCGGGGCAACACCATGCGGCCACACATTTTGCACTTCGTGCCTCAGCAGACACCTGGAATCCATCCCTTCCTGCCCTAAATGCAGACATCCATGCACCATCGCCCTTGTTCTCAGACTTCATGCCGACTTCGACGATGATGCCCCCACCATCCCCAAAGCCAAAGCCAAAGCACCTACCGTTCACGTGCCACCAAACACACATCATCCGGTCGTCTCCAGAGTCGTCGATGCCGGGGAGAGTGCGGAGTATTATGGAAACGACGTGATTCATATTGATTCCCTTGCGGATTTGACGGCTGATTTGAGCCTCGGTTTGAGGGATGGGTCTCCACGAGCCATCAGGGTCGCCGAGCTCCAATCCATAAAGCTGGAAGAGGAGGAAGATGAGAGGAGCTCCTTGCAGCAACTGTCTCTGTATACTTCTCAATTCCTCGAACAAGAGAGTCGGGATGTCACCATTGATCGTACGACTGCGGCTATGGCGGTAAAGGCACGATTGTATTCCATTTATCATGCGTGCGACTCGCAAACGAGCGGAAACTAATGGCAGGTTTGCGGACAGGCTTCCTTGACGAATCTATCCGGGACACTCACTGCCCTCCTCACGCGTCTCAAATACTATATGGATCTCACAAGCTACGTCGAGGAGGCGGCATATCACCTCAGTCGCATAACGGACAGGATCAAGGACATGGTCCAACTGGACAAGGAGATCGAGCAGACGACAAGAGAGCGCGATGCAGCCATGCGTCGATATGCTGTAGCAAATGAACAGATGGTTGCTCGGTACGTTCACGTCCACATTGTGATTCTGGGCTTCGTTTTTTTTTTTTTCAAATGGGCGGCAGTATTTTTGCTGCCCCCGGCTTCCCTGTTCAAGGGTGCGATTGCTTATGACTAAATATCTCCAGACTGAAAAGGTACAAGGACGAGAAAGAGGTATATTTGAAGAAGCAGCTGGAGTTCGCTCAGGAACGAGAGATAAATGCCATACAGATCATACGGCTTGAGGGTGCTGTGAGCGACTCGCCTCTACCCTTTCCTTTTGGGGAATGAATCACACCAGGGATTTAGGTAAACGTGATAAAGAATAGAGCGGACAAGTATCAAATGAAAGTGGGACGCGCTTTTCTTTTTATGCACTGTTGTCATTCGTACTCAATGCCTTTTATTTGTACTCTAGGGAATCGTTCTCGGCGGTGAATGTGACTCATCCGACAGCGACAATGACAATGACGAGCTCGAGTGGGAATCATACAGCGTCTGGGACGTTGATAACATCACTAAATCGATGCCCGGCGCATTCCTAGACGTTGACGAACTGCCAGCACGCAAGCGCGCACGGGAAGGAGCGGGTCCCCACGAAGACTCATCAATCTGATTGTCGATGGCCGATGTGTAACTGTAGGAAGAATTTTAATGGTGTTTGTGGCCCTGGATTCCCAAGCCAGGGGTGACGTATCTCCCAAGTACTTGCTCTGCATAGGAGATTGAGAATCATATGAAGTTACTATACTTGTTTCATTAGGGGGTTTGTAGCTACAAGAATTTGCCTGCAATTGGTATGGAATTGAGTGTGCTTTGGATCTTGGGTAAAAACAGGCCTGCTGCCTGTGTTGTGTGCCTGGGGAGGCCCTTTTTATATAGAAAGCACCCCAGATGGTGCTCTTGATGCTGGAATCACAATTCCATGTTGATTCAAGCCTCAGAATTGGAACTGGAATTGCGACTTGATGCCTGCAGATTCCCACGCTGATCCCAGCTTCAATTCCAGAAAACTCTTGTAGCGTGAAGCCCCCTATTGGAACATCTCCGGCTCCTGTGCTGAGTTTGTGAAAACAAAAGAAACAATCGAAATCCGCATCAAGAGGTGTCGCAGTTTTACCGTGTGCGAGCGTATACGGAGATCTCAAGGTCCGTGGGTCACTGGCAACTGTTTTACAACCTTTTTGCAAAAATTAATGGAGGACTGGTAAACAGGTTTTTGAGCCGGGGCTACGCAAAATTCCCTATGGACGAAATATGCACTGAGGCCTCTGAACTGAGCACCGTAAGGCACAGTCTGTCGGAATTGACCTGACCTCATCATGTTAGGATCATGCTGAGGTACTTACGGTGAATGCACCGAGGGAAATGCCAGATATAGAAGGGGCATGTCAAGAAGGGTTACTAGATTTTGGACCTTATTGGGAGTCTTGATGGGTGGTCTCCTCCCGTAGACAGTTGTAAGTCCCCGTAGGTCCAAATTGACATCTATAGTAGGAGTTTATTGCTAAACATTGGCAATACTCGCACTTCTAAGATACTTGCACAGTCTCGTATGCTGTTGTTGCGGTCATTGCGATACGTCACGCGTCGCACTGTCCTCGTGTCACGCGTCACAACAGTCTGTAATTGTACTACTGGAGTGAAAAAATTACTTAAAATTGGACAAAATGAAGCTATGGCTATTCTTTGTGCTTCCCTGGCACCTGGTTGCATTCCTAGACATATATGTGATATCATTTTTTACCTGCAGTGATTTTTTATCCCTCATCCCGTAATCCCACCATGCGTACCATACATGAGGCTTGGAAGGTCATCCAGCACTCTTGACTTTCCGCCCCCTCCGGATGTAAACCGAGAATTTGGCGCACTAGTTTTGACACATTCGGATCCAATCCGAGATCACGCCTCGCCCGACAACTCGGCGGCGGATCAGGAGGATGTTATATACGTATTAAATGATCCCAGGCTATGTCTTCCGTGGGGTGTAGCAGGTAATAGTGTTAGGGGCTGGGTGTAAGTTTTTGTTATGCCCCGGTTCAAACCCCGCCGAAGTTGAAGTTTTCTCCAAGTTCGAATTAAGCGCTCACGCGGTACTCCGGCTTGTAGCACGCAAAGGCCTCGTGCTATGGTGAGGGTCATCTGCATGGTATTCTGACCTCCCTCCCCCCTACCCCCATAGTCGCACACGCAAGAAGGTGGAAATTTCCTTTTTCGGAATTCGGGAGAATCTTCTCCAAACCCGCCCAAAGCTTGTTAAATAACTTAAAATATGCAATTTATGAAGTATTTCCTTATGTTTCTGCTACCTAAAGATCATATCTAGCAACTTATCCACCTCAACTTGTGCCGGCGTTGAGTTATTTCCAGTTTTGCATCCGGATGGTGTTGAGTTGCGTTCAAAATAAATTGCGCCAAATTCTGGGTTCTCGGTTTTACATCCGGAGGGGGCGGAAAGTACTCAACTGTCATCCAGCCTGAGTGCAAGACATCTGGATTTGAGGCACTCAGCTCAGGTTCAAGGGGACCACTAGTGGAGGCATATCGTTATTTGGGCTGCCGGAAAAATTATGTAGTATCGCTATGACCGCGGATGTATAATACCGGAGAAAATACTATCTATAATGCAAGGGGTTTTAGCTCAAGTGGAATAAAAACCACTACACTCAGTAGCCAAAAAACGGTCGGAGGAAAGCCACCAACTACAGCAGCAAGAACTGCCAAAGCCGAACGCCCACAATCAGCATCCGGCGTCACGTTATCCCTACCGGATTTAGTCGTGGGAAACCCGTTTCCTCAGTGTTGTTTGTGCCCAGACCATGGGCATCCGCTCGATAGTGACTGAGGTGAAGTCATCCTACCCTCAGCCTTGATACAACCTACTTAACCATTATGTAGTTTACTGTTATTAGGTACATAATGCATAGTCAGTCTGCTCGATCGCGACTGTCACTGTGATTAGTCGCATAGTACCCTGCCTCGCCTGGTTGTTCAAATCAAGGTTATCGCCAGGGAGGGTCGCCAAGCCGTAAACAGCTGAAGCGGCGAGAGCGTTAAGGCGGAGCCAGATGGGAGAGATGTTGACCACGTCCTAACAGCCAGACCGAGAGCGTGCGGACGGCCATGGTCAGTGGTTGCAACAACACTCATGGAGTCAAGCTTGTTCAATGGAACTTAGCCTGACTACCGTGAAGCAAGGCCATGACGACAATACAAGGTGATGCAAGTCGATGCAAATCGTCTTCTTATTATTCATTAAATTTCTCAGTCCGCGCATCCCCACAGATCAGAGGGAAATCTGCTCTTATTCCATTGTTTGCTCCTCAAAAATCCACCTCCGTCTGCCCACACATCCCCAGATGAAGCGACCCTTCAAGCCCGGGAAGACTGCGAGAGGCGTCTCGTTGGCGATCCTCCAGCCGCTCCGCCATCTCCTCGACGCAATCCCTGTCCCGGGTGCTAAGGATGTAATTAGTATTCTCCTCGACGTCGTTGAAGGATTCGATGTCAGCGCCAAACTCCCCTGGTTTCGGATGCATACTCAGTGTCCTTTTTCCAGAAAACTTCCCGAAACAGCTCGATGCTGTTAGACCTAGAAAATCACTTGAAACATTTAACCCATCTTCTGGAGCCCCTGACGAAAATGGACAGACATAATATCTCACCTCGCCTTAAAGATGACATGGAGACTTTGAAGAACTGAGTGGCAACGGTTCGACATATAATATGACTATTCCACTCATGCAGGCCGCATCGATTAGAGATTTGGAGCGTATTTCATCCAGTGTGGAGGCAAAATCTTCCGCAGGCATTGTGCGCCGCCTCTTGCAACGCGAGAATGATGAACACGATCTGCGTTCTTTTTCCCAAGGCCTCGAAGGCGGCCCTCGATCGTTTTCAGGTGTTTATCCACAATATTTGCGTTCTTTCATCCTTTTGACCATTGTAAACGGTACAGCTTAACCAAACGCTTCTGGGGGGACAAGAATCACTTTTCCGGGGTAATAATACCTCCACTTTGGAGTATTCTTTCGCTGATTTGCTGAGGGCTGGTTTCACAGAACGATCTGCGGCAGTGATGTCTCTCCCTCGCGCCGATTCTGCGGCCTATGACTCTGGCCGTGAGGACGCCCCGCTGTCATGCTTTGAAGGCACTCGTGTTTCAATACTGGCCGAGATCATGTCATGGTTCGAGAGCACGGAAAACGGAACGCCCCCTATATACTGGCTGGTTGGACTGGCCGGAATCGGCAAGTCGACGATTGCCAAAACAGTGGCGGAACGAGCAGACAAACGACCGGACGAGGATAGAATGCTAGGAGGAAGTTTCTTCTTTTCTCGCAGCGACGCACCTTTGCGCAATCCGAACCTTGTCTTCCCGACCCTTGCGTTCCAACTTGCACAAGCGGATAACGAGTTCAAAAACATCATCGGGGAGGCCGTGCAACAAGATGCGACGTTGGGCAACAAGAAACCGTTAGCTCAATTCGAGGGATTGATCTTGAAGCCCCTTAGCGAACTCGACTCGCATCGGCGGACGACACTTATCGTGCTTGATGCCCTTGACGAGTGTGACGAACGGGGTGCCGCCACAATTTTGCAACTGCTGCTTGCTCACGCTTCACAACTACCTTTCCTTCGTATCTTAATTACCAGTCGTCCAGAACCGCACATCTCATTGGTGTTCAGTGATGCCAGGAATCTCGCGAAGAGGATTCTTCACGATGTTGAGGCCTCGGTGATCGAGGAAGACCTCCGGCTTTACATTCGGTCTGAACTAAGCGAGATTCCCAAGAAATTGGGGCTTCGTACTATCGGAGATTGGACCGATGGAGAAATCAATGCACTGGTTGAGAAATCTGGGAAGCTGTTCATTTATGCGGCCACATCAATCCGATTCATTGGCGACGATCGTGTTCGAGATCCTCGTGGACATTTACGCCTTATACTGGATACACAGCTCAGTAAGGAATCGGAGGCAACACCATACTCGCAGCTGGACAGCTTATACGTTGGGGTCCTTCGGAACTCGCTCTCGAATTCTGACAACCGTAAAGCAATCGTAAAATGGTTTCAAACGGTAGTGGGTAGTATCGTGTTACTTCGGCAACCTCTCCCGCTCGGCTCGTTGGCACGGTTTGTCCAGTGTACACTGGACAACGTTGATACCGCCCTCCGTCGCCTTCGTTCTGTCATCATCCCTCCTTCCACTCCAGATGAGGCCCCTCGTATTTATCATCCTTCATTTCGTGACTTCATTACGGATCCTTCACGATGCTCTATTCCCGAGTGCCCTGCAAGTGTATCATTCTCCATTGGCATTCGCACCATATGACACTGTGCTGTACAAGATGTATTCAAAAGATGTAAAGAGTTGTATCAGGGTGCTGCAGGGTGTGGAGGCGCAATGGCCACAAAGCTTGAGCACCTTGATTGGCCATTCCGGTGCAGTTATCTCGGTTGCCTTTTCACCCATTGGTTCATTGCTTGCCTCGGGCTCTGGCGATCATACCATATCCTTGTGGGATGCAATGTCAGGGGCACACATTGCAACCCTTAGAGGCCATTCTAAATCAGTGACCTCTGTTGCATTTTCACCTGATGGTTTATGACTTGCATCAGGCTCACATGATCATACTCTGCGCTTGTGGGATGCCATGTCGGGTGTGCACATTGCAACACTCCCAGGCAATTCTACTTGGGTTGCCTCTGTTGCATTTTCACCCAATGGATCATGGCTTGCATCAGGGTCACATGATAATAATAACCTGCACTTGTGGGATGCCATGTCTGGCAAGCAGATTAGAACTCTTAGAGGCCATTCAGAGTGGGTAACCTCAGTGGTATTTTCACCTGATAGTCTATGGCTTGCATCAGGCTTGTATGATCATACAATATGCTTGTGGGATGTGATGTTGTGCACACCCATTATGATCCTTCAGGTCCATCCTCACTGGGTAACCTCAGTGGCATTTTCCCCTGATGGACTATGGCTTGCATCAGGCTTCCATGATAATACCATGTGTTTGTGGGATGCCATGTCAGGAGGATGCATTGCAACTCTTCAAGGCCATTCTGAATGGGTTACCTCAGTTGCCTTTTCACCAAATGGGACCCAGCTTGTGTCAGGCTCCCGGGATTCTACCCTACATTTGTGGGATGGCATGTCAGGTGCACAAATTGCATCTTTTCAGGGCCATTCTGATTGGGTTGTCTCAGTTGCCTTTTCACCTGATGGTTTATGGCTTGTATCAGGCTGCCAGGATTCTACCATGCGCTTGTGGGATGCTGTATCAGGCATGCAGTCCCCATCTCTTCAGGGCCATTTCAATTCAGTTACCTTGGTGGCATTTTCACCTGATGGTTTACAACTCATATCAGCCTCCCATGCTAATACCCTATGACTTGTGGGATGTGATGTCAGGAGTCCACATTGCAACTCTTCAAGGCATTCTAAATTGATTACCTCAGTTGCATTCTCACCTGATGGGTTATGGCTTGCATCAGGCTCCAATGATCATACCATATGGTTGTGGATAGCCATGTCTGGTACACACATTGCAACTCTTCAAGGCCATTCTGACTCAGTTGCTTTGGTTGCATTCTCACCAGATGGTCTATGGCTTGTGTCAGGCTCAAATGATAGGACCTATGCTTGTGGGATCCCATGTCAGGCATCCACATTGCAAGACTTGTCTGCCATTCTACTGGCATTCAAGCAGTTTCATTTCCCTTGGATGGTCACACCCTCATCTCTCAAAGTCAAATGGAGACCTTTTCATGGGATTTGACATCCCAGCCCCCTCAATTAGTGTCTAGTTCAGGTCCTGTGGCCCCCACCCCCAGTTTAGGGCTCAGTTCACCCCTGTGGTCCAGAGTGGACAACTGGATCCAGGCAATGGATTCCCATGGCAATCATCTTGCCCATATCTGTTATATCCCTTTGCATTATTCACTCAGCACTACAATCCACTGGTCAAGTTTATCCCATCAATTCCGACTTGTAGGTGGATGTCAAGGATGGACATCTTATAATTGTGGATCCTCAAGACCATCCATTTGTACATAGGCTCAGAGATGTAGTAACATGCCTCATAGATTGCATTGGATCTTTTTTTTTTTTTTTTTTTGGCTGTCTGACTTTGGGCTGGAATGCACAAAATCCCATTCTCAAGCCTTCACCATGCAACCTATTTGTAGATGCCGTGTGTAAGGAACTCACGGACATCCAACATGGGGATGCACAGTCTCCTTAGCTCATGCGCTTTTGGCGGTGTGGCAGTTCCGTTGCATCCGGCGGGTGGCCTGTCATTTTGCCCACCATTATTTCATATCTACAGTAACAACAGACACCCGCTGTCTGTATGTCCTTCAGTACCCACAGCCAGTCGCGTGTCCACACCCTCCGCACTGCTGTCGGGGATTACGCTAACGCTGTTCACAAAGACAGTCAATTCTTCGACCTTGTGCAGATCGAAGACCTCCCTAGCCAATCTCGTCTACGGAATGACCCTGTTCTCATACAGAATCTCACTCAACTTGATACGGAGATTGAGGTTGTGGAGAAAATCGAACACGACCTTCAACGTGCGAAGAATCGACTTCGCCAAAGGCGTGCTCGGACGAGAAATGTTCTGACACCCATCAGTTTTCTTCCAAATGAGATTCTGGGGCACATTTTTACGTGTGACCCTCCTGTGGGACGCGAATTGACTGAATTCACCGAGTCTATAACCCGCGTCTGCCAGCATTGGAGAGCCGTTGCGATCCAGCATAGTGTACGTCCTAATTCATTCAAAGCATCATCTGTAGAGAATTCTCTTTTCACTTACGTGGTCATTTTGTCCTCCGTCTAGTCACTCTGGACTGCTATAGATTTACGCTGGCACGCTTTCCGACAGGCGACCTGGGCCAGTCGCGCAGGAGACAGGCTGCTCTCTGCAATTCTTGAATTTCCAGCCCTTCCCGGGATGCTCGACCATGAGACTTGGGATGGTTTCAATGTGATGGCTAATCATCCGTACTGGAGGCGGTGGTGCAGCCTCGACCTATACTTAACTGAGGAGACCCAGGCGTACGTCATCCTTGACTGGTTATCTAACATGTCGGAGGCATGCGGCACCACCGGTCTCCCTAATTTGACGTCCTTAAATCTCATCAAGCAAGGGAACCCCGATGCGGAGAGAGTGACGTGTTTTACTTGACATGGCCCTAGTACAGGGACTGTTCCCTAACCTCCGATCCTTGACCACGTATCATGTCTATTTCAAGCGTATCCTAGACTTTATGCCTGCTCTGGTGACGCTGAAGACCAACACAGTAGGCGCGCACTCAAGCGACACTGGCGCTGTCACACGCTGGCTTCAAATTTTTCGAACCTGCACGCGGCTCGAAGACCTCGAGGCGGACTGGAACCGAGCTGGATGGACGTTGCATCGCCCCTCAGAGATGCCACCGATTGTGGACCCCCCAACACCGGGAGACCATACAACTGATATTATCATTGTGCCCCACCTACATACTCTTCGGCTGCGCTGGGTGGACTGGCGCGTTTGCCGACAGCTATTGCGCAGGTTACATTTTTCTGCTCTGCAATTCCTCTCTGTCGAGATGGATCCGTAACTTTTCAAAATCTTTCCGCGTCACAGTTTCATCGATTGCACTGCCGCCTTTGTAAGAGTTATTTCATGTTTGCTTGCTTGCTTGGCTTGATTGATGATTGTCCCGTCCCCATCGCCTTAACTGACAGTTCAGGGAGGCACCGATTACTTCGAAACTGCTGAATTCAAGGGATACGGCGCCTTCATCGCACTGCTACTACGCGGGATGACAGACGGATCGCGCTCTTCTAGGTCATCTTCGTCGTCGTCGTCCCCAACCATGCTACTTCCCAATCTCGCCCATCTAGTGCTCGATACATTTGACGACGGCGATTTTTCCGCATATGGGAACGAGCTGCTCTGTTTCTTGCGTCCGCGAGTCCACCTCAGGAAGAAGATTTTAGGATCGGGGACAGCAGGAGCAGTTCACGCGCTTCGTTCTCTGCGTCTACGCCATTCGCGCTGCACGGAGAAGGAAAGGCTATTCCTTATGAAGAAGATTGGGATCGTCTTGGTGGATGACCTGTCTGAAGATGATGCTATGGATGATTCCCCTAACTTTGAGGGGATCTCGGGTGATGGAGATGATAATAAGGACGGGGGGCTGCGGTGGAACCCTGACATGAATGATACTGGGGCTCCGGAAGATTCGGAAGACGATTGGATTTATTCCGAAGATTCGTCGTGTACAGACGAGGATATCATTCGGCAAGAGTCTGAAGATAGCGACGATTCGGGTGGGAATACCGACGATGATCTCCCTCCCTATTGGGCGGTGGAGGATGATCTAGGCCTTAACGGGCACTTCCACATGTGGGCCGGGGGGGTTGAGATCACACCATTCGGCAGTAGTGATGACAGTAGTGATAGTGATGGCTCGTTGTGACGAAGTGGAGGGGGGGGGAGGGATTCGGCGGCTCTCTGCTTTCCTCCGTTCCTCATACTCTCCCTCTCGGCTCAATTTTTCCATGCTCCAGCTTCAGTCCCGTGCTGTACTCTCCGGATTAATTATGCGAGAGTGGTCGGAATGGGGTCCCTGTCTCTTGACGAGGGGGACTGGCCTGGTCCGAATAATGTCGTGTTCGACGCCCTAGAGCCAGTGCCTGCTTGCGCAGTCATTAGTTTCCACATCTTCATCGTACACGCCCGCGCACGCCATGGTGTTCACACACTCGCACACCTTGTAATAGACAGACCTATATAACTGGTGGGCGTCTTTATGAAACCGTGGCTCTCGCTGTATTTCAGAAAGAAAAAAAAACAGAGGGGGGGGGCATTCTGTCTTTAAGCGTCGTAGTGATTGCGAAATTCAGGGCCACAAGGCTTTGTACTGGCCAATCAATCGTGCTGCCCGCTCCTCGGCATTGGGCATATCAAACGGCTGGCGCCTTGGTTCCCTCTCGAGTGTTCCAGAGCGCTCTTGATACCAGAGTTGCATGCATCTTCGAAACCACTGCATCTGGGAAATACAATCCACATTCTACTCTAGGATTGCCGATCGCCCCCGCCCAAAAAGTCTGTGAATCGACTCTACCGGGACTTTGACCAAGGTTTTCTCCAAAAGTTTATGCAAGGTATCAATAGAAGCTCGCTGGGGGTGGTACGGTACGGTAGAAAGAAGGGCGAATTCGAACCCTCGACTAAGCAAATACCGCCCCAAGTGCCTATTCCTTAGGGGGAGTTTTTCTGAGGCCTGACCCACCCCCAAGGCCCAAGGTTCAAATTCATTTAAGTTATCGTCCGGCCCCCAGACCTTGACCGGAGTCAGGGTTCCATGCGAAAAAAGACTACAGTACTCCAATTCATAGACTAGTGTATCCAATTCTTCTTCCTTGTCGTACTCTCAAGTCAGAGCGACGTGCCTGTTCCTCATCCTCTATCTACATTCCTATTCTTTTTTTGACAAAAAAAACTTTGGCTTCATTCGATATTTCGTGATACATATTGCTCCATATCCACTCTATCATCCACTCTATCATCAATCAGTCATAACATCATACCTTTTTGTCTATCATCACTTCACTGATGATTGCGAAAAGGCGGAGATAACAATATCAGAATCCAAGCGCAAGACAGACAGAGTGATCATGACGAGCAAAACTCACAGTGATAACGGTAGGCTTGGACCTCCCCAAGAACTCTGGCAACTTGGTGATAGCGAGTGCGACCTCGATCAAGCCCTTCAAGCCCTCGCTCGTCTCCTTGTCATACTGGCTCTCGTCCTTGGTATACCGCTCGACGTACATGCGCACAGTGGCGCCCTGGCTGCCCGTGCCGCTGAGGCGGAAGACGACGCGCGAGCCGTCGCTGAAGCGGATGATGTGGCCCTGGTTTTTGGAGACGCTCGCGTCGATGGGGTCGGTGTAGGAAAAGTTGGAGACGGAGGAGATGGTGAAGGAGCTATTGGTGGAGGGCGAGGGGTGCTCGGAGGAGATGAAGGAGGGGGTGGCGAAGAGCTTGTTCAGGTGTGCAACGAGGTTGGCGGCACCTTCGGAAGAGACTTCCTCGTAGTCGTATCTGTGATTTGGGCGATGGAAATATTGTTGAAGAATTGTAAGTGATTATATAGGAGAAATAGGAAAGATACGTACCTGGAGAAGAAGCTTCGGCCATATTTCTTGTAAAAGTCCAAGAGGATCTCTTTATTCCAGTTCCTTTCTTCTTCTCGTTCGCGGCTGCGAGGATATTCAGCCAGGCTACGCAGGCCGAATGGCGTCATGCGTCACAGTCATGGTCAGCAGTAATTTAAAGGAAATTAGACGAGTCCACTGACCTATGACAGCCCACAATCCATCCTTCTCCCGAATATGGTCTGATCCAGTACCAAACGACTCCTCACCGCAGATGGACAGGCGTCCCGCATCCATGAGGTTCCCAAAGAACTTCCAGCCGGTAGGGACTTCAAACACCTCAAATCCCTTTGCCTTGGCCACATAGTCGATCGCGCCGGACGTAGGCATCGAGCGCGCGAGGCCCTTGACACCGCCCTTTTTGAAGTATGGGATCGCGTCGGCCCAGTCAGCGATGATGGCGACCGAGTCGGAGGGCGTGACGAATGCGCCTTTCCGTAGATCATGTTGCGATCACCGTCACCGTCCGAGGCGGCGCCGAAGGGGATGTTGCCCTTCTCGACGGCGTCAACGAGGGAGTGTGCGTAGGTGAGGTTTGGATCGGGGTGTCCTCCGCCAAAGTTGGGCGAGGGGACGCAGTTCTGGACGGAGGATTCTGGGAGACCGAGTTCGGTAAGGAAGAGGGCGCGGGCGTAGGGGCCAGTGACGCCGTGAAGGCCATCGAAGAGGACCTTGAAGGAGCGGTTGGAGGTGAGGAAGGAGCGGATGAGGTCGAAATCGAAGATAGACTTGAGGAGGAGGACATAGTCTGCGGTAGAATCTATAATTTGTACTCGGAGTGGGCCATAATTCTGCTCCCCAACTTTAGATAGATCGACCTGTGGTGGAAGATAGTCACGTGATTGGCCTCGTGGGAAATACGCGTGGGGGATCGTACTGGTTCAGCTTCGAGTATTTTGTAGGCAGTCAGTGTCTTTGTACGTTCGTAGATGGCGTTGGTGACGCTCTCGGGGGCGGGTCCACCATTGGCGACGTTATATTTGATTCCAAAATCGGCGTCAGGGCCACCAGGGTTGTGCGACGCGGTGAGGAGGATGCCACCCGTGGCTTTGTATTTGCGGATGATGTTAGATGCTGCGGGCGTCGAGAGGATGGAGTTTTGTCCAACTATGAGTTTGGCGACGCCATTGGCGGCGGCGATGCGGCATATGGTTTCGACGGTGGGCACAGAGAAGAAGCGTCCGTCACCACCGATGACGAGAGTGGCACCCTGTGGCCCCTGTGGTGGGATGGAGTCGAGGGTGGCTTGGATGAAGTTCTCAGTATAGTGCTCTTGTTGGAACACTTTCACCCTGGAATTGATGGACCGATGTCAGTAATCGGGTTCCAAGCGTGATCTGTACGCTCACCGTTTCCTGAGACCAGATGTCCCAGGTTTCTGCCTTCAAAGGGCTTGGTGGGGATCTCTTTGATAGGCAACGGCATGATAGGGTGGTTTGTTGAACAAAAGTGCAATATATAACTTGGAGGTGAGTCCAAATTGAGAACTGATGGAACCTGATCTGGGTTTCCCTATCATTTTCTGTGTTCTCTACTGGCATGTCGATAGCGATGGAGTTGCGGTATTCCCCCAGGGTACTCCTGCACAAGTTGCTATCCTACCCCGTGAGATGACAAGCCTGAGAAGGTGGCGTGCAATTGTGGCAAGATCCCCATGCAAGTCGCTTCTCCCCAGGGTATGCGCCGATAACATCCACAAGCCATGCAGCGTTGACTGCACTATATTGTTTACACGCCCAACACGCACCCCAGGCAACCTTGCCTCACCCACGCCGCCCAGGTTTACCTTTATTAGGCTGAGTTAATGGACATGCCGCGTGTTTACGCCCAATTTTGTAGTATTCCAATTCAATTATTTTGTTGTCCCTCCTGCCCTTTGCCTTACGTCTTTTCTCACAAAAAATAAATATCGAGGTGCGAACCCACTTCATTCCTGGTTCTCCCCCTCACGACCGTCCCGAGGACGACGACTGTGGCCCACCACCGACTAATACTGCCACCACTTCCGACAACACTAGTCAGATTCACTCATGACTGCCCTCCTCTCTGAGAAAACTCTCCTCAAGCAGGAGGAATCCAACTTCTGTTGGGGCCTCCTACGCAAGATATCCAGCAGGCGCGGCCGTTCGGTACAGTATTTCGACTCGCCGCTCATCCAACTGTAAATGCATACTGACTGTGGTTGTTGGAACAATAGGCGTCGATCAACAGTGTGCGCCCTGTCCTGAACGTGGACACGGTCCTCGATGACGACCACAGCCAGACACTCCCCACCCCGCCCCCTCCGCCTTATAGAAATTCCCCACCTTCCCCGTCTCTTCCCACCCTCGTGAGCGATGCCCATGACGCTCTAAATGCGAGCGCCGCTGCAAGGGAGACAGACCCGCGATCTCGTCGTCCGCGACGCCTCAGCAAGCCTCGTCCCGGTGTGGACAGTATATATGGCCGGCCACTAATTCCTCTACATCGACCTCGACCACTCCTAATTCAGCGCGAAACTCTGTCGCCTCTTTCTTCACGTCATCTCCTGCACGTTCTACCAAAGCGAGGAATAGCACCAATTTAGACTCGAGCGGCCGTCTTCGCCCACCAGTCAGTGGAACCAAACCAACATCGCCACATGCGCGCCCCCCATCTAGTGCGAACGCGCACGATTACCACTATAAACGTACCCGCCGCGAGTCGGCAAACAGTACCTCCCGTACGCGCGAAGCTATTCTCTGTCTTCAGGCCGTACTCGACGCGTGCGAGGCTGGCGCGGTGAAGGATTTGCGTCACGTGATCGAACAAGTGGTGCTCGCGCGGAATATTCTCGTGGGGGAGGAAAGCCCAACGACGGTCGACCTCACCAAATTTGGCGTGCACCCCGACCGTGGGAGCGGGGGCAACACACGGCCTGGCGATGCTGTTGATGGAGTCCCTAGTGTGGCCGCCACCGCCGGGAGCGTCACTGCACTCATCGCCACACTTCCGCCCCCTAACTCGCGGGCATCCATGTCTATGCCCGCGCTCGTGCTCACACCACCCCCTCCTCTTCGGGTTTCTGTTAATGTTTAATGAATCGGGCGCGTCTATTTGATTCTCATACCCACATATTTTCTTCAATCGACTACTCTATGCAGGCTATAGCGCCAACTATAGCTTATCCTTGTGCCTTTCCTCGGCTAGTACATTCTAGTCCCCAGTAGTCTTTACAATGTTATCCACGTAAAAGACCATTTTCCGGTTGATTCTTATGTACGCGTGTATGCGTGACTGACACGTGCCCTGTTTGAATTCCTCGGCTATTGCCACTTTAGGCTCGATATTCTGGATTTCTATTGAGGCTTGCGAATTTTTACCACAGACATGACCGTGACTCAGGGACAGATCTTGTGGCCAAATTCTGGATCCACGATAAGGATGATTGTCCTGAGACGTGGTTCTATCGCTCGGGGTTGAGGGTGATCATTCTATTACGGTTCACTGGCAGAGGGTATCCAGTCCCGGCGCTCACTGATACTGCCACCGTCCCCCTGTGCGGCGCAACTCTTCCGGGGACCAAAGTATTTCCGGACATTTGCTAACTGTGGGGCTCTGTTATCGGATTTTTTGTCCGACCCTTTTGCCCACGCTCTCGAGAACGCCAGATGGAAAGGAAGGTGTGTGTGGGTTCTTGGTCTCCTTCAGAAGAATGCCATTGTTGCCCTATGTGGTGAGTGGGGTCAAGCATGATTAAGTTCTCTGGTTCTGGATGTCTGGAGTTATTAGTAATATGTAATGTAATTTGAGACTCTGGATGCTGACCAGGTGATCAAGTTTTGATCCTCGATCTTTATCTACAGGGGTGATTTTTAATGTGCTGTTACGTGTGAGTTGGGGCCAGACCTAACCGCCCATCATGTGCTCTATGGTGTGCTTGGGCTCATAGTTCAGCCTCCGGTAAGAAACTCTTGTCATCCCGGTGAGCTGATTTATCTTGATGATCTAAGAGGCTTGCTGTGTCCACTACTTAGGTCACACCATCTGTGGCCTTGTTGTCTTTTGTTGTGCAATGCTCTTGGCTACATGGTGTGTTCCGTTTGGCCGATCGATTAGCGCCTCTGAATCGATCCACTCCACTGTGAATGCCAAGAATTGAGAAGGGTATGGTACCAATCATAGTAATACGTATATAGCCAGGCTTAATGCATCTATTTGATGGCTGTGGCTTGCAAATTTGGATAATCTTATACTGTTGTGGTTCGGGTAATCAGTCCTTTATGGGTGGGCATTATCCGACGGGTTCGACTGGTGAGCTTTTGATTCGGAGCCCCACAGAATTGACTTGCGGAATTAGTCGACTAGCCATAGAGAAGAGATGAACGACCTTACATCCCCCTGCAGTCTAAAATTATAACACGCGACGATTATAATGCATTCGGCTAGGCCGACTCAATCAGAGTACCCAAAGCCTTGAGCTGAGCAGTCGCAAGCCGAGCTATTTTCCCTTGCCATCGCTTGCCCTTCCCACCACCCTTTACATCTGGTAATATAACCTTTACCCTCTCTACCACTCTTTCCACCTCCTTCTCATCGCCAATAATCACAACGGGGCCCCCACCCCCCGTTTCAGCCACGGCAACGAGCAGAACAACAACACCCTCACGCTCATCGAACCCACCATCTTTCAATGCACCCGTCACGGCCATGATAAAATCCGCCCCGGTCTCGCACACACGATACACAAACGCCGCGCGCCGACCTGCATCGAGTTCCCTAATGACCCGCGCGGCCTCGTACCCGGCGATCTCGGTCTCGAGCTTCCGCCGCGCGCGCCCCATATCGCGCACTTGTGCGTTCAGTTTATCCACGCGTTGGATGACCTCGTTTGGGTGTGCAGGGTTCGCGGAGAGGAGGCCGGAGACGGAGCGCAGGGTGCGTGTGGCGAGCGTGGAGAGGCGGATGGCGCGAGCACCGGCTGTGAAGTAGAGGCGCGTGTTGGTGCCCCGGATGGGCTGCGTGTGGTGTAATAACAAAAGGGAGATGTGCGACGTCTGGGAGAGATGTGTGCCACAGCATCTGAATGGACATCTGGTGTCATTTCTCGGCAGTCATTAGTGTCAAAAGAGGGGGATACTTACGCGTTCTCATCTATACCTTCTATTTTGATAACTCGCACCACTCCTTTCTCAGCATCGTAATCGGAAGGTAATGAATCAACCTTGGCGTCTTCCGGTGTATCGACAGTAATGCGGACGTTTCGCGATATCACTTCGTTGCACCTCCTCTGGATCTCATCTATCTCTTCATCGGTCGGCTTGCGCCCAACCTCGACAAAGTTCATATTCGGCGCGACGTCATCGTCCGTGACGCTAATGGATGCGCCCATGCTCCAGCCAAGGGTCTCCAGCCCCTCATACGTGTCCATGATTGCGGAGAGTAGATGTTGCCCAGTGTGCTGTTGCATGTGGTCCATCCGTCTGTCGAAATCAACGTGCTGCGTGACAGGTGTGCCTGCATCTAGAGGGACGGGCGAGAAATGCACGGCGCGCAGGCCATGCCGATGTATACGCGTGATAGGGATTTGCAGTGTCGGGTCTATTCTCAGAGACGTGAGCGTACCGTGGTCTGTCGGTTGGCCACCCCCTATTCTTAGTGACGAATAGATTTTATGCCTCAGAACGGACTAACGAATCACGAGAATGGCAGAGATTGCACCTTCAGGAAAGAGCACAGTATCTTCGAACTCGATCTCCCACAACGGCTCGGTTCCTGCGGGAGATGGATTCTCCCAAGCAGGCCCTTCTTTTCAGAAGCCCCATTTTTAGTAGCTTTCGAGGATCCCTTCTTCGATGACTTGGTTGTCGGAGGAAGTGTCCCGTTTGGCACCGAAGCAGTCGCCGGCACGCAAGAAACGACCACGGTATCGAGGACTTTGAGATACGAGTCTCGCTGACAAGCTAGTTCCCCGACTCGCATTACCACCATGGCAATCGTTTGATGCGATAGTGACTTTCTAAGCAATCATAATGAGGATCCCACGCCTCGGCTGAATCCGTATGAAACGTTTACGTAAACACCTGTCCGAAATCTTCTGCAGCCCTCAGGTTTCTTCCAAGGGGGCCTTGATATTTCCAGTCGCCGCGTCGGGGGTCATATATGGGGTAATAGCCGCGAACACTTTGAGCGTGCCGGAGGTCAACTGAGAATGTGCACTGGTCGACACGTTCGTTCTACTAATCACCACTTGCTGATGTCAGGAGGGCGCCTTACCATTTTCAGAAAATTCAAACTTCTTTCGACTGGCAGTCCCTACCGCTCCGAGCGCAAATCTTCGTGACCGAAACCTCTCTCGGCCACGAGGCAAAACGCTCGGTGGATCCATGGTATGTACCTCGTGTGCCCGTCTAGCAGAAGTCAATGCGTGGGACACTTTGTCGGATATTTTTGCTTCTGCATGGAGCCGGGATAGTCTCTTTGCTGTGATGAAAAGGCGAGAATCAATTGTGCCACCCCCCCCTGGGATTCTAGTCCAAGCATACCCACTTGGCCCCTCCCTATTTGGGCGATTAAAATTACCAAAGGTGTTTTAAACGAATCGGGGACTGTCAGTGACTCCGGATCTCTCCAACTTTAACCATTCTGTACATAGGACGAGCCCGGTTGTGTAAACACATACCACCCATGCTTGAACTTAGGAATCTGCAAGATGCATGATGCGCCATCAAGTGCTCGCTATGAAGACTGATGCCATCCAGGACGTGTCGGGCCTCCACTCCAGTGCACCCCAATTTTCTGTGGGACCGGCCAAGGGCAGAAATATGTTCTGGGTGCACCGCAATTCTTCAGCTATAAGCCATTTAAAGATCTCGAAAACTCTTAGAACTCCATGCCTCCACCGGTTTCACTCGATCATGTGCTTCAGAGGATCGTGGCACGGGATTTGAAGGCCTCGATGACTTCCATATTCCACCGCTCCTTCGCAGTATTGCCTCACAGTTCTCCCATGCCCTCATATCGTTCTCGGACGAGATGAAGGACGTGGGCGGCTTTGATGGGCGGGCTGCTTCTACTGCAATTTCCACTCATGCGACTCGTTCCAACTGGGCTCCCTGCTTCTAAAGCTGTCGCCGGGCAGAATTTCGAGAGTCTGTTTTTCAGCCCCAAGCGCACCGAGCTTTTGCCTTATTTGTAGCTTCGATCTCGGGGTCAAGTGGTGTGAGGTGACAGCTAGGTCCTATCTTGGTCGCGCCTTGCTCATATTTCCTGCTGACGATGTCCGGCCGACAACCTCAACCGGCTGTCTGCCATCGAATTCACCCATCTTTGGTCTGTCCGACGCTTTTGAACATGACATTGAGGACTTTGCGACTGCGGTGCATTGCGAAACTCCTAACCCGCCACCGGAATCTCAAGTCTTTATCGGTCAATGTAGGCCTCACTCCAATATATGCCGATTTCGCAAGTGAATATTAACCACAATACTTGCGTGAGGCCCCATCCGCAGTGTCGATCTAGCAAGGAACGTCTTTATGCTATCTTATATTTAGCGGCACTCGTACCATCAAACCCGGCTGGAAGCTGGAAAAGACTTGAGATTTTCTCTTCGCTCCATAGAATCTCGTCCATACGGGCGGGTCCCTATACAATCGACCTCTCTTTTGGCCCATATTTGCGGTCCAGTGCATTGTTTCTGTGGTCCTTCACATAACAATTTGAAATCTGCGAACGCCACCAGCAGTGTCACTTGGCTTCACTATCACGTGAGGCTGAAGAGCATTCCTGATAATTATGGCAAAAATTTACCCTGTAGGCCATTCAGACTACTGTCCAAAGGCCTGGTTCCAGTACCTTTATGGGAGCTTCAAGATTCAAGACTTCAGTGCTCTCGGTGACATGTCGTCATCCATGCACCATTGTTTCTCAATCCATATTCCAAAGTGAATCGATTCCTCGACGACGTCATATCCTTTGGGAGCTTCGGAGTACTAACCATCTCTGACATATAGCGTAGGGCATCCTCTGCTCCATACCAGATCCATAGGTAAGTTGCGGGCACCCCTAGGAAGTTATAAATAAATGAGACCCCTGCCTTTGACTGACTTGAGTTCTTTGGTTGGGTTACCTAAGGTGAATCTATGATGCTCACAATGGCATCCATGAGGACTGGGCTTTTTTTCATTTTCAGGAGGATGTGCATATGTATTCCTGTTCATCTGCAGTTGTGTGCTGATGCCTCTGCATGAATTTATAGATACTTGTTTGAAACTATATACAATTTTGAGTGTTGAGAAGGATAACATGGCCATTGACATATGCGATTGCAACCCGAGACTGAAGGGGGGAGGCCACCACTTGAACATAATCATTGTGGATACAAGAAAGAGGAATATAGCAGATATGTCTAATGTGACTACCTGGAAATTGTTGGACAGTTACCCACTGACCATGACAAGACCAAATGGGGGGAATCAAGCTGACAGAAGATGGTTCCATCAAAATGGGTAAGTCAGAATCTAAGCAACAAGGGGGTTGAGAAGTTAAATCCCATAGGAAAATCTCTCTGGCACTTGAAAACATGCCACCATGAATCATCTCAATGTGGTGCCATAGGGTTGATGTGCTTATGCTAGTTTTGATATTCCAGTCATGTGGGACCCATGTGGCTGAAGCCAGTTGTAAACCATCCCGTGAAAATTCAACTGTGTTAACAAAGTCAGAATGGCCAGTGAGGACTGCAATAGGTGTGCCCAGCATGGCATCCCACACCCAGATAGAATAGTCCTCAGACCCTGAGGCCAGCTGCAAACCATCTGGGGAAAATGCAACAGACAAAACTGGGCCAGAATGGCCCATTAGGATTCCCACAACAGTACCTGATATGGCATCCCACAGCCGAATGGAACAGTCTCTAGAGCCTGAGGCCAGTTGCAAACCATCTGGTGAAAACACAACAGAATTAACCCAGTGAGTATGTCCTTCTAGGATTGCAAGGGTTGTGCCCACTGTGGTATCCCACAATTGGACTGTATCCCTGGAGCCTGATGCTAGTTGCAACTTACCTGGTGAAAAGGCAAGGGAATCAATGGGAGCAGTATGGCCTTGTAGGGTTGCAATGGTATTTCCTGATATGGCATCCCACAGCTGAATGGATGAGTCCCTGGAGCCTAAGGCCAGTTGCAAGCCATCAGGTGAAAATGAAGGACTCCTGATTTGATCTGAATGGTCTTCTAGTGATACAATGGGGGTGTCCAATGTGACATCCCACAGTTGGACAGATGAGACACGTAGGGCATAGGAGTGGGCAGCCAATAGCAATCCATCTGGTGTAAATGTGACAGAGGGAACCCAGGCCCTAGCATTATGCCTTACAATGGTAACAGGTGTGCCAGATGTGGCATCCCATATTTGTAATCCATCCCAGGAACCAAATGCCAGCTGCATCCCATCTGGTGAAAATGCAACAGAAGCAGTGCAGCCTCTTAGAAGAACAATGGGGGTGCCAGATGTGCTGTCCCACAACTGGACAGAGGTATCATCAGAGCCTGCCAGTTGTGAGCCATCTGGAGAAAACACAATACAATGGATGCAACCAGTGTTTCCCCCTAGTATTGCAATAGGTGTGCACAATGTAGCATCCCACAACCATATAGAAGAGTCTGAGGAACCTGATGCCAGTTGTGAACCATCAGGTGAAAATGCAACAGAATTAACCCTGCCAGTATGTCCTTCTAAGATTGTAATGAATACACCTGATGCAGCATCCCATAAGCGTACAGAATGGTCACAGGAGCCTGATGCCAATCTGGACCCATCTGGTGAAAACACCACACTCTGAACACTCTCCACATGGCCTTTTAGCACTCCAGTGAGGATGCCAGAAGTAGCATCCCACAACCAGATGGGTGAGTCAGAGGAGGCTGAGGCCAGTTGGTAGCCATCAGGTGAAAATGCCACAGAATTAACCACACCAGTGTGACCTTCTAGGGTAGCAATGAGCAAACCAGATGTGATATCCCACAACTTTATGGAACCATCAAGAGAGCCAGATGCCAGTTGCAGCCCATCTTTCGAACAGGCAATGGAAGAAATGGGCGATGATGACCACTGAAAGTGGCCAGGACCCGCGGCCATTGAGGGTCAATCCCTTGAAGCACACGGATAGAATTCCTTGTCTCTTTCCAATATACTTTGTACAATGCAGTGTCATGAGGAGTAAATGGCAATGCAGAATGGTATACATGAAGTGCACTTGCTCTTATGACTTCGGCATGGGCGAGAATGAAACGACGTGCATCGGCCAGCAGGGTAACGAGGGTCACTGTGCATTTCGAATTCACCTGTCATCCGCATCATCGTCAAATCAGTGGGTCATCTAGAAATGAACAATAAAGGCACATACTGCCCATCGGTGCGCCTCCCGGACAGAGCTTGCTGCAGTGTGGATACTTCCAAGCAGGCTCATTGCCTCTATCCACCACAAAATCGACCGCATCGCGAATTCCTCCAGCACCCACATCACCTTCTCATCTCCAATCTCGACACGCGACAGATGCGATCCCCAAAATCGACACGCATATTGTACCTCCGCAGGCAGCGCACTTGCCACCTTGGCTTCAAATCCATCAACCTCGCTGTTCAACAGCGACGGATCTTCGATCCCGGCCACATCTCGTTTCAGGCACATCTCCATCAGGCGGAAGCATCGCAAGGCATGCCGCCGCTCTTGCACTGGGACTGCAGTGATCAAGAATCCTTCCATGGAGCATCGCGAAGGGTTTGTGATAAAGTCAACGAAGGAAGGGTGATAGATACGAGGCGCCTCATTTTCGTCATATGGAGGGATTATGACAGATTGAAGGTGGCGTAACACGTTACTCACTGTCCCGACGCTATTCTCGACGAAGACTGCCAAGGAACGAAGCGAGAGGGGCTGCCGCAGCAGCACAATACTACCAACAACGATCTGGAAGCGATTCTGAATCGGACGCGGATTCGAATCGGACAACGATTTGCAGAGCAGGTTTGTATAAAGGAGGTCCAGTTCCTTGTACGGCGTCACTTCCGACAGGTCTACGTCCTCGAGGGGTTGACTGCTGAGAATAAGGGCCAGATGCTCACGGGGGGCCAGCACACGATCGTCCCCAATGAATCGGATACATGTGGCAGCGAAAATGAACAGTTTTCCTGACCTCTCCACTAGCCCATGCTTCTCGGCTTCTGTGGTCCAATCCGCAGGCATGGAAAGACCCAGTCTGTGAGGAATCTTTTCCAACTCTGTTCGAATATAAAGGGCGATATCCTGCTGGATAACCGATGCTTCGACGTTATGAAGAATTGTCTTGGCGTAATTCTCGAACTGGTTGAATACCGATGAGATGTGGAACTCGGGTCTACTGGTGACGAATATTCGAAGGAATGGCACTCGAGTTGCGTGGGAGAACAAAAGTCGTAGAATGTCTGTAGCACCTTTTTCCTCGCATTCGTCGAGGGCATCAAGGATGATAAGTGTGGGATGTCGGTTCCGACGGATCCGGAGAAGTGGGTTCACGATTAAACCCTCCAGCTGACGCAATAGACCTCTGTCCTCAATTCCTTCATCTTCTTTGAGGGCCTCCACGATAACGGACTTGAATCGATTGTCAGAATTCGCGAGTTGGAAGGCGAGCGTGGGAAAGACGGTGTGCGGATCGCGTAAAGCCCTATCGTTTCGAGAAAAGAAGGTTGCTCCCAGCATACCCTTCTCCTCTGCTCGCTCGGCGACAGTCGTTGCAATGGTTGACTTGCCAATCCCTGCAAGCCCATTGAGCCAATATACAGGGTGTGCATTGTCATCAGTGAGACCCAACCACGACATAATATCGGCCAAAATATCGACTCGGGTGCCCTCGAGACATGATGATGGGGCATCCTTGCGAGCAGAGTTATACTCGGCATGGCGGGCACGAACGGGCATCAAACGGGCGATGCCCGTATATCCTCGCATGTCTGGAGCAATATAAACTATGGGTGGGCAGTCAAAAGGCGAAGTCTTAGGGCGGAGCTGACCATTGAAATTGATAGCAATGTCCCCTCCCTGGCCACCAACACCGACAGCTTCCCCAAGCCCATCGCCCCCTCTACCAGTTTCTGGAACACACGAATCAGTAGAGCGACAAGGAATCGGAGGGAAACTCACGTATAGAGAAGTGTTGGTGCCGTGGCATGATAGAGAACACGGTAGGAGCCGAGGGGAGATCCTGATCGGTTTAGAAAATGTAGCAGAACGGTAATCGCACAGGTCGTGCGCTTCGCGCGCTCTAATCCGCAACAAGCAGCGATTACATAATCGCGGCTTCATACTCTCCATCGACACTTGCATTCAGAGAGGAAGAAGAAACAGGAAACGAAGAGACCGGGAGTCAGCGCCTTCCCCGGACCTAGCCAGCTGCCCACAAATGCCCGCATATGAAACCAAATCATGATGTAATCCTCATGAGGAAGAGCGCGCGTGATAAAATGTAAAACTCCAACCGATTTCGGACGTGGTATCTCTGGACGAAGGAGTTCGAGGTCTGGGGCCATGGGCTTTTCTTCTTTCATATTCCCTCTGTGTTTGTACAATTCCCCCAGACCTCTGTTCCCTTATAGCTCCTCTTAGGAGCAGCGGGTAGTTGCAGGTTAAATCAATCCTCAAGATAAATATATTTCGACCTCATCACAATGCGGAAGTGTATCGAAACATTGGCCCAATATAAGTTGCCAAGTGCGCCTACTTTAGCGGTGATCCAAATGACGCTCTACCACCCCTTGGTTCATTCCCCAATATCATTGCAAGGGACGTGATCGACTGGATTTAACGGATCACAGGCGCGCAGTTCTCGAGCAGCGGTGCACGGCTCGCCTGATATTAATATTCATGGGCGCCGGAGGACGTATCGTCGTATACGGGTGAACAATGGCAAGAAAGTGTTGTCATAGGGTGTCGAGCTGATTTATCTTGAGGCTGGAGAGAAAAGATGAATGTCCTTACATCCCCCACCAGTCTACAATTACAACGGGCGACGACTGTATATAATGCATTCAACGAGGCCGACTCAAATCAGATTACCCAAAGTCTTGAGCCGACCAGTCGCGCTGAGCTATTTTCTTTTGCCATCGCTTGCCCTTCCCACCACCTTCACATCTGGTGATATAACCTTTACCCCCTCTACCACCCTTTCCACCTCGTTCTAATCACAACGGGGCCCCCTACCACGGCAACAAGTATAACAACGACTCCCTCATGCCCATCGAACCCACCATCTTTCAACGCACCCGTCACGGCCACGATGAAATCCGCCCCAGTCTCGCACACACGGTAAAACAAACGCCGCGCGCAGACCCCCATCAAGCTCGCCAATGACCCGCGCAGCCTCGTATCCGGCGATCTCGTTCTCGAGCTTCCGCCCCGCGCGCCCCATATCGCGCACTTGGCCGTTCAGTTTATCCACGCGTTGGATCACTTCACTCGGGTGTGCAGGGTTGGTGGAGAGGAGGCTGGAGATGGACCGCAGGGTGTGTGTGGTGAGCGTGGAGGGGCGAACGGCGCGGGCACCGGCTGCGAAGTAGAGGCGCGTGTTGGTGCCTCGGATGGGTTACATATGGTGTAATAACAAGAGGGATATGTACGGCGTTTGCGAGAGATGTGTGCTGCATCTGAATGGACATTGGTGTCATTTTTGGGCAGTTGTTAGTGTCAAAGGAGGGGATACGTGTTCTCATCTATACCCTCTATTTTGATGACTCGCACCACTCCTTTCTCGGCATCGTAATCGGAAGGAAACGAATCAGTTTTGGCATCTTCCGGTGTGTCCACAGTGATGCGGACGTTTCGCGGTATCACTTCATTGCACCTCCTCTGGATCTCATCTACCTCTTCATCAGTCGGCTTGCGCCCAACCTTGACAAAGTTCATATTCGGCGCAACGTCCTCGTCCGTGATGCTGATGGATGTGCCCATGCTCCAGCAAGGGTCTCTAGTCCCTCATACGTGTCCATGATTGCGGAGAGCAGATATTGTCCAGTGTGCTGTTGCATGTGGTCCATCCATCTGTCGAAATCGACGTGCTGCGTGACGAGTATGCCCGCATCTAGAGGGACGGGCGAGAAATGCCAACGCGCAGGCTATGCTAATTGATACGTGATACGGATTTGCAGTGTCGAATCTATTGGAGATGTGAGCATACCATGGTCTGTTGGTTGGCCACCCCCTATTCTTAGCACCCAATATATTTTATGCCTCAGAAAGGATGCACAAATCACGAGAATAGCGGAGATGCACCTTCAGGAAAGAGGACGGTATCTTCAAACTCGATCTCCCACAACGGCTCGGCGGTACGAGAGGATGGATTCTCCCATGCAAGCCACTTCTTTTCGGAAGCCCCATTTTCAGTTGCTTCGAGGATCCTTTCTTGGACAATTCAGTTGTCGGAGGTGTTCGATTCGGCACCGAAGCAGTCGCCGGCACGCAAGATACCACCACAATATCGAGGGCTTTGAGATACGAGTCTTGCTTACAAGCTAGTTCGCCAACTCACATTACCGCCATGGCAATCACTTGAGAGAGAGAATCTCACCGCGAAGGCGCGGAAGGCGCCGAGAGCGGTTTACTGTACCTAAATACACGTGGTGGCAGTAAAGGGATGCAAGCGGGAATTGGGGGGAATACAATGAGGAAGCTCAGCGGGGCAGACGGGTTCGGGTACATCATTGTGAAGCAGGTGACAATCGTTTGATGCGATAGTGACTGTAAGCAATTAGGCACCCTACGCCCCCGCTGCAATGTTTACGTAAACACCTGTCTTCTTTATAGCTCAAATTTACCTCTTCCAAATCTTAATAGCTCTTTTTTTAGATACTATCGGAAACTGCACTCGATACGTATTCCTCCCTCTCCCGACGCGAATGGGGGGTGCCAGATATGACAAGGCTGGATCTACCTTAACGGAGGATTGGGAGAAATGACATTTGTTTTCGAAACCTACAATTGCTCTTAAGGCACTACCGATGCCAGACCCAAAGCTCCTTTTGGTTAAAACCGTCCTCGCCGAGCATGATAACCAGGTGTCTGTCCCCGCCGCAGCAGATGCCGAGCTCTCCAGTGTAGGAAGCGGGGGATCCTGGAACAAGTCTCGGGGGTGGTCACGAAAGTACAAAACGGCGTGACGAGGTCATTGCATCCCATGGTAGAGGACGAAATTCTCGAATCCCTATCACCCCTTGGCCGATGCGTGAGGGATTCAGTGAGCCTAGAGAGATCATCATCGTGCCTACACGCCCCCTTTGTGCCGTCAAGTTCCTTGGACATCTGAGTAGATTTTTTGCATCGAGTCTGGCCGAGTCTCAGTGCATGTCAGTGTATGTATCGAGCCGATGTTGAATAATATTTTGAGGGTAAGTGACCCCGGAAACCATAACGGCACGGTCTACTTCCCACCTATAGCTTCACGGGAGGGCCTCACTCGCGCACACGCTTCCGTGGTGGTGGTCCGCTAACCCCTGGAAACGCGCCGGGCATCAATTCCGTTACGTGGTTGTTTATATTCCCCCCAATGCAGGATCCCGACTCCTCATTGGGATCACGTTCACCTCCTAGGGCGATAAACTACAGAAAGACAACTTCTTAAGTCGGAATACACGATATGCGATTAAAAAATAGGAACAGTCTTACCTTGGCTTCATACTTGTCTGCCCTGCTCCTCATCGCATTGACCTACAGCCTCATTAGTTTGATTTTTTAAAGAGGGGAAACCGAGGCAGTAGCCCACAACACCATCCAACCGTGTGATGTGTACCGAGTTTACCTCTCGTTCCTGAGCGAACTCCAGCTGCTTCGTCCAATAGTCCTCTTTCACGTCCTTATACATTCTGTGTCTGGAGACGAAGGATCATCAGCAACTGTCTCCCTTCTCCAATTAGAGGGCGGGAAGCCCATCCAATTCAGATGTCCTCAGACCCGAGAAAGATTAGAAGCCTACCGATTGAACTCTCGTTCGCTTGCCACAATGTGCTGATATCTCTTCGCGTCGCACTCCCTTGTCGCACGACCAATACCATTGTCTAGCCTTATCATGTGTCCGGCTTTGTTTGTCACCTCGCTGAGGGATGATGTTATCTCCTGGGTGAATTTCGTAAGGTTGGCCGAGTATTTGAGGCGAGTGAGGAGAGAAGTCAGTGTGGCAACTAGCGTCATCAAGGACGTCTGTTTGCATGGCCATGAATTTTTTTTTTGAGTTTGTTGATCACTTAGCGATAGATAAGAAGGGGACATACCGTTACACCCAGTGCCCTAGGAGCGGTGTCGTTTTGACTATCTTGACCGAAGGCGCCAAGAGTAGATCAAGAGAGTTGGAGAAATACTTTGTCGTCCTCTTCCTCTTCTTGCTTCATAGATTCAAGCTCGACTATCCCAAACACTCGCGAAGATTCATCGTCCACATCGAGGGTCAAATAGTCTGCTAGATTCGCGAGAGTGTCAATTCCCGCGGTTTCGTTAATGCCACCACTCCCATCATGCTTAGATGTGTCTCCATTCTCAACGCCCGGGAACGAATGGGTCGTTGACAAGAGCGGGACATTTGAGGGTGTGGCGGTCTCATCGTCGAAGTCGGCATGCAGTTTCAGAACGAGTTCCATAACGCATGGTCGGCTGCATTTGGGACACGAAGGTCTGTATTCAAGGTGTCGACCAAGGCACGGAATGCAAAAAAATGTGACCACAAGGTGTCGCGCCCATATCATCTTCTGGGGAGAGGCAGATCGTACATTTGAACATTCTGGGGCTTCTCTTGCGAGGGGATGAAGAGAGGAGTGCGGAGAGGTAGTCTCTTTATAGGAAGATATGAGTTATCATATTGAACGTCGAGGCGATGGGTCGAACCGAGGCAAATTTTGTTGTGCATGGACCATCGAGGCCTTCGGGCGAAGCAGAGATGCGCAGCTCTCGTAAGCTCGCAAACTGGGGCCCTCCTGGAGGACGGTACCGTAACATCGGAGACGCAATGGAGATGGCCCACACCTGTAAAGCTGAGAGGTCAGAAGCTCTCAAGATTCCAGCTATTTCCGGGACATTTCAGGTGTCAGGAGCCTTGCAAAACCGCGAGAGGACTCCAAGGTCAGGCATAAACATCGTTGGTAGTGCGCTCGTCTTGATATGATAGGTCCTCACGCATGTCCCATATGTCACACGTCACGATCTAATCACGGTGTCTATGGGTACAAACATCGATAGTGAGTTGTCTCCAATCCGGGACTCTAGTCCAAGTATACCCCACTCGACCCCTCCCTATTTGGGCGATTCAAATTACCAAAGGTGTTTCACACGAATCGGGGACTGTGAGTGACTTCGTCTCTCCAACTTTAACCATTCTGCACACAGGACGGGCCCGGTTGTGTAAACATGTCCCACCCATGGTTGAACTTAGGAATTGAAAGCCCCAGGAAAATTCCTACGAGATGCATGGCGCGTCATCAAGTGCTCGCTATGAAGACTGATGCCATCCAGGACGTGTCGGGACTCCGCTCCAGTTCATCGCAATTTTCTGTGGGACCGGCCAAGGCCAGAAATATGTTCTGGGTGTACCGCAATTCTTCAGCCATAAGCCATTTAGAGATCTCGAAAATTCTTGGAATTCCATGTCTCCGCCGGTTGCAGACGATCGTGCGCTTCAGAGGATCATGGCACGGGATTCGAAGGCCTCGATGAGTTCCATATCCCACCTCTCCTTCGCAGTATTATCTCACAGTTCTCGCATGCCCTCGTATCGCTCTCGGATGAGACGAAGGACGTGGGCGGCCTTGATGGGCCGGCCCCTTCTACTGCAATTTCCACTCATGCGACTCGTTCCCACTGGGCTCCCTGCTTCTAAAGCTGTCGCCGGGCAGAATTTCGAGGGTCTGTTTTTCAGCCCCAAGCGCACCGAGCTTCTGCCTTGTTTGTAGCTTCGATCTCGGGGGTCAAGTGGTGTGAGGTGACAGCTAGGTCCTATCTTGGTCGCGCCTTGCTCATATTTCCTGCTGACGATGTCCGGCCGACAACCTCAACCGGCTGTCTGCCATCGAATTCACCCATCTTTGGTCTGTCCGACGCTTTTGAACATGACATTGAGGACTTTGCGACTGCGGTGCATTGCGAAACTCCTAACCCGCCACCGGAATCTCAAGTCTTTATCGGTCAATGTAGGCCTCACTCCAATATATGCCGATTTCGCAAGTGAATATTAGCCACAATGCTCGCGTGAGGCCCCATCCGCAGTGTCGATCTAGCAAGGAACGTCTTTATGCCATCTTATATTTAGCGGCACTCGTACCATCAAACCCGGCTGGAAGCTGGAGAAGACTTGAGATTTTCTCTTCGCTCCATAGAATCTCGTCCATACGGGCGGGTCCCTATACAATCGACCTCTCTTTTGGCCCATATTTGCGGTCCAGTGCATTGTTTCTGTGGTCCTTCACATAACAATTTGAAATCTGCGAACGCCACCAGCAGTGTCACTTGGCTTCACTATCACGTAAGGCTGAAGAGCATTCCTGATAATTATGGCGAGGATTTACCCTGTAGGCCATTCAGACTACCGTCCACAGGCCTGGTTCCAGTACCTTTATGGGAGCTTCAAGATCTAAGACTTCAGTGCTCTCGGTGACATGTCGTCATCCATGCACCATTGTTTCTCAATCCATATTCCAAGTGAATCGATTCCTCGACGACGTCATATCCTTTGGGAGCTTCGGAGTACTAACCATCTCTGACATATAGCGTAGGGCATCCTCTGCTCCATACCAGATCCATAGGTAAGTTGCGGGCACCCCTAGGAAGTTATAAATAAATGAGACCCCTGCCTTTGACTGACTTGAGTTCTTTGGTTGGGTTACCTAAGGTGAATCTATGGATGCTCACAATGGCATCTATGAGGGCTGCGGGCTTTTTTTCATTTTCAGGAGGATGTGCATATGTATTCCTGTTCATCTGCAGTTGTGTGCTGATGCCTCTGCATGAATTTATAGATACTTGTTTGAAACTATATACAATTTTGAGTGTTGAGAAGGATAACACGGTCATTGACACATGAAACTGCCACCCGAGACTGAAGGGGGGAGGCCACCACTTTAACATAAGCATTGCGGATATAAGGAGGAATATAGCAGATACGCCTAATGTGACTACCTGGAAATTGTTGGACAGTTACCCACTGACCATGACAAGACCAAATGGGGGAAATCAAGCTGACAGAAGATGGTTCCATTGCAGCGGGTAACTCAGAATCTAAGCAGCAAGGAGGTTGGGAAGTCAAATCCCATAGGGTGGTCTCTGCGTCACTTGGAAATGCAGTGGCATGGATCACCTCTACTTGGCAGTATTGGCCTGGGATTGGAATGGATATGTCTGATGTGCCCGGCGATCGCCAGGCTAATGAATGACGTGAAACTGAAGCCAGTTGTGAGCCATCCAATGAAAATGCAATAGAGTCAATATGGTCATCAGGGTTGCCTGTTACTAGTAGGACTGCAATGGTTGTGCCCAATTTGGTATCCCACAGCCAGATGGAATGATCCACAGACCCTGAGGCCAGTTGCAAACCATCTGGGGAAAATGCAACAGACAGAACTGGGCCAGAATGGCCTGTTAGGATTCCCACTTGTGTGAGGCTACGGATGAGAATGTATTTCCCCTGATGACTAAGCGGACGTGAGCATATTCGATAGACCGGAGAGCCCTAGTTGCTCGGGTGAATTAGCAGGAAGGATATTGTTATTAGAGTCCTTAGATCTGTAGGAGAGCTCAAGCTCGCCCTTTTATACTATGTACAAGACATTAAAGAAACTACATGAGAATAGTAGAATGTTCAGGTACTATACTACTGGCACCAACAAGAAAGATATGGAATGTTCTCTTAGGTATATTATTACCATAAGAGGGTGGTAGGGGAGTCACGCTTGATATGGCGTTAAGTCCAAATAGGGGGTATTACCACTTCGGGCTGATTACATAATTAACTCTTTATTTTATTCCAACACTCCCCCTCAAGCATGACACAATCCAAGTCCAGTGATGTGGTGGTCTGATCTTGCACCCACGAGTGCTTTTGTAAGAATATCGGCCATCATGTGCTCTGTAGGGCAGTAAACAAAATTAAATGATCCATCCTTAATTGTCTGGTGGATAAAGTGAAATCGGATATCAATGTGTTTTGTTTGGGCATGATAATTATCACCCATAGCGAGTTTATCCCGGCTTGATTGTCACAATAGAGAGTTGTAGGTTTAAAGGAAAAATGGAATAATTCGGCAATTAGGCTTCGTAGCCATATGCCCTCTTTTGCCGCATGAGTCATGGCGACGTATTCTGCCTTGGCAGTTGATAGGGTAACGAGTTCTTGTTTTCTTGAACTCCATGAGACAGTTCCTCCATTAATTAGATACACATATCCAGAGATTGTGCATCTATGGTCTTGTGTGGCCCCATCGGCATCTGTAAAACCAAGTAGATTGTGTGGCTCAGTGCCATATATGAGATTATATTATTTTGTTCCAGCTAAGTACTGTATAACCCGTTTAACCACTTCCCAATGTATCGGTCCCAGATTATCAAGGAATTGAGATAGTGTGGATATGGTGAAAGAAATGTCTGGCCTTGTGGCCACAGATGCATACATAAGGCTTCCTATAGCCTTGCAATAAGGAGTACACCTCATCCATTCAATATCCACAGGATTATTTTCATTATCCATTTGGGCATATGTGGCCCCTGGTTCCATTGGAGTGTTAATGGATTTTGCATTGCTGAGGAAGAATCGGGTAACTATCATGATGATATATGATGTTTGGGATAATTGGATCGTCCATAAATCACGGTCTCATTTGACTTTAATTCCTAATAGCCAATGTAGTGGCCCTAGGTCTGTAATGGCGTATTTATCATTGATTTTTCTTTTGTATTCATCAAGTAATTTTCTTGATGCACTGGTGAATGTACAATCGTCAACATGAATCACCAATATTAATTTTTCTCCATTTGTTTGTATATGGAAAACACCGGGGTTGGCATGGCTTGCACTAAATCCGAGATCATTAAGCGCCCATGAAAGCAAGTCATACCATCGTCTTCTGGCTTGTTTAAGACCGTAGAGTGTCTTTCGTAGTCGCAAAATAGTGTTCTTCCCCTGAGGTTTATATTCAGGGGGGAATTGCATGTATATTTCTTCGTCTGTGTCAGGCTGGTCAGCCAATTATCCATGTCTAATTAGATATCATTAGCCTTGCATTTATCTAGTCTAATAAGATACATTTCCATGGGGGCCCCTAGGGACCCCTCATGTATGATTATCATCTGTGCCCATATGCTGAGGGGCCCCCACTCTTGATGTAGGGGCCCCAGGGGCCCCACAGCCATGTTTAAGGCCTAGAAATGGCCTCGGACCCTACTCCGAAGGGCCCCTGCATGTGCAGCAGGGGCCCCTGTGTGTACAGCAGGGGCCCCTGTGCATATGGCCCAAGTCTCTAAGAGTGGAGTCCCCTTACTTCTTAGAGTTCAATATAGGGACGGACAAACTAGGTATTGATATAGTAGTACACATAGTAAAAAGATATCTAGAGTCAAGGAATCACTCATCCTCACTGTCAGTGCCATTAGACTGACTACCTTCATCACTTGAGAGTCCCTGCTGATGGGTATAGTCAGCAGCAGCAAGGATTGCACTATCAGCAAGCACAAGTGGAGGTTCAAGTTCAAAATCCTCCTCATCATCCGAGCTGTCCACTTCAAAAACCAGGGAGACACCAAACCAGTCAGCCATAATTGTATATCTAGTTAGGCCCTTTTGCCTTGCTTTTATTCAATCTAAGAGCGGGTTTTTAGGTGGGGGCCCCTGGGGCCCACTGGGTGATTTCATGGCATGAGACAAGGGGCCCCATGGGGCCCCTTGCTCTGAACTTGCCTTCGGGTATCAGCCCATGTATGAGACCAAGAGATTCAAGGCCTTGTTCAAGACCAGTCCAAAAAGGTACCTTCAATCAATATTGATTGCATGGGTAGGACCTAATTACAAGGTTATATTATATGTGGATTAATAAAATTGGAAGTACTAGGGTTTGGAATGACGAAAGGAAGGGATTGTTGAATGGGAGTAATTATTGTAGAGAATTATTGAAGATACGAGTCCCAGGCACTTCCTGATTGGAATCCATTTGGGTCGTACATGTCCCCAAGGCCCATAGCCGAAGTATCAAAATTGTTGATGCCAGAGGGGAACATTCCAATGTTGGACTGCAGAGTGCCATTGTCCAAATGTGAACCCATTGCTGCGACGTCTGAATCAGATACAAAGAAATCATGAGGGTTGAAGGCCGAGGAACTTGAAGCATGAATATTGCCATTCGATCCTGCAGCAAAATTGGAGTGTAGAGGGGCAGCATGCCAACTCGTACTTCCTGTATTCGGGTGGACAACGGCGGATGAACTCAAGGGTCCAGCACCAATATTGGTATTAGGTGCAGTGCGAAAATCGGGATATGACGAAGACGTGGCACATCCACTTGTACTTGCAGGATTGGAGTTGAAGTTTCCAGGGCGAAGGATGGGCATGGCTTCTGCATTGGCCTCAGAGTCACTAGACTCATCATTTGTAGGTACCGATATAGCACGAGCCTTTCCCTTTCCCTTCGAGGGCTTTGAAGATACATTGCGACGCTTAGACCTGCCACGCAGCACAGGCAATACACCGGGCTGCTCTGTTGCTGCTCTGGATTCTCCCATAGAGTCGACTGCACTACCCGCGTCTCGCACACAGTAGACGGTATCATTGTTCCGATCAATGATCAACACAACGTCGTCATCGCCATCTTTCTCATGCGCACCCCATGCCTCCACCTTGATCGGGCAATCGTTTCCCTTGTGGAACTGAGTCACAAGAAACCTCCACTGGGATGCATCCCATTGCTTGTTCGTACGTCGCGGATGTGGGGCAGGGCATTCAGTTTCAAGAGGCCATCCAATGATTCGGATACGGTATTGAACAAGGAGGCTGAGAAACCGTACCCAAGGTACGATGGATGGAAACCAGGTGTAGCTGTTGGAAGTGAACAAGTTCTTGATGTATTTCGAAGCCGCGGAGTATGCTGAGTCACGTCGCTTGAGTTCGTTATCGCGCTCTTTTTTCTCTGCCTCTTGATGCCACTTTGCAAGACTGCTTCGATCGAGCCTCCGATGCAACACCTTCACGAAAAGCTCATCGAGTGATTTTTGAAGATTGAAGCCGCCCTCGATCAAGCTCTCAATCTCGGGGGAGCTGCAGATGATGGCATTCTGGGCATGTGCTGCATGTGCATTGGGACGTCCACACACCATAATCATGATGGTGTGAATATCGAACTTAGACATGTGTCCCATCTCGCCCTTGAAGTACTTCTTTTGCCGACTCATGAACTTGGCCACCTTAGTGCCGCTCGTGAGTTTGACATCATTCTCCACCCTTGAGGATTGAGCGACAGTACGGAGTTCATCAAGCCAATTTTCGAGGGCCTGAGAGTCGCCATTGAATGATTCCTTTTCTTTGATATACGCATCCGTGAGCTCGGCTTGGGAGACTACGAGACCAATGGAGAGTAGTGAATTAGTACATTAGTTATACACCAAAAACTTTGAGGTCTTACGTTTAGGAAGTCCGTCCATTTTTCGTTTCCTAGCATACCCATTGAACGGATTGGGTGATCGCCTAAGGGGTATAACCGTGCTGAGATTTGCCAAACGTTGGAGTTGGTGAAGTGGACGATTGGACTTGTCTGCCAACGCCTGCAGAGCATCATTAAAGGCCTTGCAAAGTGTTGCCACAGAGTCACGAAGGTCGTTAGGAATTGGACCCCCATTATACGGCTCTCGCGGCGGTTTAGGTGCATCTGCACAGTTTGCATCGGTCTCATCGTCCTCCCAATTACAATCCGCATCGTCATCAATGTCGCTGCTGCCGCCATCGTCAGAGTCAGACTGAGGGCCGTTGATGCTCGTTTCGCCGCGGCGCTGCATTTGGCTGGCAGAAATCATTCCAACCCTTGGAACCTTGGGCACCAATGCTGTTGGAGCTGCTGGCCGTGCCAAGTCCAAGGTATGCGTTGGAGATGGCCCAGATGGAACGAGCGGGCATCTGCGAAGCGCCTTCAGCAGCTTCAAGATCTTGATCTCGAACTGCTCTAAGTTGAGACCCCGCTTGTCGGCGAAGAATGCCAGCCCTTTGATGATGCCAAGAGCACCACAAGGACCTCGTCTCATCTCCTCCACAAGGCGGGATACGGACACCGCTTGGAAGACACGGTTCAGAGTACGGTCAACGTATTCATAATCATCCAGGGATCTGCCCCTTCATCGGGTAAGGCCAGTAAAATATTAT
>MU128992.1:201386-229396 GCA_014904985.1 Hydnum rufescens UP504 | reverse complement strand
TCAACAGAAGCTTCAGATAACTCCCAGGTAAGGGAGGAGAGTCGGAAAGGGTCGATACCAACATGGGGATACCCTAGTGAAAGTAGCGGCCTGGAAACGATTCCTCCCCCTGATTACTAAGCGGGTGAGGGTGGACTTGAAAGATCGAGAGCTCAAGTGGAAAGGCGGGAAGGATGTAATAGGAACGTCCTTATCCTTGTTGGCAACCCTGCTCTTTTATAGTATTTACAAGAAGGTAGAGAAACTACAGGAAAATAGGAGAATCTTTAGATACCAGTGCTGTAGTACTGGTGAGAAAAGAGATGAGTATTCTCGGTGAGTAGCGCTCAGCGGCACGGCATTACTAACGGGCGTTCGAGCGGAATCTCTCCCTGATTACTAAGCGGGTGAGGACGAATTCGGATCGGTGAGACTTAGAGTAGCTCAGGTGAACAAGTGACGGCAGAAAGAACCCGAGAAGAAGTCCTTAGTATTTTTGTGAGCTTAAGCTCGGATCCAGGAGGTAGATTGGCGAGGTTGTCGGCATAGCCTCACAGGGGTCACTTGTCTCCGTCTCCAAATAGGGTTCTCGGTCGATTTCGTAATGGACACTCGCCGCAGACCCCGGTCGCTGTGGGGCCCAGTACATTGATTATTTATCCTTATTGCGGACAGCAAAGGCAAGAGCATAATTCACGGATGGGCTCGGCAGTTGCCGAGTTTGGCGTCCCATCAGCGGGAATTGGAACCTATCGCTCGCTAGGTCCCCAAATTCTCCACATTTTCGCGGTCTCTCCAATTCATCTCAATCAACTTCAAGCAGTGACTGAGTGGTTCTTCAGTGAGACTGGGGGGACAAAAACTGCAGCCTGCAACAGACTCTCAGTCAATAAGATGGTTATGGCATCTACTATTCACCTTGACCTCCAGTGGCAGCACAGCAAAGATGGCTCTGCATGAAAATGTGCAAAACAAGCATTTGGTCTTCCTATTTCCACTACAGACAGTGATCCCAGTGGCACATGCTTGGATCCTGTTAATAGTTGTGGACCTGACCCAGAGGAGATGATTGGATATATTGTGATGAGGAATTCATTACTTGCCAATTTAGAGGGAGACACAGATATTTCACCAATGATGAGCTCCATGTCCCCTGTTGAGCTGCCACCCAATTCCCAGGTATGACTTTTGGGATAGATCTGAATATTATGACTCACACTGCTCACTTCCTAGCATATCTCAATAAATGGTCACAAGTGGACCCTCAAGGAGGTGTTCAATTTAACATTGGATGACACATGGACCCCATATTGGTTCCAGGGGAAGCAGAATGCTATGGCAGAGGAGTTTGCCAACTTAATGACACAGCAAGTGAATCTTGAATTGGATTCCACCCTGGCAGAAGCTACAGGCTGGCAGGTTGGGAGTGAAAGTACTACTAGTTCATGAGTTTGATACCACATTATGTCATATTATGTTAAATCAGTCCAATTGGTTGCCTGAATGGTTTGACCTTCATGTGCTGATAGGGGTAAAGACCCCAGGTCTGACCCAGGTCTGACCTGGGGTCCAGCAACACTGTTAGACACAACTGATTTGGGCATGCCTAAATCAACCCCAGAATGCCTATCAAATAGTTAAAAAGCCTGGGAGCAGCACATGTGGCAGGCACAGATAGGCATGCCTATTATAGGGACTTAAAATTTTTTCATCTTCTGAACACCTTTAGATGCTGCCTAGGCATGCCTATATAAAAACCACCTCTTAGGTCATATCCCAATGCAACCAGAACCCACCTAAGAGGTACCTTTTTGAGGGTGTGTTAGGTGTTGATATATCTATTCTATGGCAAATTGCTGCAAGTGATGTGTTGTTGCAACTGACACTCCTGAGCATTGACTGCCCCCTTGAGCATCAGACCACTCAGTGTCATTTTTCCAATGAGCATGAACAGCCTCTGCAGCATCAGCTGCTTGAATCATCACCTTCACTGCTATAGAAGAAGGGTTGGGAGCTCCGATGACTGTCAAATCAAAATCTGGTTCAGCCAGTGTGTAGATGGGAGACTGTATTTCTGTTGTTATTCGTTGGGCTGGTTCGCTTCAATGGTTGATCACACTCTGCAAGACGTGTATGGTGTTCAGTGGGGAATAGGAAGGGATATGGACTAGCTGTAGTCAATGATATATTGTTTGGGATGCTTATAGAAAGGCTTATACATCTGTGATGCTTGTAGAAAGGCTTATACATCATGTGGGATGCTTATAGAAAGGCTTATATGTCTGGGATGCTTGTGGAAAGGCTTATACATTGTTCGTGTTGTGTTGGTCTGTTTACTGATATTTGTGTATTCTTGTTTACATTCTCCTGGTCAAAATGCGGATATCTGTGGGTTATAGACTGGTCAGTGCTTGGTTAGTCTTGTTAGTACGTTTCTTTCTTCTTTCTTCAAAACCTGATACATATTTCGTTATGCTCACTTTTCCTTGGATGTCCAGCAACTCTAACCTTAGGTCCTGCAACTATCCTTGGCTTTTAGTGATTCACGTAGAGGGCTACCAGTGGCTTTGTCTCAACAACCTTGAAGATGACTTAGCTCCAGATGGCTTATAGATAGACTGTTCTTTAGAGGCAAGCAGAAAAGTTGACAGTGGTTGACAGTGATGATTTCCAGAGAGGAGATGATTGTGTGGGGATACAGGAAATCTACCAGCTTTTATACCTTTCTGAAGGTGGCTGTGTTTAAGAAATATGACTCCCCCATGGGTGAGTCATATGTGAGTCATAGGTGAGAACAAAAGAAAAATAACAAGATGATGTAATAATGCAGTCATAGCTGAGTCATTCATAAAGAGAACAAAAGGAATCATGAGGGGTGATGTCATAGTGATGTCATTCATAAAGAGAACAAAAGGAATCATGGGGAGGGGTGATGTCACCAATTTGCTGAGCATGTGGAATGCTTGGAGCATGTGGTCACTGACCATATGGAGCATTCTGGAGGCGAAATGAAAGGATATCTCCGGGTTTTGGAAATTAATTTGAGCATAGTCCAGTGGTTAAGGTGTTTTGTTGTTGGTTGATAATGGGGACAAGTGCATGGGATGGGATTCAATGCAGAAACAGCAGTTTGCATCCGTAATAGACGTTCTTAGTATCATTGGATGCGGACTTTTAACAGCTTTCTGGGCGCGGTGGTTCCGAGCAGATCCAGTGTAAACTGACAGAGAAATTCGTTTTTACTGATGGGTGTTGATTCTGATAGTAATATTGTTCTGGAGAGCTCAGTTTTGATTTGTTCTTCGCGTGATCAGTACCGTTGGATGCGGATTTTTTATATCTTTCTAGGCGCGGTTGTTTCGAGAGGATTTAATGCGAACTGACGGAGAAATGCGTTTTTTACTGGAAATCCCAGATTTTGGTAGTAAAATTGGCCTGGAGAGTGCAGTTTTGGTCCGTTCGACTTGTGTTTGGTACCGTTCGAAAGGTGTGAATCGTAGCTTTCTAAGCGTTATATGGGCGTACCTCTCTGATCAAAACTGACGGAGTTATAGAACGAATTTGATTTCTGTGCATCACCATAATTAATTTCGTAATTGGTCATGTGATCCTCCAAAGGCTGGGAGTGGTGTGATTTCGCATTTTCTGATACTGGATGGTTTTATCTTCCACACTGCTCTTGGCTGGCCACTGTGCTAGATTGGCCATTGTATATACACTCCATGATAGAGCCAGTGGTCTCTGATTATCCACAGAGCAACTAACTGTCTAGGAATGACTGGGAATGGTTGAATGGCAAAAGGAGTGAAAATGCAAAGAGGAATGCCTCTTAAAAATTTGGATGGCAGCCTCAAACAAAAGCAAGTGAATGGACTCAACATTGTGGCATGTCCTCTAATCCTGAAAGACCAAGAAAAGGAGAAATATAAACATACAGATTGTTTAAAGTTTCCTGAGCTATGTCAGCCTCTGGGGGTCAACCCGAACCTCATTCATGTTGTCTGGTGGACCCCTTCTTCCAATCCATGATGAAGTGCCTGCTGTTATGTGATTATTAGAAAGGTGTGACTGAGCCAACCCAGGCTCTTGAAGAGCATCAAAGTCAACACCAAATGTTCCAAGTTCATCAGTGGACAAAGTGTCCCTAGCAACCAACTCCTGATCATTTTCAGATAGGATATCACCTCATATTCCATGAACCAGCATGTCAAATCCAAACATGTCCACTGGGGATCTGGCCTGCTCACCCTTAATCTGCATCCAGTGTGAGTTCCATGTTTGGATGAAAAAGTCAATCTCATCATTGATGTCAGAGAGGAAAAGGTAGTGAAGGAGCCAGATGTCATTGTGATTGTTGATTTCAAGACTCTGGCAGAGCTCCAATGATGTGAAGAACTCAGCCCATTTGGCCCCAAGCTGGATGGTGAAATCAACCCAGAGACACTCAATTGTGACATTGTGAACACTCCTGCATGGGTGGGCAGAAAGTGAGAGGATAATCAGATGGAAGTGGTCTAAGGTGTAAAAGAAAGTCACCTTCCCCATATGTATGACCCCCTATCAGCACCTTGGTGATGCTCCATAAACCCAGCAACTTGTAGATTTTCAGTGCCATGGTCTCCTCAAACTCTTGAAGGAATGCCATACATCCTAACACCATCAAGGAAGACATCAAGGACTGTATGTGCCCTGTTGTGGTTGCTGGTGCAGAGAGCAGTGATTAAACAGGAATATCCATCAATGAATCCATGGACAACAATCCCCATTGAATCATGCCTAGCAATTATAGGGGAAAATGCCACATGATTAATATCACCAAAGACACAAATGTATTGGATTGGTTACTACTAACCATGCTGGCCATCATGGTGCCAGGGAAAATTAGGGCCAGGGAATCTATATCCTCTTCTTTCTATCATGAGTTGACCAAAAAGCCATTGATCTGGCACCTAATGCATGCTCAAAATAGTACCTCTTAGGTGGTTTGAGTTTGCATCTGCAAACCACCTAAGAGGTGTTCTGAGTATAGGCATGTCTAAGACATGCCTGAGGGGTATTTTTGGGGAATTTTTTTTCTAAGTTCACTATATAGACATGTCTAAAATAGCCCACTGCAGGCACCACCCAGGAGGGTTTGTTCACTGGCTGGAGAGTGTTACAGGTCTAATTTAGGCATGTCTAATAAGATATTTTCTGGAGCCTTAGAGGTGTCTATCATCCTTACTGTGTGTCTACTGGTGTCTAAATCAACATTTTGAGCCCAAGACCTCTGGTGGCAGTACTAATAGGTGTCTAATGTTGTCTAGATCCAATAATAATCCAATAATAATGGTGCTATTGTGGATGCATGTCTACTAGTGTCTAAATTAGAACAAAGGCATCTGCTCAGGGGGAGATCATTAGACATGTCTAGAGATGTCTCAGCATGTCTAGACACATCTAGTCATGTCTAGTCATGTCTAGTCATGTCTGGGCATGTCTAGACATGTCTAGTCATGTCTAGAGATGTCTAGTCATGTCTAGAGATGTCTAGACATGTCTAGTCATGTCTAGTCATGTCTAGACATGTCTAGTCATGTCTAGACATGTCTAGTCATGTCTAGACATGTCTAGACATGTCTAGACAAGGAAAGGGTGCATTAGGTAATATCCCATAATAACTTTGGATATCCAGTTACATAATAAAGTGTTTCTTATTTAAAAAAAAGTCTAAATGTGGAAATTGGATGAAGTACATCCAAATAATATTTAGCCATCCAGCCCAATAGAGGCCCAGGACCAGGGGGAAGTGCCTGGGATGGGTGGAGGGACCCCTAAGGACCCTGGCTGAGTGAAGAAACCAGGCCCAGAGCAAGTGGCTAGTGCCTGGAGAGATGGGGGCAGTAAAATGAATACCGGAAATTGCGGAACTTGCCGGATCTGAACCGCTGGGCGGTTCGTTCTGAAATTTGGCACATGATTGGGGACTATTAGGGTGAAGAACATATTAAAATTTCAGCCAATTCCGATCAGTAGGTATTGAGATATGAGGAAAACAAGTTTGGACACTGAAAATTAATTTCCTCCCCTTACAGAATACCTGGGAACTTGAAAATTTGCACAGAGTATGATAATATAATGTACTAATTATGTGCCAAAATTATCCCAATACACCCACTTTAAGGTAGGGAACTGGACAATGGATACCAGAGGCAGTGAAAATTGCCAAAAAATACCCAATGAGCAGACTATTCTGAAACTTGGCATGTGATTAGACACTGCTCAGGTGAAGAACATATTCAATTTTCAGCCAAATCCATGCAGTAGGTACAGAGATATGAGGCAAATAGGTTTCAACCTTGAAAATTGATTTACTCCCCCTACAGACAAGATATGGACTTGAAATTTTACATGGAGTATGACCATGTAATCAAATAAATATGTGCCAAGAATCAGCTTATTTTGTTTACTTCTAGGCATTGAACTCCCTTTTCAGGCAAAAAGGGAACAAAAGCCTACCATAAATGTAGAACACTCCACATTAGGACCAAACTAAGTGGAATAGGCTTAGAATATTATAACACTGACTATATCCAAAAATGAAATACATTGGATGTGTGGAAGTGGTTGAAATTCAGGGGGAGGGGGAGGAAGATCAAAAGTCAATTATATAAGATGTAGAGCAGAGGTTGCTCTAATATAATGCCAATAGTTTAATACATATATGGGGAGTATACATACCAAATATCAGCCTGATTGGACTCCATCTAGGCACTATTCCACAGCACTCCCCCCTAAATAATAATTTCCTCCCCAGAGCCTTCCATCCATGCAATGGCCCTGAAAATTCACCCTTAGGTCATCCAAATACATTCATAACATTCCCCAAAATTTCAGATTCATGACTCCAGTGTGAGAGTTTCCATAATATTTTCAAGTTTCACTGACATACCCCCTCCAATTGGGGCACTTCCAGAGCTCCAATCACTCCCATTTTTTGTAGGCCACACCCAGCCACCATTTGAGGCTCAGGCCCAAAATTTCAGCCCATTCTAAGCACTTTTGACATTGGTCACATGATCAAGATCCCCCCTCCCCCTGCTTCACTCAGTGATCCAATCTGTATGAAAGCTGTTGCCATCTGTAGTAGTAGTATGTAACAGTGTATGATTCAAATTTCAGAACATTCCATGCAATATTGATTGAGTTATTCAAGAAATATTCTAGATCTATTCAATTTGGGGGTTAGAGGTACAGTATGTAGTGAAATTTCACTACATACCATACCTCTAACCCCCAAATTGAATAGATCTAGAATATTTCTTGAATAACTCAATCAATATTGCATGGAATGTTCTGAAATTTGAATCATACACTGTTACATACTACTACTACAGATGGCAACAGCTTTCATACAGATTGGATCACTGAGTGAAGCAGGGGGAGGGGGGGATCTTGATCATGTGACCAATGTCAAAAGTGCTTAGAATGGGCTGAAATTTTGGGCCTGAGCCTCAAATGGTGGCTGGGTGTGGCCTACAAAAAATGGGAGTGATTGGAGCTCTGGAAGTGCCCCAATTGGAGGGGGTATGTCAGTGAAACTTGAAAATATTATGGAAACTCTCACACTGGAGTCATGAATCTGAAATTTTGGGGAATGTTATGAATGTATTTGGATGACCTAAGGGTGAATTTTCAGGGCCATTGCATGGATGGAAGGCTCTGGGGAGGAAATTATTATTTAGGGGGGAGTGCTGTGGAATAGTGCCTAGATGGAGTCCAATCAGGCTGATATTTGGTATGTATACTCCCCATATATGTATTAAACTATTGGCATTATATTAGAGCAACCTCTGCTCTACATCTTATATAATTGACTTTTGATCTTCCTCCCCCTCCCCCTGAATTTCAACCACTTCCACACATCCAATGTATTTCATTTTTGGATATAGTCAGTGTTATAATATTCTAAGCCTATTCCACTTAGTTTGGTCCTAATGTGGAGTGTTCTACATTTATGGTAGGCTTTTGTTCCCTTTTTGCCTGAAAAGGGAGTTCAATGCCTAGAAGTAAACAAAATAAGCTGATTCTTGGCACATATTTATTTGATTACATGGTCATACTCCATGTAAAATTTCAAGTCCATATCTTGTCTGTAGGGGGAGTAAATCAATTTTCAAGGTTGAAACCTATTTGCCTCATATCTCTGTACCTACTGCATGGATTTGGCTGAAAATTGAATATGTTCTTCACCTGAGCAGTGTCTAATCACATGCCAAGTTTCAGAATAGTCTGCTCATTGGGTATTTTTTGGCAATTTTCACTGCCTCTGGTATCCATTGTCCAGTTCCCTACCTTAAAGTGGGTGTATTGGGATAATTGTTGGCACATAATTAGTACATTATATTATCATACTCTGTGAAATTTTCAAGTTCCCAGGTATTCTGTAAGGGGAGGAAATTAATTTTCAGTGGCCAAACTTGTTTTCCTTATATCTCAATACCTACTGATCGGAATTGGCTGAAATTTTAATATGTTCTTCACCCTCATAGTCCCCAATCATGTGCCAAATTTCAGAATGAACCGCCCAGGAGTTCAGATCCGGCAAGCTCCGCAATTCTCCAGTATTCATTTTACTGCTCCCCATCTCTCCAGGCACTAGCCACTTGCACTGGGCCTGGTTTCTTCACTCAGCCAGGGTCCTTAGGGGTCCCTCCACCCATCCCAGGCACTTCCCCCTGGTCCTGGGCCTCTATTGGGCTGGATGGCTAAATATTATTTGGATGTACTTCATCCAATTTCCACATTTAGACTTTTTTTTAAATAAGAAACACTTTATTATGTAACTGGATATCCAAAGTTATTATGGGATATTACCTAATGCACCTTTCCTTGTCTAGACATGTCTAGACATGTCTAGACATGACTAGACATGTCTAGACATGACTAGACATGTCTAGACATGACTAGACATGACTAGACATGTCTAGACATCTCTAGACATGACTAGACATCTCTAGACATGACTAGACATGTCTAGACATGCCCAGACATGACTAGACATGACTAGACATGACTAGATGTGTCTAGACATGCTGAGACATCTCTAGACATGTCTAATGATCTCCCCCTGAGCAGATGCCTTTGTTCTAATTTAGACACTAGTAGACATGCATCCACAATAGCACCATTATTATTGGATTATTATTGGATCTAGACAACATTAGACACCTATTAGGACTGCCACCAGAGGTCTTGGGCTCAAAATGTTGATTTAGACACCAGTAGACACACAGTAAGGATGATAGACACCTCTAAGGCTCCAGAAAATATCTTATTAGACATGCCTAAATTAGACCTGTAACACTCTCCAGCCAGTGAACAAACCCTCCCAGGTGGTGCCTGCGGTGGGCTATTTTAGACATGTCTATATAGTGAACTTAGAAAAAAAATTCCCCAAAAATACCCCTCAGGTGTGTCTTAGACATGCCTATACTCAGAACACCTCTTAGGTGGTTTGCAGATGCAAACTCAAACCACCTAAGAGGTACTATTTTGAGGGTGCATTAGGTGTGATCTGGCTCAACACAGATAAGGGACTCACTAATTCTAGACCTTTGCACCCTCTGGCCAAGAACCTCCAATGACCCCTGGAGCATTGCCACTCCAGCAGAAGGATAGTGTATTCAAAGTCTAGTTATTGCATTGTCCAGCTCCTCATCTGACCAATCTGAGGCTGGTTGGTGATATGATTGCACTTGGGTGTATGTGATAGCAGAATGATGAGATAGTGATGGTTGAAGTGGATTTGGATCATAGTATGTCCTGATGAATGGATTGTCTCTGGTTCAGATAGTCCATACTCCAGGAGAGCATCTCTCACTATTGGTTGCAAAATGCCTAGGTAGCAGGCAATTTTGGATGTGTCCCTTATCTCAATAGCCCAAGTCAGCCACTCCTGATCAGTTATCAACCTAGGACAACCTGCTCATCCAGTTTCAATGGCTGTAACCAGGTGTGGCCTTCCATGGTGTGAGGACTCAACTGCAGTAGAATATTCATGATTTATTTCTGCTCCAAGAAGTCCTATATTTGTTCATATAGTGTCCACCTCTTCCCCACCAAAGAGGTGGGAAAACTGTTTGGTCAGAGAGGGACAGGGATGAGTGATTGAAACACAAGGTAAGCAAACAGAGAAGCTCACTCTTCCAAATGATGTCATGTAATAATAAAGGGCATTTCCAACCCTTTCAATGAGGAAAGGATCACAAGAGGAATCAGTCAATACCTCTCTCACAGATCCCTCCAAATGAGCATATTCATTTCAAAAGGAATCCACAATCAAATCAGAGGACAACACATAAGAGAGACCTTCAGATGTGTTGTGATCTTCCATGAGGGAGGAGAGCTGCAGTGGATGGAGGCAGATAAGGGCTGGGCCAAAAGGTGCTCCCAGATCTTGATTACATCATCACATGCCAAGCCTGATATTAATTGTGGAATCTGCTGTGCCTGAACCTAGCCACCTGAGAGACTGAGAGCCCCACTCTCATTCAAAGCTCTGGCACACCCACATCAATCACCTGTTAAGGGTTGTTCATAGTACAAGGAGGCAATTAAGTAATTGGGTCAAGTATGAATGAAAAGTCCTTAAGTCAGCTGACTGAGAGCTCACAAATGAAGATTATGTAAGCACAAAGGCAAAGGAATAGGAAGGAGTGAACTGAATTCCAAGAGACTCAATACAAGGGGACTTTGACTTTGAGGCAGAGTTGTGAAATGAAGAGAGTTTTCACAAGAGTGAGATCAACTGAAGACAATATATTCTTGATCTTCTAAGGAGTGAGAGTACAAAATATAGCTACTTATATACTAAAAGGTTAAAGGGAAATTATTTAAAGGATGGTTTGATAAATGGTGTGGTGCAATAAATGATAATGGGCAATGGGTGATATGATGCACAATTAAGGGGTGATGAGGAGTTGTCATGTGATCATGAGTTAACTGCAGTGCACTTGCTTATGTGGTCAAGGTCATGAACACAGCTCATGACATCACCTCAATCTAGAGTAACATGCTACAAACCTATTGAGGTACTCCTGGGCCAACTGCAGCATTTTACACCCCCATGAGACTTTACATAAGCCCAAACCCTCAGCAAGCCTAAGGGCAGAAACTTCTACAGTATATTTTGGTTGTGTTGGTGGAGTACTCATATATATACTAGAACAATGGGACTCAGTCTCTGATGAAAGAACTGATATTGGACAAAGTACCTAGAATGACAGGACTACAGTGGGTTCTGGTAAGGTACTATACTATTGAAGAGAGAATAGAAAAAGAGCTAACCTCAGTCTCTGATAAAAGAACTGAGGGTGCATGGAATGCTCATGTACTAATATATAAGTAATTGGCAATGCTGGGTACCAAAAAGAGTAGGTAGAAATAATAAATGAATGGGTGATCAAACCAATGAAGTCATTGGGTCATTATACTGTATCCAGCTGCCCTCCAACAGGTTGCTGGGTCCTGGAATCAAGCCTAGTTCAAAATGTCAATCTCAGAGATCTCCTAAATAATAACAACAGCCATTCCTCTAAGAACTAGCATGTTGATCAGATTTCCATGGAATCTGCTGAAAGATGGATTTTGGATGCAATAAAAGTTGGTATCCTGCTGCAAAAACTGGCATTTCTGCCAAAACTAGGTATTTGGGTATCAAAACTGAGCAATAATACTTTGTGGCTGATCAGGTCATACAATAGGACAGGATAGGGTGGGATTTCCCATTTTGGAAATCCCACCCTATCCTGCCCTTTTGACTATGGCCATGCCAGGTGCTAAGTACATGTGGGGCCATGTGCACATAGGCCTATTAGACTATTTTACCAAGAAAAGACTATCTAATTAGGTACCAAAATAGGGCTGCCTAAGGTGCATTCAAAAATCCATTCATTCAAAATCTGTTCATTCAAAAATCTGTTCATTTGTTCAAAGTCTGTTCATTCATTTCTTCATTTCTTCAGATATGTTATTTTTTTACAGTATAATGCCCATACAGCATAATAGGAATAAATAATCCAAAAGAAACCAAGGAAAAGCACGCCAATGTAGCTTAGTGGGGAGGAGAAAGTGAGTGAACACAAGATTTCCCAAATGGGGAATCCCACCCTATCCTGCCCTTTTGACTATGGCCATGCCAGGTGCTAAGTAAATGTGGGGCCATGTGCACATAGGCCTATTAGACTATTTTACCAAGAAAAGACTATCTAATTAGGTACTGAAATAGGGCTACCTCAGGTGCATTCAAAAATCCATTTGTTCAAGAGTCCGTTCATTCAAAAATCCATTCATTCAAAAATCCGTTTGTTCAAAAATCTGTTCATTTCTTCATTTCTTCATTCGTTCCCATATTTCTTTTTTTACAGTATAATGCCCATGGATGAGTAGTCTGCCCCTCCGAGACATTGGCCCACAGAGCCCGTAAAAGTACCCGACAGACTGACGCTAACGGGATACTTGAATGTGATGGTTAGACTGGAACGTGTACGTTGGCACAAAAATGGGAGTCACGCACACCGCTGAGTCATAGCTGCTCGAAGGACTTCTTGTCCGAGAGGCGAATTCCAGATAGGATCGGTTGGCTCTGGGAGGCTTTCGTCTCTTTCATGCATCCCTATTTCTTCTTCCAGATCCTCCACATCTCTCATAGTATATGCCTGGACTCCAGGGGGTGGGGAGGAAACATACATCCGCAGGCAAAAGTGAAAATGAAGCCTGAGGCATTCATCGTACGGCATCCTTTGGCCCTCCGGAAGTTTTAACATGCCAGCATTAGAGATGTCGAAGTCCGACGAGGGCCTGGCGAACTGTATGATTCTGTAGTTATCCTGTGGGATCTATTGAATGAATACTTTCCATATGGGTGCGATTTATTACGCACATCAACGTCAATGCCAAATGCATAGTTATCGAAGTGCGGTTGGAGGAAAGAGGCCATTGTCAAGAAATTTTGAGGCGTATCAAGGTTTTCAGGGAGAGTTTCATATGGTTCGAGAAGCTAAAGGACGTAGTCAGAAAGGCAAACCTAAACAAATCAGGATAATTTTGGTGCAATAGTCACTCACAATTACCCATCGGGTTTCTGCATCTCTATTCTGAATGATCTGTACAACGCTTTTATTTTCATCGCTGAGGGACGCCCCAGTTATATTGCAAAAGGCACTAGCAGGGATGGACGGGGGAGCTGTATTGATCTCGAGCACTCTCTGGAAAACATATGTATAAGCCGAGGCTGGCCAAGGAGAAATACACTAACCGGGAATAAATTCAATCCTTTGGAGCCTAAGCTGCGAGCAGCGAGCCCAGGAGAGAATTTGGTCCCTGAAAATTCTCAATGTCATTTAGGAGGAGCCTAAATTAAGGTAAGTGGTTCTAACCATCTTTGAGAATGAGGTAGGCGCCGGGCAAAAGGTGATCTGTAGAGTCCCTATCGAGGCGTTCGCGGATAGGAGGAATGACATCAACAGCGAAAGGAAGAGAGCCCGGCTTAATGTCACAAGGACTTAAAGACCATCTCTCGTCGTCACCGGTCATGCAAATATAGTCCAACCAGTTGTAAAATGATTTCACTTTGAAGGATCTTCTCCCTGGAGATAAGGGGACGCAGCACCCTAAGCGAGATGAAGCGAAGCATCAGTAGGTGAGCATAGGGTAAAACAAACTATAAAGACCTGCGACCAGTATTGGCTCATTAGAGTAGACAAACACGAAGACATTGTTATAGCAATTTGGATCGAAGATGTCGTAGACCAGGCTTCCCATTGATCAACGCGGCACGAGTAAATGGAACTCCAACTCGACTCTGAATCCGCGCCGTCTCAACGCAATTGCCCACCATTGACTTGAGGAACCCCTCTTGAATCGTTCATTTACTGATGTAAGGACTCTATAGGAACCAGTATTCATATATGGCATCCAGTAGAGCCGGGGGTCATATCAGCAGGTGTGCTCATATCGCGGCCGATCTTGGATAGATCCTACTCATGCCTAGCTTTTCTGTAGACTCGTTCTCAGCCTCTTTGGGTGCAACACATTACATAACTTGCTTCCACTAGTGAAACCTAGCGCCGCTGGGTACGAGGCTAGCTTTTCTGATCAATGAGGCTGTATGGCTGACGAATCCTTAACTTACCGTGTTCGCCATATTTCTTCTTTGGTTTCGCGCTTTCCCTACTGGACCGCGGGAGGTTTGGTACCTTGTGCCCTCAATTCCCGTCAACTTCCCCTGTTGGTCGATAGCCTACAGATACCTGTGTTAGGAAGGGACACTCAAATTGTGTATGTGCGATAATTCACACTGTGGGGAATTCCATTTAAGGATATACAGCTAATCAGGCCTACCCTAAAGCAACTCCAACCTTCCTGCGAAATCCAGATATTGGACTCGCGTATTTCAGGCGCCGAACCAGGGTGCCGAGCCGAGCGAGCAGTTCGAATGGAACCCCTGATTCTCCTTCAGGGCCTGTCACCCATAGAGTAAGTTTCCAAACTGGGGATCAACACAATTTATTTTGCCATGGAAGAGGTTTCGGGTTTTCGACGCCAATTTCGAAAGCGTGGTGGTTGCATTGGTGTCGCCTCTCCGGTACAGTACTCTCCCGGGACAAACTATGGATGGTTTTGACTGAATTGTGAATGTCAATTACACGGGCTTTCAAGCAGCTCACATCTTTCCCCCTTGCTTTTGCTCACAAAGATAAGGTATATGACTTCCTTTTTGTGTAATTGCAATCGGAATGCCTCATGTTCTTATCTGAGTCAGAATGGAAGTGATGGAGAATGATGCATTGATTCCTTTGCTCCATGCTGACCGTCTGGAACTATTGACCTGAAAAATGTATAGGCAGTAGCTGATAGTCCTGCAATGCAAATGGAATTCTTTTGCGTGCAGATCTCCACCGTACCTTTTTGTTAATACATATCAGTTTGCGTTCTTGGTTCCATTGGTAAGTTAGCTATTTGGTGGATAGATGGCCCTGTGATCAATTAATTCCTCCATAGGATAGCACTCCTGTTCTGCGTCAGCAAACTCAATTCTTCGAAGCGCCGGAAGCTGGACTTCCAAGACTTCGGAGCCTCAGAAGCGCAATTGATTTTACTGATGCGGACCCTTCCATGATTAGATTTAATCTGTCTGCAGCTCCTATTTTCTCTCAACTAGGTCCAAATGGGATCCGTGAACTCAATTGGAGCCAACTCCTTACCAGCGGGACGCACATCTCGATCGCATTAACATACATGTCTTCCGAACACATCTACTCTATTAGATTAGGCTTTGTGTAGGGCTGAAGGGACATGGATGCCATTAACCCTGTTCTGATTCGTTTCTTTCATTACATTTGTTTGCTTCCTGTCTTGTACTCCTTATACTGTTTCATTGAAAGTGATGTGCGCATGCACGCTTGGAGATGTGCACACGAGCTAGTGAGTTTCACCCGTGGACCGTCCATTATTCAGGACAGCGGGGAAGACTTCCAAGTTATCAACAGTTCTGAGGCTGAGAACGTCTTGAGAAGTGTAAGGAAAAGAATGGGGGCATTGAGCTTATAAGCACAGACCAATTCACGGGGTGGGGGCAGGGGTGGGCGACTATCGTACAGCGTATCGACTACATTTCAGGTTTACAGTGAGAAGAAACAAGTCGTCCCATCCACCCACCATTTATTAGATCGATGAGATCATCTACAATCCAATTTGGAGCGCCAGACTGCTCAGTACCACACTAACCGAACTGAGGGCCATAGCAAGTGCGGACCAGACCGGTGGAATTCGGGCGTGATTGCGCGCATAGAATGCACCAGCAGCGACGGGGATGAGGGCTACATTATACACCAGCGCCCACCCGAAATTCATCTTTTGTCGCGCATATACCTTGCGCGACACCCTCAGAAGCGTGATAAGCGAGGAAGGAATCGAGTTCTTTGAGAGGAGAACGAACGACGCGGCTGAGATGGTCACCTGAGATCCATGAGCCAGTGCCACACTACATAGGGAATAGACACATGATTTGAAAAAATTGTCGGGAGAACGGAGGTAAACAACATACCCAACATCAGCGGCAGCGAGGGCCGCCGTATCGTTCAACCCATCCCCGCAGAAAGCAACGACCGACCGACGTTCCGTCGCGTGCAGTGCGTACCAATTGCGTTTCATCAGCCTTCGGTCGCGGAGTTTTGAAATGAAGTCCGCCTTCCCCTGGGGCAAGACGCCAGCTACAACATGCTCGGAATCGATGCCAAGTTTGGAGGCTACGGCACGGGCGGTGATTTCGTTGTCGCCGGTTAGCATGAAGACTTCCTTCCCGGACGCTTGGAGACTCGCAACAGTCGAACCAGCTTCTGGTCGGATGCTGTCCGAAATGGCTAAGAAGGTCTGGACGATGCAATCGCCAACTGATCCATCTGTTTCAATGCTGGAAATTGCAACGAGAACTACAGAGTACCCAGACTCGCGCCACATACGGACTTGGGGAGAGAGCATGTCGGCGGCAACGCGGCCGTGATTGTCGCTCAGGATGAAGCTCTCATTGCCAACGAAGACCCAGTGCTGGGTTCCGTCGGCGAGGGCGACGGTCGCTTTCACACCCTTCCCAGACACCTCTTCACTTTGCAGCAGCCGAACGGCAGCAGAGGTCGTGCCGTAGGAATCGGCACAGTATTTTGCAATCGCTATCGCTAGTGGATGACTCGAGCCTTCTTCCATCAGGCGCGTCGCATGGAAAACCCAGTCATCAACCCCTTTGGCGGCCTGCACTCCGGCAACAACGGCTTCACCGAGTGTAAGGGTCCCCGTTTTGTCGAATACGACGGTATCGACGCCTGCAGCCATCTGAAAGGCCTCCCCACCGCCTTGAGCAAGTATTCCCGCCTTGGCAGCCATGCCGGATCCGACTGCCTGCGCAGTAGGCGCGGCAAGAGCAATTCCACATGGGCACGCGATGACCAGACACGAGATGGCGAACTCGAACGCAAAGAATACGCGATCTCCATTCGATGTACGATTTGGGGGGAGAAAAGAGTCGGGAATAGCGTGGGAAAGTGTCACGGAGAGCCAGATGATGAGCACAACAAGAGAGAGCCATACGATAGCGGGAACGAAGACGGCTGTAATCGAATCCGCCAAACGCTCGATGGGCGCCTTGCGACTCTGGCTTTCCGCAACGGCACGGACGATCTTCTGGAGCATCGTCTCGTCACCTATGTTGATCACTCGGATGACGATGGGAGTCGTGAGGTTCGTGGTTCCTGTCATGACCGCATCGATCGATCGTCTTTGAAACAGGGAGGAACTCGCCCGTGAGGGACGACTCATCGAATGTTGTCGAGCCTGAGATTATGGTACCGTCCGCAGGGGGAACTGCGCCAGGTTGGATGAGGAGGTAATCGCCAATCTCGATGTAGTCCACCGGGATCAAGGTTGTACTATATCCCTCGGGAAAACCATCACTTCCCAGGCGAAATTTCTCTGGCTGTTGTTCGGACGAGACGAGAAGGGCAGTCTCGGGTTTCATGCTGCCCAACAAAGCGATAGCATCACCAGTCTAAAGTGTTTAAGCCCGTTAAATTCTGAGCGATAATGAACTATGGAGGACTTTCAAACCTTGACTTTGGCTCGTCCCTCGAGCACACGGCCCATCAAGATGAAAAACATCAGGAAGACACACGAATCAAAGTACGTCCCGGATCCGCCAAATTCCATTACGGCAGCCGCGCCACGATGAACATCTTGTGCCATCATACCTACACTCGCAAGATAGGCCACGGAGGTAGACAGGGCCACCAAGAGATCCATATTGCCAAAATGAATTAGTCGGGACCAATGCCAGCGACCCTTGGAGGAACCGATCGCGCTCTTCCAAGCGCGCTCATAGAAGTGCCTGTCCCGTCGGAGAAGAGTAAGCAAGAGGCTGTGAAACCATGGCCATGGTGAGTACAAAGGGACTGAAGAAACACACTTTCCAACAACGGATTGAACCAAGGTAGCTAATATCCAGAGCGCTATCACGCTTCTCATGGCGCCACCCCATATGGGTGTCTCGGACCACTGTCTAAATGCATTATGTTCAGGCAATAAACTCATCCCCACTACACCGATCACTAGGGCGGGAATCGCGATCAGAAAGCTAATAAAGAAAAGCTTGATGACCCGCCATGTCTCGCGCTCCTGGACGTCACGCGAGCGGGTGATGATTGAAGGTGGGGAATATAGAGTGGCCTTGAGTGGTGGTGGGAAATCGAGGATGGTGCGGATGCTTAGAGACTCCGATGCGGTGTATTTGATCGTGCTGCGAGGATTAGCGACAGTGACGGGTGTGAACGAAATAACACTTAATGACTCAAGTCGAGCATTAACTTTTGTCGAGGAATCACTATATAGGACCGGGTGAGTATTCGTGAGTTACCTTTTTTGGAAATCACATGCACGTACCCGAGCATGCCGTCAATGGTAATTTGAATAACTCTTTCGTTCGTCGCTTTGACTGCTGAAACTTCTGCATCGGATGTCTCCCACTGAAGAGCTTCGTATCCCAAATCAGAAACCGTCTCGATGATAGTTTCGAGAGAAGTAACGGAAGGGTCATATTTCACTTCCATCGAGTTGCCGAGAAGCGAAACAGAAACGGACGTGACGGAGGGCAGGGCTTTGACTCCAGCCTCGATGGAACCGGAGCAGGCACTAGGAGGATATCAGGGGAGGAAGATACATTGATCTGGCGATACTACTTACCTAGAGGTCATGCCTACGAGGCCAAAGGTCGTGCGACGCAAGACTTGCTTGCTTAGTAGGTGAAAGTCGACGAGAGTGGCGCCATAACCGAGGTCCTCGATCCCGCTGATCAGAGACTCTATGGACAGCACGTCTGGGTCATGGACAACGACCGCAGAGTTTAGGACGAGATTGACATCGACTGTGGATACGCCTGGCTGTGGCAAGACTGAACGGGTAATGGCCCCACGGCACGAGCTGTGGATGTGGGTCGTAAGATGCACCGACCAGAGAGGAGACATGCCTTGAATGAAAAAGCGACATTACCTGCAGGTCATGCCCTCGATGGATAATCTAGTCTGCTGGAGTTTGGCCTTGGATGGATCATGGATACGAACCTCAAGAGTGGAAGGGCCCTCCTTTTTGTCGGCGATGGATGGGTCACTAGCAGCTTCAGTCTGACACGCAGAGCAGTGTCGAAGATGGCGCTGGTGGTGTCGACGTTCACTGTCGAGGAAGACATGCTTAACGCGTTGAAAGAACGGTTGCTTGAGAGGCTTGGGGCTCTCAACGTCGTATCCGCCGTCGCTTAGCAATCTCCGAACAGAATGGAGAACCGATTCTCCAGTTGCGGGACCGGCTCCATTTGGAAGCGTGTAGGAAAGTGTGTGGTGGATGAGGTCCACGCTGAGGTTCCGAATAGGAAGAGACGATAACACGGAGCGAATGTACGCCTCGCAGGAAGAACAATGAATAGAGGGTACTATTATGAAGCTCGTCAGGTTGGTGGTCAATGTGGAAAGAGGGAGAGGTCGTACCGACGAGGGTTTCCATGTCGTTGCGAACACGCGTAAGAGACTCGATCTAGGGAGACATGGGAGACATTGGGCAAGCTCATATAGGGTGGGTGTGATCCACGTGGGTGTCCAAGAAATCCCTCATGCTTCGTAAGCTGGGAAGAAGGCAGACTCCTACCCAGTCGAGGAGTGGTTATTTCTGGTGGGTCTCGCTAGCTGCAGGTGGAAATGGATCACGGAAATAAGAAGACGTTAATTCGAGGCTTGCTCAATTCTGCTCAATTAGTATGACCTAATCCGTCGAAAAGTATCTTCAACTTCTAATGGCTGAATGCCGACTTTTACAGGTCAAATGGCCAGTTTTTATACCGAATCGCTGTTTTTATACTGAATGCCAGTTTTTTATATTGCGTCGGTGTGAAACCCAGATTTCCGATCGCCCAAAATGGAATCGGAAGGTTTCACCATTTTCCCGGAGTTGACCCCGTATTTTGCCCAAAAGTGTACCAAAGTCAGGGTCCTTTTGACCGCCGCTGGATCTGGAATATAACAGAGCTCGCAGGGGTCCTGCCGAGCCATGGCACTTTATACGGACTGGGTGTCGACAGGGGTGAGATCCTCGGGCCTCGGCGACGTTCCAAATAACCAGATGCCTGAATGGACCATGATACCCCTAATTAGATCGGGTGTCACCTTGAACAGATTTCAGAGTGGATGGAGATGACACGAACCAAGGTGTGCGGCATGATTGGGCGGTTGATTTGGGCGGCTGCTGTTGGCAGAGGGTGGTGGACCTGATATATATTCGGAGATCAGTTTGGAGATCATAGAAGCATGCGTGCCATGCCGAGTTCGACATTCATTGAATACACTTGGCTGAAGGACACAGGCACAAACAAAGCAAATGATATGTATGTTTCGCTAATCGAGATGACACTACCGAATACGCGTAGATAGGTATAATGTGGTGACAACTGAAGTCTGCCACCCACTCGCCCAAACAAGTCCCAGATTCAGGATTCTGTGACAGATACATGATTTTTCAGAGCAAGTTTACGTGCCCATATCGATCCTGGGACGACCGGACAACCGCGTGATGCCACGCGAGTTCACACTTCTGTTGGATAGTTGTCATTTTCCACGCCGTGTGATCGACATGCCGCTTGACCATCGTATGCTTTGCATAGAGCACACCACCAATCGCATGACCGGACGTCGTCAGATGCGGCAGTGGCATGTCATACGGAATATTGTGGGAGAACAACGTTGCCCTTCATACCGCAGGGATTTAAAAAAAAACAGATGAAATGGGCTGCCGAGCACAAAAACAATTGAAGCAGGAGGTTCGAGCGAGGGACTCAGGAACACCCAACTTATCACTCATACCAGGACGCTTTCCACACTATCCTCTTCTTCTGACACGGTCCCATCCACACCCTCCCGACTGCGAGAACAGGCCGTGGTCTCCGAGCAGTACCCTCAGTACGGGTCGGGTCCACCATACAGTGGACCCGGGTCCAATTATTCCGCGTGGGACCCCAGTCCGAGGGGACATTGGCGGAGGTAGTAGGTACGGTACCGATAATGAATCCAGGAGCTCATGTAAAGGGGCGGGAGCAATAGACCCACGGGGTTAGAGTCCCCAAGCAAGACTGGCCACAGAGAGTTCCCCGTTTCTCCAGTACCCAAGTGCCAACGGAACAGGTTTGAAAATTGGCGCAAAAACCCGTAACAAACGTTGATCCCTGTTGAGATTGACTAGAGTAAAATGACTGACCGAGCTTGTCCACGATTGGTACCCTGTCATTACGTCAGCAGTTTTCCTAATAATGAATATCGATAGTCCACCTCATCGAGCATGGGACTGACGGCTCCCAAAACGGGTCTTTGGGATTTTTGGACTAGTCGACACTGGTGCCACTCGCTAATTTCTGAAGTGCAGTACATAATAACTGCCGATTTTTGATGGGTACTTGAAGCACTGGGAGCTTCTCAACAAGCTTGCCTCGTGGTCCCAAATTGATCTCCGCCTCCTCCCCACGTGGTCCTAGTCGATCACGCTGGCGCCTATCATCTTTAATCGTCTACGCAATCCATCAGTTACAGCACTCTCTCGCACATCATGGCATCCAACCCACCAAACTCAGCGGACGTGCGCAGAGTGTATATTTCAGGTATGCCGTCTACTTACAGTCCAGCAATTCACATCTAACAAACCTGTTTGGCCCTTGCGACAGATGCCAAATGCAAAAGCCATCTTCTACGTCCGTCGAAACGATATCGCCTTCACTTCACCATTGAGCTTCCCGATACCGTCACTGGACTTCGTTCGCCAAAGTCGGAGTACATCGAGGCAAAACAAGATACTGTCATATGGAAGGATCCCTTCGGGGATAAGTTGTAGGTCTCCTTCACGCACTCATGCCTCGTCACCCTTCATTCACATTCTCCTGACAGCACGGTGAATCTGACACCTATCAAAGGCAGAGTCGCTATAGAGTTGCACATGCACCGTTTTGGACGTTCGGGGCAGATCGTCGCATCATGTAGTTTGGATCTCTCCTCCACAGGAGATAAAGGTGAACCAGCTCATATTTGTGTGAAGAGAGGGCCGCGCTCACGCACAGTCTTTATCCCTGCAGAGATACACCTCGATTTGAAAGATGACGCGAACGACAAATTCGGAGACTTGACAATATGTGTGGCATCCTCTTTCGTATCCACTGGTGAGGCTGCCGAGCAGCTAGGCCCTGGACTACCGGCCCTCAACGCTCTCGTATCCACTGGCGAGGCTGTTCAGAATGCCAGCCAGGCTGCCAAGCAGTTAGGTCCCGAACTACCGACTGTCAACGATCTCGTATCCACTGTTGAGTCTGTCCAGAACGCCAGCAAGGCTGCCGAGCAGCTAGGTCCTGGACTACCGGCTGTCAACGACGCCATTCAAGCGATTTCCCCGCTTACAACAGAAATCACAGCCCAGTTCAATGCCTGGCAGCTCTTGCTGAGTCGCCTCAGTGCACTTGTGAAAGTTGCGGATGCGATCGCCGAGGCACGTTTCATTCTGAATTACCTGGGCTCTGCGACCACTAAGAACTATTTACAAAACAGGTTCACCCCTGGATCAAGTTAGCATGGGGTGTCGTCTCAGCAGCATATAAGGTACGACAAGATTCAAGTTTTGTGTGTGTATGCTCTGACTAGTGTTTCATTAGATCTCTGCCGTCCAGAGCGACCGAGATGCGAAAGTGATGGATTTAGTGCAGACTATGGCGGATAGCTGTTCCTTTGCCGAAGAAGGCAGGGAGTTGAAGAAACGGTCGAAAAGAGATCAAGACATCATCAACCAAATACTGCACCAAGTGATGGAGTGCGCCAATTTCATTCGGGACTACTGTAGGGACAAGTCCTTCGGTATGTGGGATCCTGCATGTTCTACATACTTCAAGACTAATCTGTGTGGGCCGCAGTCAAACGCACTGTGAAGTACACGGTTTCTCTTGTGGACGCACAGATCGATAAATACAAGGGGACCTTTGAGGCTCTCCGACGTAATCTGATTGATCATGCAAATATACAGTGCTCCGTGATTACGCATCGCGTCTTAGACGTCGTGACCGAAGTCCGTAAGTGCTTCTTGTATGTCTTCGGTCAAAATCTGCACTCTAAGATGGGTCCACAGGGGATCTTCAAGTGCTCAGCGAAATAAAATATGCGCCGAGGCCCATCACCCTCTGGATAAAGCGTGCCTACCAGGCACACGTACCGAGATCATCGACGCCGTTGTGCATTGGGCTCTTGGAGCGGATACGCCGGCGGTTGATTCGAGCGGCTCAATTCCATTGAGCTCTAAGGAATCGTCTCGTATCCTTTGGTTGTGTGGCCTGGCGGGTGCAGGGAAATCGTCGATCCTTCGCTCATGCGCGAAACGTGTTTCCAACCTTAAACGCATGGGGTCGTACTACGGCTTCGACAAAAATAAACCCCTCGCAAACCTGACGAACCTGTTCAGTACGATCGCTCAAGATCTCGCCGACCTCGATAACTCCCGGAAACAGCGCCTTGTCGATGCTGTGCAGAACAACACCGCGATACGAAGAACGCTTGACTGCACATTGCAGTTTGAACACTTTATCGTTGGATCATTCGAGGATGATAAGGCCGTGGGGGAGACCGTTGTCTTCATTGATGCATTTGACGAATCTGGGGACGTTGAGGCTCGTGCCGACGCACTCTCTATTCTAACAAAGCGAGCGTCAGAGCTCCCTCCGGGTCTTCGAGTCGTAGTCACTTCGAGATATGAACGCGATATCCAAGATGCGTTCCAGTCTCCGCTGCCACCTGGGGTCGACATCATGCTGGTGGACAACATCCCGACCCATCAGACCTTGCGCGATATTGCGAAGTATATACACAATGAACTCCGTGACGTGAATGAATTACGTGCGGAGAAGTACCAGAAGCAGCTCGATGCGCTCATTCGGAAGGCTGAAACTTCTTTTCAGTGGGCTGCTACCGCCTGTCGCTTCATTTGCAGTCGTTATGCTGGCGTCGACCCACGGGATCAGATTGGGAAAGTGCTGCAAGCTGATAAAGGGCTGTATGGGCTCTATAGCACCGTCATGAAAGAGCACTGCAATCCATCCAATGAGATAGCGGTAAAACGAGTCAAGTCACTCCTAGGCCGAATCCTATGTGCTCAGGAGCCTTTATCATTCCATACTCTCGTACACCTCCTTCCACCCAACTCTATCCTCAATCCAGATGACGATGACATGGAAATACAACGAGGAATTGTGAAGCAACTCGCGTCACTCCTTAGCGCTGCGCACGGTGACGACGAGCCGATTGTGCCTCTCCACTCGTCCTATCGCGACTTCTTGTGTGACCCGGTGCATAATAACGATTTCTACATCGACATCGACGAAGCAAATCAGCACATGGCTCTGGCGTGCTTCCGCGTGATGGACCAGACCTTAAGATTCAATATCTGTCAAATTCCGACGTCGTTCCTTCGCAATGTTGACATCCCCAACATTAAGGGTCTCCTGAAAAAACACATCCCTTGTCATTTATATTATGCTTCGCGATTCTGGGGTTTCCATGTGTCTGCAACACCTAGCAGCAAGGTCACTCATAACCACTTGGAGTCATTCTTTTGCAAGGATTTCCTAGCCTGGTTGGAAGTGATGAGCCTTATGCAGAGTTCCCCTCAAACTGCATTAGCCTCTCTTAGTACTTCTCATGTAAGCATGGCTCCAATTTAAGTACTTGCTGAAGCTGCAGGCTAATTCTCAACATGTGTTCCCCAGATGGCTCCAGACCTTGTTGAATTGCAACATGATGCCATGCAATTCCTCTCTATGTTCTCAAGTGCCATCATGACCAGTATGCCTCACATCTAACTCTCTGGTCTCACATTTGCTCCTGTGTCATCCCTCTTATATCAGAGGTGGCAAGGTCAATTTCCAGGGGTTGCAAAACTTGCTCAGGGGCAACTTCAGCACTGGCCACAGATTGTGCTGATCTTAGAAGGACATGAGGATGCTATTGAGTCCATTGATTTCTCACCTGATGGCAAGCAGATTGCTTCTGGCTCCAGGGACAAGACCATACAACTCTGGAATGTGGAGACAGGTGTCAGGATTGGCCAGCCAATGGAGGGACATCATGATGGCATTCAGTCCATTGCTTTCTCACCTGATGGCAATCAGATTGCATCTGGCTCCTTGGACAAGACCATACAACTCTGGAATGTGGAGACAGGTGTCAGGATTGGCCAGCCAATGGAGGGGCACCATGATGGCATTTGGTCCATTGCTTTCTCAATGGCAAGCAGATTGCTTCTGGCTCCAATGACAAGACCATACAACTCTGGAATGTGGAGACAGGTATGAGGATTGGCCAGCCAATGGAGGGTCATCATGATGCCATCCAGTCCATTGCTTTCTCACCTGATGGCAAGCAGATTGCATCTGGGTCCTGGGACAAGACCATACAACTATGGAATGTGGAGACAGGTGTCAGGATTGGCCAGCCAATGGAGGGGCATCATGATGGCATCTGGTCCATTGCTTTCTCACCTGATGGCAAGCAGATTGCTTCTGGGTCCTGGGACAAGACCATACAACTATGGAATGTGGAGGCAGGTGTCAGGATTGGCCAGCCAATGGAGGGGCATCATCATGGCATTCGGTCCATTGCTTTCTCACCTGATGGCAAGCAGATTGCATCTGGGTCCTTGGACAAGACCATACAACTCTGGAATGTGGAGGCAGGTGTCAGGATTGGCCAGCCAATGGAGGGGCATCATGATGGCATCCGGTCCATTGCTTTCTCACCTGATGGCAAGCAGATTGCATCTGGGTCCTTGGACAAGACCATGCAACTCTGGAATGTGGAGACAGGTAACAAGATTGGCCAGCCAATGGAGGGGCATCATGATGGCATTCGGTCCATTGCTTTCTCACCTGATGGCAAGCAGATTGCATCTGGGTCCTGGACAAGACCATACAACTCTGGAATGTGGAGACTGGTGTAAGGGTTGCCAGCCAATGGAGGGGCACCATGATGGCATTCGGTCCATTGCTTTCTCACCTGATGGCAAGCAGATTGCATCTGGCTCCCAGGACAAGACCATACAACTCTGGAATGTGGAGACAGGTGTAAGGGTTGGCCAGCCAATGGAGGGGCATCATGATGCCACCAGTCCATTGCTTTCTCACCTGATGGCAAGCAGATTGCATCTGGTCTGGGACAAGACCATACCAGACTATGGAATGTGGAGACAGGTGTGAGGATTGGCCAGCCAATGGAGGGGCATCATCATGGCATCATATCCATTGCTTTCTCACCTGATGGCAAGCAGATTGCATCTGGGTCCTGGGACAAGACCATACAACTCTGGAATGTGAAGACAGGTGTAAGGATTGGCCAGCCAATGGAGGGGCATCATCATGGCATCATGTCCATTGCTTTCTCACCTGATGGCAAGCAGATTGCATCTGGCTCCCAGGACAAGACCATATGACTCTGGAATGTGGGGATAGGTGTGAGGATTGGCCAGCAATGGACAGCCTCCAGTACCCTGTTCATCTATTCCCACCCCCACCATCCCCCTTTCAACTTGAAGATGGATGGATTTTGGGTCCCAGTCATGAGCTTATTCTCTGGGTCCACCTGCTTACCATGCATCCCTGGAGCACCCTCACTGTTGCATCATGGGAAATCCCAACAATACATGTATTGACTTCCAGCTCCTTAAGTGTGGCACAGAGTGGATGCAATCTCAAGAACTAGTTTGTGAAGTAGGAGATGCAGGTGGTTTCAGGAACATTTAATAGGCATTTCCATTGCCAATTGGATGGAATTGTTGGAGGCACAAGCTTACATGTACAGATTACCTAAGATATATTTGGCAGTTTCACCCAGCAAGAATTTGGTGGGAATTGAGCTGTCAGGAACAGATTGACACTTGCTTCCCCCCTCAGAGCTACCTGGTAGACTTTTGTTCCCATGACAATCTTATCACTGATGGCACCCTCCTACTCATACACTCTCACCTATGGATGCCTAGGTTCAGGTTTAAACCTTGAGAACCTGGGTTTAAATGTAAACCAGACCCAGGTCTGGCTCCATTGGGGTCAGGTTTCATTTGGTTTTCTTCTGGTCAGGTTCAGGTTTTGCCCTTCCTCTGAATCCAAAACCTGGTCTGGACCCAGGTTTAAACCTGAACCTGAAAGCTAGGGTGTAGCTTCCAGTCTCACCTCAGGCATATAGATTTGGACCCTTTGGGTTGGCTTTTACTGCACAGGAGAGGACCCAAAGGGTCCCTTGACCCATTACAAACTCATGAGTGGGGACTACATTAGGGGGTTTCACACACTGCAAATTGCTCTCAAATAACACCCAAATACTGTAGTCAAATGAGATTTGAGAGTTTCCCAAAAACTGACTTGCAAGTGATTTGAAAATGGATTTGGAGCTACCTGAGCTCCAAATCACTTCTCAAAAGTGTCCAAATTTTCACTTTCCAATTCAAAATGGATTTGAGAGTGATTTGAAAAGTGATTTGGGCTCAGGTAGCTCCAAATTGCTTTTCAAATCACACTCAAATCAGTTTTTGTGAAACTCTCAAATCTCATTTGGCTACACAATTTGGGAGCAATTTGGGAACAATTTGGGAACAATTTGGGCTGCATGAAACCCCCTATTGACTCATGAGGGGACAGTGCCAAATCATGATTTGGGCATGGTCAGGGCAGGGTATTGACAATAAAACTCATGAGCTGGGGCATCCCACCCATGGGTGGACCTGCTGACCCATGAGTTAGAGCATTAGACCCATGGGTTTGACACCTAGACCCATGAGCTGCCACATCAGACCCATGAGGTTGACCTCCAGAACCATGAGTCAGGTCATCAGACCCATGACTTTGACCCAGGCCCATGGGTTTGAGCCACATGAGTGCCTCGACTCATGAGTTGGAC